>CM060063.1:49243030-49345530 GCA_030533445.1 Cyprinodon diabolis | reverse complement strand
TCCATCATCCATCCTTCCATCCATCATCCATCCATCCATCATCCATCCATCCATCCATCCATCCATCCATCATCCATCCATCTATCCATCCATCCATCCATCCATCCATCATCCATCCATCCATCCATCCATCCATCATCCATCCATCCATCCATCCATCCATCCATCCATCATCCATCCATCATCCATCCATCATCCATCCATCCATCCATCATCCATCATCCATCCATCATCCATCCTTCCATCCATCATCCATCCATCCATCATCCATCCATCCATCCATCCATCCATCCATCCATCCATCATCCATCCATCATCCATCCATCATCCATCCTTCCATCCATCATCCATCTATCCATCATCCATCCATCCATCCATCCATCCATCCATCCATCATCCATCCATCATCCATCCATCATCCATCCATCCATCCATCATCCATCATCCATCCATCATCCATCCTTCCATCCATCATCCATCCATCCATCCATCCATCATCCATCCATCCATCATCCATCCATCCATCCATCCATCCATCCATCATCCATCCATCCATCATCCATCCATCCATCCATCCATCATCCATCCATCCATCCATCCATCCATCCATCCATCCATCATCCATCCATCCATCATCCATCCATCCATCCATCCATCATCCATCCATCCATCCATCCATCCATCCATCCATCATCCATCCATCTATCCATCCATCATCCATCATCCATCCATCCATCCATCATCCATCCATCATCCATCCTTCCATCCATCATCCATCCATCCATCATCCATCCATCCATCCATCCATCATCCATCCATCCATCATCCATCCATCCATCCATCCATCTATCCATCCATCCATCCATCCATCCATCCATCCATCCATCCATCCATCCATCATCCATCCATCCATCCATCCATCCATCCATCCATCCATCATCCATCCATCCATCCATCCATCCATCATCCATCCATCCATCCATCCATCATCCATCCATCCATCATCCATCCATCCATCCATCCATCTATCCATCCATCCATCCATCCATCCATCATCCATCCATCCATCCATCCATCATCCATCCATCCATCCATCCATCCATCCATCCATCCATCCATCATCCATCCATCCATCCATCCATCATCCCTCCATCATCCATCCATCATCCAACCATCATCCATCCATCCATTCATCCATCCATCATCCATCCATCATCCCTCCATCATCCATCCATCATCCAACCATCATCCATCCATCCATCCATCCATCCATCATCCCTCCATCATCCATCCATCATCCAACCATCATCCATCCATCCATTCATCCATCCATCCATCATCCATCCATCCAACCATCATCCATCCATCCATCCATCATCCATCCATCCATCCATCATCCAACCATCATCCATCCATCCATCCAACCATCATCCATCCATCCATCCATCCATCATCCATCCATCCATCCATCATCCAACCATCATCCATCCATCCATCCAACCATCATCCATCCATCCATCCATCCATCATCCATCCATCATCCATCCATCCATCATCCATCCATCATCCATCCCTCCATCTATTGACTGTATATGGCCCTGCCACTTAATTAGTTTTGTTCAATCATCTTTATGAGCAACTTCACTTTATTTATATTTAATAATTCCCAGAATAGCCTTTTTTAGCCAGAGTCCACAGTTTTCTTTAAAAAAATGAAAAATAGAAAATCTTGGTGAAATGAAGTCAGATTTCATGTAAAAACAAAAACCATCTTCTCCTTTCTGCCCTAAACTGCGTTTATTTAGCAGCTTCTAAATGTTCAACCAGCAAATAAAAAAACATCTTACCTTCAAAAAATCTTTGCAAAGCTTCTGTTTCATCAACCACCTCCATTCTAGCGGCTCCTGCTGAAAACCTCCATCAAAGGCTCCCCTCTCCGAACCGATTCGGATTAGAGGGGGGGGAGCGTTCACATGAACATCACAGAATCCCAATTTAGTTTACTGCTCCTGCTTGGCCTCAATCTACACTTTCAGCCCCTCCAGGTATTATTGGGCTGGAAACTAGAAAAACGAAGAAGAAGAAAGAAAAAAAAAACGCTCAACGTGAAAATGAAAAAAAGCGAAACTTTTCTCCAAACTTTAAAACAAACAGAGAAACTTTTCACTCTTTTTATTCTGGTAAAACGTGTAGAAGCTTAAAAACAAGAGCGTGAAAATGCGTTAAATGTAGATCTCAGGAGGAGCTGGTCTGTTCCTCCTCCTCCTCTCCCTCCTCCTCCTCCTGCTCCTCCTGCAGGAAGCTGCAGGTGAGGGATGTTCCTTCTGCTAAATGCAGATCTATGTTTATAAAACTTTACTGATGGTTCCTTATTTTACCAGAAACTCTGATTTTCCTCCAAACTGATGAAAATTATTCAACCGTTTTTACTTCATATTATTTATCAACTTTAACCCAATTGTTTGATGTTAGCAGGTTAGGACATAAAACATTGTTAAAGTTACTAAATATGATTAGATAAATGCCAAAAATTGTTAAATTATTTTCCTCAGTGAAGATAGAAACCAGGCAGAGATCTGAGGATTTAAAATGTGTTAAAAGCTGATTGCTGATCATCTTGGAGCAACAAACCAAATACATTGTTAGATTTCTTATAATCGTGTATATATATATATATATATATATATATATATATATATATATATATATATATATATATATATATATATATATATATATATATATATATATATATATATATATATATATATATAAAGCAAATGATACAGAAAAATAATTTTTAATGGAAAAATGACTTCCATACATAAGTAAAAAATAAAAAAAAATTCCTTTATTTTTGATGTAATTTTTTAGTTAAGAAATAGACAAATAAAAAAGGTTGTTTATAAGCTAAAAACGATATAATTTGTTATTTCTATAATAGTGAAAAATAAAATGTCAAATAATGATAAATTGAAGTAAGATGCACCTGAGCAGCGGTTTGGTTTTCCAATAAATGTAATTAAAATTAAAATGATGGGTAAAAATCATAATCTGACTAATTATTGCTTCAGCCTGATTTCCTAAAATAAAGAAAAATCTCCCAATGATTAAAAATAAGAAATCATAATAAGATAAACTTGAAATACCTTCATTTATAGAACTTAAAATAACATCATTCAACAAAGTGCAAACAATAAAAAATGAAATAATAGACTATAATAGATTATATAAAAATGAACAAAAGAAGAGTTAAAGATAAAAAGCTCTGAAATGTGGGATGATGACGTCATCCTGCAGCTGCCGTAAACCTATAAAATGTATAAAGTTATTTAATCTTTTCTTCTCTCACTTTTTGTATTTTTTATCTAAAATAAAAACACACTGAAAATAAAAAAATAAAGAATGCCTTTTAACGCTCGATGATCCTCATCAGCTCGTTAATGAATGTTGTCTTTATTTTAATCTGCTTAGATGAATTTAATCTGTATGAAATGAAAGTTCCTTCACCTAAAGAAGCAGAAACAGGCAGTTCTGTGTCCATTAGAGGACATGATCCATTTCTCATAACGTTATCACCCCCCCAATAACAATGCCACTGTGTGCAGCCCCCCCGCCCGCCCCCTGCAGCCTGGACAGCCGCCCCCTCCGTCACCCACATGTGAGATGCTGCTGTGTTGTCCTGCCACCCCCACCCCACAGCTGGAGCATCTCGCTGTCCACCCTTCCACCCCTCTGCTTCTCCTCCTTTCAGGCCAAACAACGCCTCCCTTCTTTCAGCCACACTATGCAGATTGTTTGAGAGGACAAGCGAGAAAGAGGCTGCAGAGGACAATGAAACAGCTGGATCTTCTAAAGCGGTTCATTTTCTATTCTGTATTTCTGATCTGGTGGAGATCAGCAAATGTAAGCATGAGCAGAAGTGAACTCTGTGCTTTTCCTAATCTAGTTTGCTGCGATAATCTAATGAAGCTAAAATAAGATCCTTCTGTGGTGAAGGTGAAATGATGTACAAACCAAACCAAATATTGTGCATAAATCTATATCTGTTAGACATAAAGTAATTAGCTGTACAGGAAGAAACCTCAGAAAATCCAGTGATTATTTATTCACAAGCTACTTTGGTAAAACAGCAAATATGTTCAAACAGAGTTTTGGTTGGAAGAGATAAAAACGATTTAATTCCTGCCAACATAAAAACAATTATATATATATGAGCAACCTTCCTACCAAGGATGATTTTATCGTAACGCTGTGGATAGAGAAGCTGTCAGTTATTATGAGAACAGATGTTGGTGTTATTCTCAGCATTAACTGTCAGTAAAATGTCATTTTTCAACAGTTCAGTAAACAATTTAACGGGACGCATGTTTAAAACTAGGGCTGAATGATTTTAAGGACATCTAAATTATTGTTAATTAATATTGTGATTTTCTAGGAACCAACTTCTTTCATTTCAGGGTTTCACTTTTTTCATTTTCTTGAAAGTTTGCTTTAACTTTAACGACCATTTTAGCAGGACGGTAAAATTCAGCGCCTTTGTGCTTTGAAAGTTGCATTTTGTGAAATTATGATTATACAGCAAATGCAACTAATTGTCCAGTTTAAGGCAACTATAACTGGCAATAGATAGATAGATAGATAGAAAGAAAGATAGAAAGAAAGATAGATAGATAGATAGATAGATAGATAGATAGATAGATAGATAGATAGATAGATAGATAGATAGATAGATAGATAGATAGATAGATTATAGATAGATAGATAGATAGATAGATAGATAGATAGATAGATAGATTATAGATAGATAGATAGATAGATAGATAGATAGATAGATAGATAGATAGATAGATAGATAGATAGATAGATAGATAGATTATAGATAGATAGATAGATAGATAGATAGATAGATAGATAGATAGATAGATAGATAGATAGATAGATAGATAGATAGATAGATAGATAGATAGATTATAGATAGATAGATAGATAGATAGATAGATTATAGATAGATAGATTATAGATAGATAGATAGATAGATAGATAGATAGATAGATAGATAGATTATAGATAGATTATAGATAGATAGATAGATAGATAGATAGATAGATAGATAGATAGATAGATAGATAGATAGATAGATAGATAGATAGATAGATTATAGATAGATAGATAGATAGATAGATAGATAGATAGATAGATAGATAGATAGATTATAGATAGATAGATTATAGATAGATAGATAGATAGATAGATAGATAGATAGATAGATAGATAGATAGATAGATAGATAGATAGATAGATAGATAGATAGATAGATTATAGATAGATAGATTATAGATAGATAGATAGATAGATAGATAGATAGATAGATAGATAGATAGAAAGAAAGATAGATAGATAGATAGATAGATAGATAGATAGATAGATAGATAGATTATAGATAGATAGATAGATAGATAGATAGATAGATAGATAGATAGATAGATAGATAGATAGATAGATAGATTATAGATAGATAGATAGATAGATAGATAGATAGATAGTTCTAGATAGATAGATAGATAGATAGATAGATAGATAGATAGATAGATAGATAGATAGATAGATTATAGATAGATAGATAGATAGATAGATAGATAGATAGATAGATAGAAAGATAGATAGATAGATAGATAGATTATAGATAGATAGATAGATAGATAGATAGATAGATAGATAGATAGATGTCTCTGGTAACAACGATATTCAGAATGAGGCCTCGATGCACACCATAGATCTACGGAAGTACATCTTCCAGCCAGCAGGTGGAGACATTTTGCTTGAAATATTGAGGAGGAAAACCAAAATGGCGGTCTCCAACAGGTGTTTTGCTCCGTTGCTATAGTTACAGTAGTCCCAGCGCTAAAAACTTTATGAAACCCGTTTAATAAAATAGCTGCCTCTGCCTTAATTAAGTGTGTTTAATGAAAGGTGTTAGTTAGTCTGCAGGAAGGTCGCAGGTTTGATTTCCTTCGGTGGTTTAAAATGGAGAGCAGGAGGAACCTTTAAACAGATAACCTCCACCTGAGGGATGAAAAAATGAGTCTCTTAGTCTTTTTTAAAGGAAAGTGACCAAACCTGAGTTCCTCTGCAATCTGAACATTTTTTCTTTCTTAAATTGCGTTTATATCCCAAATGCAATTAACTGGCCAGTCCTGTTTAAATGAATAGAATATGTTCTGCTATTTTTAATTATCTGTCTGAACTTCAGAAATCATTTTCACTGGGAGGATCCTGCAATTTATGTTTTTATTTTTCATCATTTTTATGTTTGATTAGAAATAATCTGGGGATAATCTGGCGAATTAAAGTATCTGTTTTCAACATCTGGAAAAAAACAGTTCTTTATCAGATTAAGCTCCATGGATGCTGATTGACAGGATATGCTGAGGTAATTAGCAGGTTTGTTCTGAATAGCCTGACAGCAGAGAGCTTTCCTTTGTTCCCAGAATGGCTGCCTTTAAGGCCGCCTGCATTATTCACATGGAGATCATTTAACCCAGTGACACACATCCTGGTAGAATATCAGCTCATTCTCACTTTGTTCTTCTGAAATTAATTCAAATTCCTGCTGAAATCCATGGAAAAGTCAACCACAGGCGCAGAAAGCTCCTTTTTATGGAGCTATTGTCTGCAAAGAGTTTTTTAGATAATTGTTTATTTTTGGGATGTTTCAGTGTTTTAATCTGCTCTTCTTTCTTTCTTTCTTTTGGATTCTGTGAACAGAAAGATGTTATATATTTAAGGCTTTGAACAAAGTAAAATTAAAAGATCCTTGGAGAGATTTTTTAAAGTTGATTCTGAGGTGAAATGGGGATTAATTTAGAGAAACCATTGACTAAAATGCTGCTGATTTAAAATGGAGAGATTTGCATGGTATTATTGCTGTTAATGTTTTTATTTCTATTATTAATCCGACTGTTTCAGATAAATGTCCCTTTTTTATTGAAAGAAACTTTTTTCTTTCATTGTTTTGTGCAATGATTTGGATTAATGGATTTATTTATGTTATTTAGAGATATTTGGAAATCATTTGGAGAAAGTTTTTCTGAACAGTCTTTTATTTTAGTTTTTTATATGACAAAAAAAGGAAAATTAGACGGTTGCTCAATATTTTTCTCAGTCAAGCAAAGCTTGCAATATATTTGAGTAAAGTATTTAAAATAAGCTTTAATTTGAATTAACTGTCTTTTTATAATTGGAAGCTGTGCTGTAAATGATGTCTGTGGGAACAAACAATCTTTACCAAAGTGAAACAATCTGGCCGTTTATCCAACTTCAAGATTCTCTTCCTTCAAATCTCTGCAATTTCCAGGTTTTATTTTGAAACTCAGATTTCTGTAAAGATATCTGCTCTAAATTCACAGTAAGCTTTTGATGTTATTCATTAAAACAAATCTGTAGAACATCTGCAACCTGAATAGTTCTTAGCAAAGGACCTTTAGTTTTAATGTGTTACCTATTATGTCCAGCAGAGGGCATAAAATGGGACTAGTTAAGCAGCTGTTTTTCAGTTTTGTTTAAATTTGAGCGTTAAGATGATTAAAAATGTAATTTAAACCATTTTTCAGACCTTTTCTGGATTTTAACACCTTTCAACCAAAACAATGTTGTGAAATAACATTATCTAATGTATATAGTGTATATAATGTATATAATAGAGAAATATAAAATAACAAAAGAATAATGTAGATATTTAAAGCTGGATTAATGGTTTCCTGGGTGAATTTCATGTCTTTTCTGATCTGATATCAGTGTTTGTCCTTTAGCTCTCCGTTTTCATCTAGCAGGTGATTTCTCAGCACTGAAAGCTAAAGTTAATGATCAAACCCAATGACAAGGTTCCCATAGTAACCACTTTCTAAACAAATCACATATCAGAGTGGTTGTGGTTGAGCAATAGGTGAGCACAGATAAACACTGACTGTAGGTCGGCTGAGCTGCATGATTCCCTCAATCCTTTTAGCTGAAACACCTGCTGATGTCATTTGCTCTGATATTGATGCATTTCTATGAAAATGGCTGCACAGAGAGGTGATTCTAAATGAGAGGTGATTAATGAAGCTGTCCATGCAGTCACCCTAAGGAAGACAGACGGTTTAGACCAGCCTCCTCCGCCTAAGAAAACAACTTCAACAAATTCCTGCTTTCTTATTTCTTTTTTTATTTTGACATTTCATTCTTTGTGTGCCATTAAAGTCCCCAAAGACATGTAGAACATATTGTGTGTTGTCACTGGTCAGGGTTTAGCAATATTAATTTTCTGTTGTCCCACAGCATCACTATCCCCCTTCCATGCATAGTGATCAGTGTACAGCTGTTTAAAAGTCTTGTTTTGTAAATATATGCCTGCAGTTTTGGGCAGTTCTGCATATATTCCAATCTAGTGGAAGCTATTGCATCTTCCCATGCAGTAAAATCCCATTTGTTGATCATTGCAATGGGAAAAAAATCAGCAACACCAAGATGGCTGAAACAGGGAAAAAGATCAAAGATGATACGATTTCTACATGCAGAGGAACCGACAGGATACCAACCGTAAAACTCAGTTAGAACTAGATCTATGCTGCTACTTTGTTGGTATAGTGACTTTTTTACAGTATAAAATGCACTTGAATGGACAGAAAAATATTTTTTATTGAATAAAGATTTCTTCAAACCTTGTTTTACATTCCTAAGCATAAAAACAATTAGTAAAAAAACTCTGAGTTTATCCTAATTCATGCATGACAGAGTTATTTGGTTTAAGAGGTTTTAAACCGATATAAATACTTAAAGAAATGGTTTTATGATGCATAATGAACAGTAAATAAACACACATGAGTGCATTGATGTTGGCCTATAGGTGAAGAATACATAAGTTAGTTATAAACAATTACAGATAGTGTAAACTCTATGGTCATAAAATCATGTAGGATAAGATAAATGGAAAAGATTAGGCAAACATTTGTTTCATCTCTTCTGGAAAGTGGAAACTTATCAGTTTAATTTCTTTATTCTTTAAAAACAATGAACATTATCATAATAAAACCTTCCTGCTTTCATTTCCTGCTCTTTTCTTTGCAAACATTTGTTAAATTTATTTCATTAATCCTGAGATGAAGCCGAAACAAAGCAATTTAAAATGAAAGATACTTTTATAATCAATGGTATTATAAATTATTATTCATTTAATAATTATATTTATTCACTATATAAAAGAGAAACTCCCTCCTGTGGCAACAAATTGTCAATAGGGGGGGAATTTAATCAGTAAATTGTGTTTCTGTGTTTCACAGCAGCATGTTATAATGTATTTACAGTAATTAGTAAATCTTCAGGCAGATCAATCAGCCTGCATAGTGAGGTGTGAGCTTAGCCCCGCCCCCTCCCTGCACCTGGCCAGTCAGCATTAGTCACCTGCCCCGCCTCCACAGGTGACAGTTCACCGCTGAAGGCTCGTTTAAAGCTTCACCTGAAACTCTTCCTCAGGTGTTCTGCCTCTCACCTCTAAGATGTTCTGCTGACGTCGCGTCTGAACTCACGTGCGTCACTTGAAGGTCCGACCTGCAGAAGAAGCTCTGGAAGTTTCTAAGGTGGTGAGAAAACATCTGTTTGGATGTGTTGTCTTGTTATGAAGCTGTTTCTTTAATCAGGTCTGTTATTATCGGTCAGTAGGAAACACGATCTGTTGGCGGATGATTGACTTTCATCTTTTAAAGTTATTTATTAGTAATTTGCTTTTCTAACTCTGCAGAGCATCTTCTGTTACATAACCTGTTATTACAGAAACAATAGTCTGCTGTGACTGACTGGTGACTCAGCAAAAAACAAGATTAAAAAATTAAAAACATCATTTTAAAACAATTTACAGCTATTTTTATTTTGTCAGCTTCGGTCCTGCTGATTTCTGCCTCTAATCGGTTTTTTTCTTTAACTTTCATCATAACTGCTTTCATCTCTTCGGTGGAAATGAGTTCATCTATTTCTCAGGTGGTTCAACCAGCTGAGCTGTTTGCAGGTTTACCTGCAGCTCAGGTGTGAATCATGCTTCATCTAATGGACACATTTACAGGCTGATTGAGTTAATGGCCTCTTATCTCCTTCCACCTGCTCTTTCAGGACCTGCGGAGCAAAGTCCATGTTGGTCATGTAAGAGCAACATCAGGTTTTGGTGGAGCTCCCTCAGGTCATGGCTGTTGGTGTTTTTCATGTGAACTGACTGAATAAAGCTAAAGCACCGCCTGACTGAGATGCATGCTGCTGACTGACTGGTTCCTGGCTGACTGACTGGTTCCTGGCTGCTGTTATTCCTTTAGCCGAGGACATCCTTATTAGGAGCAGAAGTTTATTGTGTTGGAGGTAATTCTGGGCTTTGCACAGAAAGCTCCTGCTCTGCAGGTTTCTGCTTCAGCCTGAAGAGCTTTTATAAACTCTGCTTTTTATACATTTGTCTGGACTTGATCTTCTAAAGTTTCCTTTATCTTGTTTTTGCCAACAGAAAGATTTTATATTAAGCTGTAGAAAATATGCAGTAACATAAAGTTCTGCTTTCATTTGTTTTGTTGTCTTTATTGTGAAAATCCTCCTCCTCTAACGTTGTTTTATTTATTGCAGCTCTGCCTTTAGATAACAGCACCTTTATTTTTATCTTTGCTGACTGATGAAAATCTGCACAATTCTCTTAATTGAATGTTCAGATTTTTGGAGCAAACTGGAAAATAATCTAAATGTCAGAACAATTGAAGACTAAAGCTGATTATTAGGTTAAATATGTTTCAGATGCATAGATTTTAAGAGAAGTAAGTCTACGCAGAAATGTGGGAACTTGTGGGATTTTTCCAGATAATGACTAATTGCACGTCATTCACTCTGTGTTGGTTTTAACTTTGTATCTTTCTTATAAAATAGCCAGAGGTGATTAATGTGAAACTTTGAGCTGAGCTGATATGCACACCCACATAATTTATTATTGCAGAAACAGATTGCAGCCCCTTTATAACCTTATTAGGTAACGGTGGACGCTCACTAACAAGCCACTGAACAATAGAGCTGAAATGACTATAGAGCAGTTTTAAAAGTTTAAAGGACAACCAGCATCTTCTTCAGGTGCTTTTGTTGGACTGATTATTTATGCATAAAATGCCCTCCACACCTATCGTTACCGTGGTAACAATGCGTAAACAAATGTGATACCTCTTTGTGTCTGACCTTCCTTCACATCTTTCCTCCTAATGTCTTTTTCTTTCTGCTTCTCTTTTCCTTCTATCTGCACCTTATTCCATCCTTTCTTCCATTTCTCCTCCTTTTATTCCTAATTCTATTCTTTTCTTTCTTTCTTTTTCATACCTCCCATTCCGTCCCTCTTTCATCCTTTATTTCCTTGCCTTTGTTCTTCATCTTCATTAAATCTCTGTTTCTGGTTTTTATGTTTAAAGCAAAGTTTCCTAAAAGTAGATAAATAACAACGTTGTGTTTTATGTGGACAGAAAAGACCAGAGTAGCTGCTACAAATTCTAGTTGTTAATATGAGCAAATTCAAAGTTTAATAAAACCTCATAAAACATATTTCATGCAGCGCTTTTCATAAATGTAAAATAAAAACAAAGAAAAAACACGTATAAATCCAAACTGTGTTGATAAAAAGATCTGTTGTGATTCTGCAGCTTTACTTTCATTAACTAGTTTTACTTTAACACCGACAGTTTGAATCTAAGTCAGTAACTCGCTCTTTAAATTAGTGTAACATTGACTCTATGGGCAGTTTCATCTTCTCAGAGTTAATTTGAATCATTTTAACGTTAAAGTCAGAACCTCTCAGACTGGCAGGTAATTTACACCTTATAGAGTCAGACTTAGTTTGCATGGCTGTTATATATTTACTGACTGTTTTCTCCAACAGCTGAGCAGATTTACACTCGGTAGAGTTTACTCTGTTTACAGTCAAATAGATTGACTCTGAACTTCTAACACCACATTTTCTACTTTGTACCAGTTGCTGAATATAGTTTACAGCTAAAATATGTTAAAAGTTTTTATAACACACTTTCTTAGTGGATCAGATTGTCTATAAAGCTGATGTTGGTGTTCAATGACTTCCTGTTTACCTGTGGAGAAAATAAAAAGGGACACAGACGCCATTTTCTGTTAGTCAGTATTCAAAATGGGAAACGCAAGAGAAAGCAAGGCGGGCGGGTAGGGTACATGGATACTGGGGGGGGGGTCTTATTGAACAGACTGTTTTTAATAAATCTGTTTTCTTTTATTATTTAGTCTTATTTTTCCACTGTCACGCCTTCATTTCCTCTCTGTGGGACAATAGAGGCCTTTTCTCCTTATCTAAGCACAGAACCAATGAACGGCAGCAGAGGGGCCCCCTGGCGTCCCCAGGTCTCCATAAAATGAACAAATATTTATTTTATGCTTTTAGCAGATATTTCTCCTGGGAAGGCTGATAAATGTGAAGGCTGCTGTAAGTCTCAGGATAAAGCCGTCGCTGTGAGGCAGAAAGCATCCTGATGATTGCAGGTGCTCAGGTGGCAGTGAGGCACCACACCTGGCGGCAGGCCAGAGCCGCGAACAATGGCGTGGAGAGGTGACGAGCGCAGAGATAAGAGCAGGAAGAGGAATACTCTCATTTCATTTCTTTCAGAGGATTTTGGGAGATTGCTGCTTAAAGTGGTTTTGTTTTATGATCTGCACTCAGAGCCTGGCTGTAAACGCACCTCTGACTGTCCGTATTTATCAGGCCAACACCTTCAGCTGAATGGTGATTAATGGCGTAGAGCCCAACAGGATCCCAGGTTCCTACTGTCTAAATCGTTCAGAGTGCAGCTGATGCAGGATCCTAACCTGCTACCTGTCGATGATGCAAGTAGAGACGCTGCCTTTAAGCAGCCTTTGAATGTCACATCAGGTGATATTCATTGCAAGCGATTGCTCTCCTTTATTATTAAAAACTGAAACAGTTTAACCTAATAACAGCATTAATGCTTCAATGCACCAAACTTTTTAAGATGTTTTCTCTGCAGTAGATTAAAGCTGAGGACTATTGTTCTGTTCACTCAGAGATCAGTTTATTGTGTAACTCGTCTGTTCACACATTCAGAGCCAAAGTCCTGAGGTGGAAGGGCGTGGGAAGCTTTGCCTTTCTGCTCCTCCTAGTTCCTCACATTTAGAGGCAGGACTCCTTCTGCACCATGAAGGAGCTGCAGTTCTGCATGCATAGTTATCAGTGGACTGGATTTAATTACTCAGCCTGCATCTCTAGTTTTGGAGCATCTCTGCCTTCAGAAAGGAGAATGAGCTGGAAAAGGCTTTTTTCTTTATGATATAATCTCAAAGTTTAAGATCTAAATACAAAAAAACAACAGTTCATTATTGTAAAATAAAACAAAAATGATGCTTTCATGGTTTATCCCCTTTTCATTCTATATCCAACAGGAACTAACCTTCAGATGCTCCCCCTGCTAAAAAAATAGTTTTCTAAAATACTGCTGTTCTGTGAAAAGCATCAGAGGCCATTAAAGCATCATGATGACGACAAAAGATCAGTTTAGAAAGATCAGGGAAACTTTTACTACTTTATTCTTATTTTTATTACTTCGATTTCTGTATGCATTTATTCTTAGTTTATTTTATATTTTGGGGAATTATTTACAGAATTTATTTGGAGATTAATAATCTTTTATTTTTTTTGTTCCTTTGTTTTAATTTTTGTTTTGTTTTTATTTTTATTACGCTTCAATATTGGAAATAAATGAAAAATACCTGCGTCCCTCTGCTGCAGGAGGATAACCAGCCCTTTAGTCACAGTCAGAGAAACAGGACTACACTGGAAAACAGGCCAAGCTCCAACATCTAGAAACAAAGGTGTTGATGGCAGCAGCACAGCTGATATTTCTCTCCAGGATGGAGTCACAGCCAAACAGGAACAGACCAGATGAAGCTACTATGAGAAAAAGCAGAGAGAGCAGAACGTTAGAGATTGAACTAACAGATTCTGCAGAGTGGGAGAATAGAGATAGAATGAAGCAGAATGATGAAAAAGGGGTCCCTATGTCCTCCAGCAGTCTAAGCCTATAGCAGCAGAACTATAGAGATAGATCAGGATGTATTTTGGACATAAGAAAGGTCGAGCTAAGGAGAAACGCTTGTCTACTAGAGCATAAGGTGAGCAGTTCAGGTTCCTGGGGGCCGGTATTCTGGAACATTTAGATTTTCCTTTGGTTCAACAAACTGGAATAAAGTAATTCGATAATTAAAAGGACTCTGGAAGAACCGACTGCAGACTGAGGAGGTAACTCAGCCGTTTGATTCATTGGACCAAGGGTGAATCTAAAAGTTGCAGGATACCGGCCCCCAGGAAGTGGAATTGCCCCCCCACGTGTAACACGTCTTTGTTAGTTTAGCTTGAAATGAAAACAAATTAAAATAACCAAAGACCCCCCCCTCCAGATGTTTCCTCCTGTATTCTCTCGTTAAACCTTAGACCTTCCTTCATTCTGACTCTGCTCTTCGTGTTTGTTCACCAGGTAGATGCCTGAAATCATGAGCGCCTCAGGACCTCTGTCTAGGCAAGCAAAGTGAGTTTCACACACTCAACACATTCCTGCGGTCTCCCTCAGGTTCGCTGCCTTTTCATGTGCAGCCGCCTTGAATGGCTCCGGTTGGCAGAGAATCACTAACCCAGTTTGGGAAAGGTGGTGCAGGTCAGGGACTTTGGGCACAGAGCTGCTCTGTTCACAGTTGTTTGCTTTGCTACCCCCCCCCACCCCTCAGTTCCTCCTCCCTCTGATTCTCCTTGGTCTCTATGCTTCCATTCAAATGCAGCCTGTCTGGCTGTATGTGTGAGCAGAGAATAGAGCTTATCAGAACTGGAAGCGTTTGAAGGCGTCTGGAAGGCATTTTGGGTTAAGGAAGAGAAGATGAAGGGTTCCCAGCGTAACCCCCCCTCCTCTTGTCATTGCAGTGGAGTTGCCAGATCGGACAGCAAGCTCAGCGCCAAGGCCCTCTATGGTAAGCCTGGCTTTTTCAAGAACGTGCCTTTATACACCCTGATCATTGATTGATTGATTGATTGATTGATTGATTGAGCTCACTGTGGAGAAAGGCTCTTGTTATATTATACCTACCTTCACCGCTGGAAACACCTCTAGAGGATTTAGTTTATGGAAATAAAACAACTTTTCATGAATTTATTTGGTCTCTACAGTTGATCTAATGATAAACATGTTTAGCAGAATTCAAAGCCCTGCTGATGTTTTATAATGTTAAACTTGTTTGTTTCTATTTATGCTGCTTCAGACAGAATAAATCATGATAGCGCTGTCAGAAACACGTTCATGACTTTATGTGACGCCTCAGTACCAATAAGTTGATGATTGCGTCGTAGGAAACAGTTTCCAAAAGTTTCTACATGTGTTCTGAAAATGCAGAGCATCCTGGAAACATTTAAAGGCTGCAAAAACTTTTTATCTATTTGGCATTTGATCAAATAGAGGAAAATGATCCTTTTGTCAGTAATTGTGTGACTCATGTTCATTTATAGTAGTTTGAGTTAATCCTACATGAATGATAAAAGTGGCATAAAAAGCACTGAATTATAAAACATGAGTCATTTATTTCTCTAATATGCTGCAGACAACCTGCTAGAAACTTGTGTTATAAAACTAAGATATTATGAAATAAGATTTACTGTTGCTAACCAAACTAAAAATAAATAACAGAGATACTCTCAGGTATGAAGTTAAATCACTTCTATTAATCTCAAACCAAACAAAGACTGAGCTGTGATTTTTTTTCACATTTGAATCTTTACGCTCTTTAGATTTTGTGGATCAACTCTAATGTTGACTCAAATCACAACAGTAGTGCACATGCTATGCAAATGAGTCAGTGAGGAAATCCAGAGCTTTCCGTGTGATGCTGCTCTGCTGTGCAGCTTTATTGGACTCTCACAGCCCCTCCCCCCTTAAACACATCTGCATAATCACTAACTGATGGATTAAATGGACCAAAGTTTCACTCAAGAGCTTGTTTTCTGCTCAGTTTGGTGACGCCCAGTTAGAAAAACAGGTTAATGGGGGTGAAAGGGAGTACTTAAAGCTACCTGGACTGTTCAGCTCCACATATATGCAAGTATTAGCTGTGGTGTTCATTAGCGTCTTCGAGTCGTGCTTCTCATGTGAACCAATCTCATGTTTTTACTGCATTCCTTAAATATATGGCTGTGAAGGTGATATTCAAGGGATGCAGAAAAGTATTCATAGCATAGAGTCTGTGGGCCCTGCTTACATAAGGCGTTTTTTTATTTATGCCAAATGACTGAGAGGGAGAGGGAGGTAGAAGCTGAAGTGCAGGGTGTGTCTGTTTTTAATGTGCGGCTGGAACAGGGCGGGGATACTCAGGCATTGCAGGTGAATAAAAGGCATATTGAGAAGAGAAAGGAAAAAAAAAAAAAAAGCCAACCTCTGCTGCTCTTGCTGAGTGACCCTCCCTTCTTTGCTCCAGACATGAGCCGCCACCTCCTTCTACACAGAAAAACATTTCCAGCCTGTCGTCTCAAATAGAAACCAACACAAAGGTAGATCAGGACAATGCTCTTTCATGGTTCTGTTCTTCTAAATTTAGAATCGCCTCAGAGGGCAGCTGCCGTTAAAAACATCTTTAGGCTCTTTATTTTCCATATATCCTCAGGATGCAAACACCCCACCAGTGATCTTTGGGTCGCATCCCACAGTACATGTGCTGGGCTGTTCTTCAGTGGTTCAGCTCATACTGAGGGACAGATGGTCACTGCCGTCTGTCCACAGGGTCACCCGTCCCCCCAGAGAACCCAGAGAACCAATCGTCTATACAGAGCTTGATAAAGCCTTGAATAAACGTAAAGTAGAATAATCTCACGTATGCAAACTTTCCCCATAACTCCAGCATTGCAGGACATAAGTGATGCAAATGACCATCAGGTCCTCTATTCTGATCTCTTATCAGCTTCTGTGGAAAGACAGAGTTTGACTTTAATCACTTTAATCTCGGCTTTAGACTCAACCACTGAGATACGTTTTTAATTCTGTTGGACTTTTTTAGTGTTAACTTAAAAGCTAAACTCTTCTAATTATTGTTTTCTTTGAGTAGACAACTCCTGATGAGGGACGTTTCTGGGCAAACTGTATCTTAAATGTAGAAAAGATACCAACAAACCTGCTAGTGAATGAAAACTATTTTAATGTAGAGTTTTTTTGGTTGTTTTTTATCTGATAATGCGTCATGATCAGGATACCAGGCTGCAGTAACTGCAACAATCTGTGGATCAGGAGAACACGCCTAAAGAGCAGCCAGGGTCCACAAAGTTCTATAAACAAATACGTGTCATTAATGTCGGCTGTGAGATAACGAGTGTTCCAGTGGAAAAAGGGAAGGCTGGATGGGATGCAGAGAAAGTTCCTCTGTTAATGTTTGCAGCTTCCAAACTCTGGAGGAAACATTTAAGGTTATGAAGGTAAATGTTTGGATTCTCCACACGGTGTCCGTCGTCTGAACGCTAGCAGCACTAACTCTGTTAGAGGTTAAAGGCACACTATGCGACTTTTTTCAGTTAATTAATGTGTTCCATAACGTTTTGGATGATTAAATGAGTCATTTCAGGTCGAACAAATGTTTTCTCGGCCGCCCTGGTGGTCTGTGGGGGAAATACCGTACTTGCAATTGCAGGAGCCCTCGGCCCGCACCCACAGGCTCAGAAGTCTTGCGAGAGTCGGTCTTGCTTTACGGCGAGAACTGCTACACGCCCCCAGTGAAAGGCACGCTCGTTGCTAGCACAGTGGCGATCTTTGTGCAGTTATCATGGCGGAACCAGCGAGAATTTTCAGACTCGAAAATTGTAACAAAATAGTCACTTACGGCAGTAGACATGGTGATTCGTTGCGTTCGCCTGTCTGCTAAGCTCAAAACAACCGCGCCTGGCGTGACGGAGAAACCAGGAGAACAGCTGAGGATATTTACGACAGTGCACTTTTACTTTCGCCCTCTGGGGGGAGCCTCGCTGGAAAATCAACACTGGTTGCATAGTGTACCTTTAAGATGCCAAAAGTTCATTTTTTCTATTTTTTTCCTTAAATTTTTTTATATCCTATTTTACCCCATCTTCTCAGGTGTGACATCACCGCTGCTCCTATTAATATAATTAATTCACTCATAAAAGTCAAGAAAAAGTTCAAGTTTAGTTTTTTTACATCATCTTATTCTAAATTGTTTGAGGAAAAAACTAGAATTAGTCACATTTTAAGGTCAAAGCTTTACAAAAAAAAATCAAAGATCCGATTAAATGTTATGATTATTAAGTCTTAAGGTTATGGCGGATCATCATCAAAGCTGATCTTCAATCACATTTATAGTATAAAATAACCTTTTTTAATTTCAATAAGCAGTTTTTCTCCTTTTGATCGGATTAGATTTATTAAGATGGAAAACAGAACGATGAGCTCTGAATTCTGTCCGTCAGTTTAAAACATTATAAGATCTGAAGACTATCAACAATTAACAATAAATTAATACTAAAGTCAATTAAAAAATTATCCTAAGAACAGGAGAAATTACATTTCATGTTTCTTAGTTTTGCTGTTTGTTCCTAAATAAAAGGAATTTTCTTCATGAATCAAACTGCTCAGTTTTAGTCGGTTTTGATCGTTTAAGGTGGAACATCAACCTGCTGGGTGTAAAGTGGCTTTAAATGATTGTCTGATAGACTTGGGTCATGGAGGATTTTGGTCACCTGCCAGGGCGCCGTGTTTTATCATTGACTCTTCTGCAGATCGCCCCATCTGCTGGCTGAGTGGCTCTTATTGCGCTCGCTCACACGGCTGTGAACTGATTGGAATTAATGTGGGTCATTAATAAGGCATCAGTGGAGCTCAGCTTTCAGAGCGACACCTGATGCCTTTGTTTCACCTGTGGAGAGCCAAGCAGGAAGGAAATGGAAGGAACAGATAAGACAATGAGTTTGCATCATTTGGATGGTTTAAACTAACCTGTTCTTTAATCCCAGCTTTATTCTTTATTATGAGGGTAACTATTGAAATGTAACCTGTGAACCTCTACCTACATTTTCCTAAGCGTTCTGCAAACATCAAGTCTTTTTTGATGCTGTCAGCATAAAGTGCACCATAGGGAATTTATCTGTATGACCACAAAACCCTGGATGTTGACTATGAGGCAGAGGAGAGAGATGTGATATGAGAGCTACGGCGCGACTTTATTGGAACGTTTGTTTCCTTTTACATTATTCAGCTGCTAAATGGGTCAGAGCACTTTAGTGAGCTCATCCACCATCAGCCGTGATCCAAGCAGCTCACGCAACGCAGGTCTGGAGTGCTCCCATGTGGGCAGGAAGAAAAAATGGCCTCCGAAGTTTATTCCTGTTTTGGTGCTGAGATATTATAAACTTTACTCACTTTAAAAAACTTTTTTTATGGATTTGAAAATTCAATGAGTTAAATTTTTAGAAGTAAAAAAAGGTTAAGTGATAAAAAAACAATGTGTCCTGGTTTGGATTAGGATTTTATGGACACTGCTGTGTAATTTAATCTCTTTTTAGAAATCATTCCAGAACAAACAGTTTGGTTTAGGATATGAATAAAAAGCTTTTTTCAATTCTATTCAGTTTATTTCTATAACTCCAAATCACAACATGTCATTAAAGCTTTATCAAAAAAGAAAAACAACAAAAAGAAAAAACCATCTAAACAGATATATGCATGGAAAATAATTTTAGAAATGTTTTTGTCATGTTCATTGCATCATTTAGGCAAAGTTCCTTTAAGGCGAGAAGTTGAGGAAAATCCGAGTCTAAATTTAAGCTGAAGATGCCTGGAAAACCTCAGACTGAAGCAAATTATTCTTTTTTCTTGATTTTCCTTTTTTACAGGACAGTTTTTATGTGTTCTTTGTTTTCTATTCAGTGTATTTCTATAGCTCCAATTCACATCATGTCATCTCAGGTCACTTTATAGATCCAGATCAACCAGATCATCCAGTCAGATTGATTCAAAGTTTTCTATCTAAGGAAAACCAGCTGATTGCATCGACTCATTGACTCTTCAGCAATCCCTCACACTAAGCATGCTTGTAGCGACAGTGGAGAGGAAAAACTCCCTTTGAACAGGAAGAAACCTCCAGCAGAACCAGGCTCAGTGTGAGCGGCCATCTGCTGAGGCCCACTGGGGTTCAAGGAGACAGAAGCAGACATAGAAAAAGAAGCATAGATACAAAAGGCAACTGTCAACCAGCTCCACAGGCGGCCCCGTCCAGGAAACACACAGCCAGGCAGACGAGCTCCGAGCCAGCTCCCATGTCAGAGGATGAAGAGAGCACATCCAGTTAGTCACAGTCAGAGAAACAGGACTACACTGGAAAACAGGCCAAGCTCCAGCATCTAGAAACAAAGATCAAACATACATTTGCAATACATTGTTTTGTGTCGCAAATGTTTTTAAAACAGATTTTGGGTATTTTAAAAATCTGAAAATCTAATTTCCACTGCAGGAAAACAGAGTGTGGCAAAGTTGCAAAGACCTGACAGCCTCAGTAAAGGAAACGTTATTCAGAAAAGTAGCCCAGCGGCTCATCACTCTGGCTGCTGGCAGGCTCCACAAATCTGCCCTAAATAGACGAAGTCTTTGTTAGAACTTTTTGGGCGACATACTAAACTAATTTGCCGAGAACATAAAACAAAAACAGTGACGGCACCATCTTTCCAGGAGGATGCTTACTGTTGGTGGGAAGTTTGTTGACATTAAATTGAGGACAATCATCAAATAAAACCTGCAGGAGTCTGCAAAGGCTTGAGGCTGAGCAGGAAATTCACCTTTTAGCAGCAAAACCAGACAAAATCCTGGTGGATTGGATCCAGCTGTTTTCCAACAAAAGGTTTTATTCTAGATGAGTTCAGCTTGTAGACGCAGACTGAAATCATTTTTTAGTGTTCTAACTTTCTTAACTGCACATCATGTCTTTCTCTTTTTTTTCTTCTGTTTTAGATTAATTGATAATGATGCTCTCAAACTTCCCCTCCTTTGAAAAATCATCCATGAAGCTATTGCTTAGCTGGATGGATCTTCCATGGAGGGAATATTGCTTCCCAGGTGCTCTATGGAGCGGTAGCCATTTTTAACATAGATTTATAACGTTCAGATGTTGTAAATGTTTTCAGTCTCCTTTCAGTGCTCTGAGATTGCAGTCCTGGATAACTGTTCAGTATTTAATTTTCTTCTGTTGTAAACTTGCGTCTTGCTACCGAAAAGGTTTCCCACTGTGGTACAATAAAGGATTATTGATTTATTTACAGTATTTAATATTAATTTGATAGAGGCAGATGCAAAGAAAAAAACATGGATCATTCTTACAAGAATAATCCGACGCTTGTATCACAGTGTTTATAGCCAGCGGCTAATTTGCACCTTTTCCTACGAGGGATTTTATTGATTGATTGACTTCATTGAGCTCAAAGTCGAGTAATTTATTCGTTACATCAAATTGTCAAAAAGAAGAAGAAGGTGCCAAAGGAAGAAAAGGTCTGTATATATATATATATATATATATATATATATATATATATATATATATATATATATATATATATATATATATATATATATATATATATATATATATATATATATATATATATATACATACATACATAACAGGAGCATGAATTATACCAAGATTGTAAAAAAAATACATAAACATTTTGTATTGAAGGTTAAACATTTTTTCAGTCTGTCAATCTCCTCTGTAATCCAGAACTCCTCAAGTGGAAAAGTTTTAGTTTTAACTTGTTTAATTTCATAAAAAGTCTTTTTTAAGGAACCTTTGGCTATCAGATTATTAAACGATTTATCAAATAAATAATCGACTGATTAATCGATTGGCAGAATAAGCGTTGGTTGCATCCTTGATGCTGAGTAACAGTAGGAGTCGCCTGTAATAAACCGTTGAACATCTTGGAAAACATTCAGTTTTTATAGACTCTGCTATTAGAAAACTCATCTATTTTAAATTTTCCATGTCAAAGAAAATCTGCAGACTTTTGAGATTTTGCTTTAAAGTAGATTAAAACTTTTACTCTGTTCCTTCAGGAAATACTAGAACTTTGCCTCATTTGTAAAGAATAATCATAGAATGATGGACTTCATTTCTTAAAGTCTGTCTAGAATCTTAGATCTATAGTGGTGGATAAAGGGTTAGCGTGGCGGAAGTAAGGCCATGGTTCTCATTGATCTTTGAACCTATAATAAATCTGAGCTTATGAGTCCAGCCCAGCCTGTTCAATGCCAACTCTGACAACATTATGAGATGTTGGAAGGGAGATCTAGATAGACGCTTTACTGGGATTTAAGATTAACTTTTATCAAGATTTGCTTCTTTGGATCGCGACACTTTTTAGTTATTGTGCTTATTTACTAAGGTTGAGTAGTTTGTGTCACCAGAGGAGAAACATGACATGAAGTATCTGAAGTAATTGCCTTCCTATCTGTGTGACCAATCTGAATCTGACTCAGATAAAAAAAAGGTGTCCAGCGTTGGTTCACTTCCTTATTTGCTGGGTGTTGTTTTCAGCTCACGCATTACTTTTTCCTTTCACCTCTTCTCTCTTCTAAAACAACATGTGGGGTCACGGTCAGTCCTGCCGTTCTTTATATTTACGGGAAAAAGGACCATTTTTCTGCAGAAAATAAAAATATTATTTTTCTTTCCTACAGAGCAGCGGAAAAAGTACTCCAACTCCAACTTTATCACTCATGAGACGTCGCAGTATCATGTTGAGGTAAAGTCTCTTTGATTGACGATTTAATCCTAAAGAATGAATGAAGTATAAACTGTTTTGCAAAGTATCTGTTGTTCTCATTATATGTTTTAAAGAAAATAGGCTATTTTTATGTTTACATAGATTTGGTAACGTCGGCATTTCTCTGTAGGTTCTGCTTGATATTTACAGCCTGTCTTTGAAATGTTCTTGAAAAGGTTTAGGTTTAGGGTTGGGTTTAGGGTTAGGTTAGGTTTAGGCTTAGGTTAAGTTCTTAACTTTATTTGTGATCTTGGAAGTGGTCTAACTGGTGTTGATGGTAGACACCTGCAGGGTGGTGGCGGCCATCAGGCTTCTGTGGTTCATGAGGAGAAGAGGGACGTTTCACTGCTACTAAATCAAACATTACCTGTTAATTTAAAGGACCAAAGTCCTGGATTTCTATTTTTTTTTTATAAGGCTCCTTGTGTTTTATTTCAATGATTTCAAGGAGAAAAACATTTTTTCTCTCAGACTGTTTTGAACCATTTACCATATGCTGTGGATTTTAGCCCTTTTATCTGGAAGCTTCAGAGTTGATTTAACCTGATATTCCAGACTTTATATTCCGATGCTTAGGAATAGTTGTCGCTGTGTCAGTCTGTCTGTCGGAGTTTATTTTTCCCTCCCAGGAGCCTAATAAATGTGCAATAATATAGAAACATAGCGTTTATATCCGAGTGTCCCTAAAGAGACGTATTGGAAGAGGATATGCTGACATAGGCTGCATTCTGCAGCACCACCTCCATACATGTTGGATCTTTTAATCTGTAGTGAGATTTGCTAAATCCCACATTTTATTTTTCTAGAAGGTGTTTTTTCCTCCGTCTTTGAATATTTAAAGCATAAATCAGAAGCTCCTAAATTTAAGGATCAACTTTATATGTTGCCTTTAGGCCTCAGTGCTTAATTCCAGCTGCTTCTGCTAATTTGTTGTTTCTGCAACACATTCATTGGAGCCTTATGAAAACTCCCAAAAACTATGAAGATTTATTTATTTTGGATATTACTAAAAAAAAAAAAAGAATGTTTTAATAATTGCTTTAATTTTGTCATTTAAAAGTTATATACTTTATCTTATGAAGTTATTTAACTGATCTCTGCAATGACTGATAGAAAATTACAATTATGTATCTTTAACATAATAATCATCCTAAGGCTTAAAAGAATAAAAGTAAAATAAAGATTTAGTTTAGTTAGTAGTGATCCATATTAAGTATATGACATCAGAGTCAACAGTTGGCTTTTCTTACTGCTTTAGATCTTTAAGTAATTGGATTAAACTAACTTTAAGGCCAGTAATAATAAACCACGGCTGGATCACAGGCCGCTCGGATAAAGATAATTAAAACCCGAGCATGAAGTATTTTGTGCTTCATAAAATCTGTAAAAACCTGGAAAAAAGGTAATTTTTTCTTAAATGTCTAATGTGAAAATTAATATAATTAATAAGTAATTAAGAGAACTGAGCTTGGTCTATAGAAGTCTGTAAATTAGCATCAATTAAGTTATTTCTTCCTGTTTTTTTTTTTTGTAGAGTTCTATAAGCCCATGTGGCACTTCAAAAAAATTAATTAATTCATTCATTCATTCTTTCATGAATGAATTAATTCATTCATTCATATCTAATTCTGAGTTTTTGACCTGGTTCCTTTTAAGTAAACTATGCATATTAGGACGTGGTTATAAATAGGGGGAAAGGAAAGAGTTAGAAAAGCTTAATTAATTAAAGGGTGGAATTGAGATATAAATGTATTTCCTGTTAACAGCTGCTGGTCACAGAGGAGGAAGATAAAGAGCCTATCATGAAATGATCCTGGTCTGTTCTTTAGACCAGAGATTAAAGCTCACATCATGATGTCTGAGATTTACAAGAGCGTACAATAAAACAATCAGCGCTGTGAAAGCGGGCGTGCCGGGCGTCTACGCCGCTGGAAGACGTGCTGTTGGTCAGTCATTGCCTCTGAACTCTGTTCCAACCAATATAGATGAAACGCCTCTTTATTGTTGCACATGTGCAGGTCATGAGACCGAGGCTCCGCTGCTCCTTTTAAAAGCAGCAATAAAAAGACCTAAACTCAAATCTCACCAAAAGATGTCAAATCTGGATTTATTTGAATAAAATATTAGTAATGGATATTACAGTATTGCATTGTTAATGAGAGAACAGATAGTTTTTTATTTGGTAGCATTAGGTGTGAGGGGTGGTTCTTCTTCTGCTAGCAGATTCATTCCCTCAGAGTATTAAAGACAATATCAGAGAGAAAGAAAACCTGGAAAACCTGGAAGCCTTTAGATGACATCACAGCTGGTCAAAAGCTACTATTTATTTTATTTTCAGGAATCATTTCTGGCCAAATATAAAAACTTCAGTGAAGCTGATAAGTGAATTTAATCTCTTTTAAAGCCACAGAACCAACTGACATTAACATTTTATAACAATCAGATAACAGACACTGCCTTCAAAAATGAATTCATGCTTTCAAAACTTTATTCTTTGCTTTGGACTTTTTTCCATGAAAAAAAAATAAAGGAAATGAAATTTAAATTTTAATACATTTATTGGAATATTTATAATTGAGCAACAGGAAGTAAATGGTAAATGGCCTCTACTCATATAGTCAGGAGACTTGACCAAAGCATTTTATACTCATTCACTCACTCATTTACTCACACACTCATTCACTCATTCATGCACACACTCACACACTCATTCACTCACACACTCATTCACTCGCTCACTCACTCACTCATTCACTCACACACTTATTCACTCACACACTCATTCACTCACACACTCATTCACTCACACACTCATTCACTCACACTCATTCACTTACACACTCATTCACTTACACACTCATTCACTCACACACTCATTCACTCGCACACTCACTCACTCATTCACTCATTCACTCACACACTTATTCACTCACACACTCATTCACTCACACACTCATTCACTCACTCACTCATTCACTCATTCACTCACACACTTATTCACTCACACACTCATTCACTCATTCACTCACACACTTATTCACTCACACACTCATTCACTCACACACTCATTCACTCACTCACTTATTCACTCACACACTCATTCACTCACTCACTCATTCACTCATTCACTCACACACTTATTCACTCACACACTCATTCACTCACACACTCATTCACTCACACACTCATTCACTCACTCACTTATTCACTTACACACTCATTCACTCACACACTCATTCACTCGCACACTCATTCACTCATTCACTCACACACTCATTCACTCACACACTCATTCACTCACACACTCATTCACTCACACACTCACTCACTCACACACTCATTCACTCACACACTCATTCACTCACTCACTCATTCACTCACACACTCATTCACTCACTCACTCACTCACACACTCATTCACTCACACACTCATTCACTCATTCACTTACACACTCATTCAGGCGTCACTGTCGCCCAGACAAGCAGTGCATCAATCTAAAGTGTGAAAATGTTGTTTTTGTAAATATCTAATAATTTTACAGTTTAAAAATGAGGAAATAGTATAATATGTGTAACACAGTGTTTATCAGAGCCTCTTTATTGCTTCTCCAGATAAGATCCACTGCTACCAATTGGTTTAGTGATCAGAGATAAACCAGTTTAAAGCAGGGCAGGTTACCAAACCACCAAACATTAGAAGAATCTGAATCCACTAAAAAGGCCCAGAACCAAGAAGAGGCCGTCCATCCAAACCCTAATATAATAAAATAATAACATTATGATTTACAGGAGGCCAATAATAAAGCCTTAAAATGAGCAGAATGTTCATAGTAATGATTTATTGCTGTACTTTGGCCTAAAATCCCAGTCAGATACATTGATTGCTGTAAAATGAAGTCATCTTGGAATATAAATATCCAAAGTTCTGCACGTTGATCAATCCTTTCCTGAGGCAATGTGGGAATCTAAAATCAACAGAAATCGTGTTGAGAAATCACTATTTACAAAGTATATTTAAAAAAATGAGACGCTGGCCCACAGAGACAGACGTCTAAGTTTGGGAAGTATTTTCTTGAATGACTGAAGGATTTTATAAATGAATGTTAAACTTAAAGGAATTCCAGCAGGAAGATTCTCTTTATGATGATTCCTGCATTGGAATAATAATCCTGGGATTATGAGGGATACATGTTGGTTTTTAAAGTGTGGTTAATGAAAGAGACTGCAGAGCTAAAACATAGCAGCTGGATCCCAGACCTCTGCTTTAGATGCACTATTTTAAGTTAATAAGCTTTAAAGCATTTTTAAATAAAGTTCCAGCTAATTCTATAAGTATATGAACAATAAAAAGACTCAAACGTTTGTTTTCTTCCTTTTCTGTTGGCTAGCTGCAGGTTCTAGTAGCTAACATCTGTGGTTTCTCCTTCAGCATCTCTCAACATTTGTTATGGACAAGTCAGAAGCTATCAGCACGATAGACGACGCCATCAAGAAACTGATTCTTCTGGACTCCAGGGGGAAGATCTGGACCCAGGAGATGCTTCTGCAGGTTACAGACCGATCAGTCAGACTTCTAGACTGTGACACTCAGGTTGGTTTATATTGACACTCCTCACATGCCTCTGGGCTGAAATAGGATGTAGACAGGGCGGATTTAGGACAGTCGGAGCCCTAGGCAAAGACAGGCAGGGGGCCCTCTGAATGGAGAAGGCAACCCATCAAAAAGCCCCGTTCTCCAGATAGAGAAATGTTACTAGAATAGACATCCATTATCTGTTCTAGGTTGTGTCCCTCTCTTCTTGTCCCTTTTCTTCTTGTTTTCCTCTCTATGTTTTGTACTCAGCTGACTTTTCATGCTGTCTCTAAAGGAATGAAAGATTTTTTCCAAGCACTAAGCTCACTTAGCTGATTGCTCCTTCCTGTGTTTCCAAAAAGGCCAAAGTAAATAACCCAGTCCTTCTTTTCACTGTAGACAAGCCATGATCTGCTTATCTGTTCTCCATTTTTCATTTGGATGAAATAATAGCTGCATGAATCATGACAGCAGACAAGATAGAGGAGAGCAGGAGGCGGGGTTACCAATCTACTTGCTCTGGAGAGCAGAGTTCGCTGCTTTTAGATGTTGTCTCCAAAGTCTCCAGTAGCAGAAAAAAGTCTCTAGATTTGGCGCTAGGAGCTTTTTAGAAATCAAAGTGCTAGAGGGGTCTGAAAAGTGGCTAAATATAGCGACTAAAGCGCTAAGTTGGCAACACTGCTCTTTGCATGGTTTGTTTTCAAATGGTTTGCTGCTGTCTGTTTGGACCTTTCTGAACATGTGCAGCAAATGGACTGATCCAATATGGTGGACACTGAAGGGGGGGGCTGAGACACACTTAATATTATCAGCGTTCTGATGGCATTTTAGCAAAAGGACTTTATCAAAAACATAATTAATGTGCAGAAATAAGTAATAGTTGTATTAACTATACATGGAAACAGATTTTTATGGGGCCCCCAGGAACTTGGGGCCCTAGGCAGCTGCCTAGTATTGCCTAATATTGAATTCCCCCCCCAGTTTTACAGTTTGGTTGTGAGGGGGGATGACTCTAATCTGGGAGTAAAGTTTCTAGAAATACCTTACACATTCTCCAGCACACTAAATGAATCGACTATAATGGAATAATATTAAACGAGTCTTTTATAAAAGCTAAACATTTTTCATTTTTTCTCCTTATTCATAATACGACGGATTTCATTTGAATCTTTGCTCTGGTTTCCATGCAGGAAGAACTGGAGAACTTTCCTCTGTCCACCATCTGCCTCAGTAACACCGTTCCCAATCAGACACGCTACCCCTCGGTGCTGCTGCTGGTCTGTCAGGAGAGGGACCAGCCCAGACCAGACGTCCATTTCTTCCACTGTGATCAGGTGGAGGTGGGTCGGATTTACTTTCTCACTCAATGTTGTATTTCTTAATATAACTTTGCTATTTTTATTGTTTATTCTGGTCAGATTCAGGTTATTTTTATTCAATTCTATTCAGTTAATTTCTATAGTACGAATTCACAGCTCATGTCATCTCGGGTCAGTTTACAGTTCACCAGTTCACCGATCTCCAGCATCTAGAAACAAAGGTGTTGATGGCAGCAGCACAGCTGATGTTTCTCTCCAGGATGGAGTCACAGCCAAACAGGAACAGACCAGATTTACTGAATGAGTTTCACCGTAATTTCCTGGAAGCCTTTAAGACTTTTCATGGAAAAGAGAAAAAAAGATCTGAAGTTAAAAAGCATAAAAACCTTTAATTGACATGATGTAGAACTAATGTAGTAGAATGAGAGCTGCCTTTTCTGGTGTTTGATTCAGATAATGTGTTGCTCATTTAATTTAGTTCCTCAGTTTTTCCATTTGTTTATGCAAAATAGGGAGAATTTCCCAAAATGAGGTGGATGTTAAGAGGTTCTTCCTCTGAAGATTTGTTTTAAAACTTAGACAACTTTTATTGCCATTTTTTATACACAGAGTTTATAAAAAATGAAATGTTGCTGGATGTTGGATCAGAAGGTGGAATATAAACAGACATGAACATTTTCTGCTCCTTCTAGGCTGAGATGGTTCATGCAGACATAGACAGTGCTATTGGAGACCTGAAACATGGGAAGAAGATGAGGGCTGAAACCCTGAGGTAAGAAACATGCTGATAATGGTGCTGATCTAGTTCACATTTCTATATTTGACCATTTCCATTCACTTTGGTAGCAGCTGTTCCTGTAAAGATGTGATTTTTCTTCCTCTTCAGAGTGAACCAGGAGAAAATGAAGCGGCACAGAGAGACCATCCTCCCTCCCTCCTCCCCCAGGGGGCCCCCACCTGTGGCCAACCGGCGAGTAGCAGCCGCTGCAGATTCTCGTGGTAAGAATCAAGAATCGTTATCATGAAACCACATGTGCACTCAAAGGAAAACTAACATGTTTTAGCAGCAGAGTTTAGTTTTTATGGTCGTTTTTTTGTTTTGGTAATGAATCAAAGATCCTCGACTCGCTGGACCGACTGATGCTCATTTGGATGATAACCTGATGCAGCGCATTGAAGTGGATGTGGTGAGTTCTGACATCCATTAAAGGTCTTCCTGTCTTTCTGATTAGATCGTTACTGCTCACCGTTTTCCCTCCGCAGCAAATGCTCAACTGCGCGCTGGACGACATCGAGGTGTTTGTGGGGCGGCTGCAGAAAGCAGCAGAGGCCTTTTCACAGCTCAACCAACGCAACAAGAGTAAGAAGAACAAGAAGAAAGGACCAGCAGGTCTGTCGCCCTTTCTTCTTCTGTGGTGGTTCAAACCACGTGACAATATGCACGTATTGCTCACTGTGACGTGTTTTTCTCTTTGTCTCCTACGTATGGAAGAAAATCAGTCTCATTGGAATCTGCCTTTTTTTGTACGCCGAATTATTAAAACGGACTTTTTTTACACATTGAATTCCTTACAGGGAATTTGTATCTGGTAAAAATTTGGTGAAACATGCAAAAGTCTAATAAAGGCTCATAGGTCTGGAAGAAAACAGTCTCACTGGAATCTGCCTTTTTCTGTTCACCAAATTTTACTGAATTTTTTTCACATTCAATTCCTTACAGTCAATGTTTATCTGGTGAAAATTCACCTGCAAAAAAATTCACCTGCAAAGAATTCAGCTGCAAATGAAGCTGAAATTCACATGCAAATGAGTTGACCTTTTGGTGAAGTCAAGCCAAAGCAATCTGCACTCGATGCAGTTAAGCAGCTTTTAACCAATGAAATAAGCTAAATTTGTCAGAAAATAAAACTAATTCTGCGGCCGGCCGCTTCTTCCAGTTCAAACCGAGAGTTTTGGCAGACAGCGGTGTCGCACTAGCTGTGATCGGCTGTTCTTTCACCCAGTCCGATTAGTTAAAAACTCTAATGGCCGTCTATTAGTAGCCGCCTGACGTTTAGTAATCATTTCTTTTTTAAGAAGAAAAACTTTTCATTCAGCTTCATTCAGCCGAGAACAAAGCCATGCCCGACTGTTGAGTCACGTGACCAAATGAGCTCATTTCCAAATGAATTTTTTGCAGGTGAATTTTCACCAGATAAACATTCAATGTAATGAAGTCAATGTGTTAAAAAATTCAGTGTCTAAAATTTTGTGAACAAAAAAAAGCAGATTCCAATGAGACTGTTTGTCTTCCATACCGATGAGCCTTTGTCAGACTTTTGCATGATTCACCAACGATACGGCTGAATTTTATTTTTTAATAATTCTAAAACTCTCTTAAATGAGACCTGGTTATGTTTCAACTGCTGACTCGGTTAAATGCGCCATAAAGGAGCTTTCATCACACCAGAACAGTCCGGTTCCAGACATTACCAGCATTATATCACCTGGACTATTAATCTATGATGTGATCAAATGCTGCACAGCAGAGACCTCAGCAGACTGCAGGTAGCTCTGAATCCAGCAGCAAGACCAGGATGCACATTTCTAACCCATGTTGCATCAGAAATAGATCAAGTTGCTGTTCTTTGGTGTCTCTGCATGGACTTTATACAGATACATGTTCTCTAAACTAGAGCCTAACTCCAGCAGAAACGGGCTTAATACCAGACTAGCTGTTAATCTGGCTGACTTAATCCGCCTCATCCAAGAAGTAATGCATTAAAAAACACATTTACATAACAGAACATGAGATTTATACAAAATCATTTATACTATTAAATCATCTTCATCTTCTTTGTCTCTTAAGAAATCTCTAATTAATAAGGAAATTCTGTTTGTTTACCCAGAGACAACATAGTGTATGTTTTGTCTTTTTAAATAAGGTTGTTTCCACTGTAAGTTTGTTGAATGAACTCTTTGCAATATATATATATATATATATATATATATATATATATATATATATTTTTTTTTTTTTTTTTTTTTATTATTTTTTCATTATTGTTAATGGGGATCTTTAAATACTCTGGAGAATAACTGCATCTCATCAGATGGTCCAATATATTGATAATCATTAAATCTGGATTTTTTTTTTGTCAGAGTAAACAAACAGCAAACATAAGAATTTAAAAACTGAGCTTCAAATGGAGCTTAGATCAACCAGTGACCTTGAGATGGATGAACTTAGTGGTAAACTGCTTTATTTCACTGCTGTGCCGAGGAAAAGCATTTGAATGCTTTCGTGTTTTGATGAAATGTTTTGTTCTGATCTCCCAGAAAAAGAAAATCCTCTGGACTTTGTTTCCAAGTTTGAAGACGTTTCTCTTCCATCCAGGAAGCTTTTTCAGTTGAAAATGTCAGAAATAGCGTTTAGTTCCAGGTTTTATCCAGCAGCCCAACAAAGCCTGGTTTTAGTTTAGAAAACATGCAAATAGAAACGGATGAACGGGTCCCCCCCTTTGGAATGGGGGTCGTTTGGCTTCTTTGTTAGCCTGCAATGCCCCATACCTGTCTATGTCTCTGGAAGGGGGGTCGTTAGAGGGAATAGTTGGCCTGGCTGGACAGGTGAGGTCTTCTGTTCTCTAGCGGGAAGGAATCAACTCTATCGCTGCATTGGAGGTTTTTGAAAGCTGAAATCTGTGAGTCCCTCCCCCCTGTTTAAGGTTGTTTTTTTTTTTTACATAGATGGCTTCCTTCACGCCCCTCTCTAACCACCTGTCTTCTTTGTCCAAAATGTGGACATTCTGGTTCTTAACTGGTTCATTAAACGTTCAAATGAGTCTGAGATTTCTGAGCTGCTCCTAAATTCAATGATGATTTTAAAGCAAGTCTGTCCTCAAAAGGTCCAACAATGAATCACCTGTTGGTTTCAGTCTACATTCATACTGGTAGAAATGTTAATCCTAACTGGTAATGTTCTTTTTAACTGCAATGGAAAGGTAAATATAATAGACGTGACGATTCATAAAAGCAATCAACACTTATCTCAAACTCCTGATTCATATCCAAGATGTCCCGGACCATAAAGTCTTTGTTCTACCAGTTTACTTACAGGTCATGAAACTCTACAGGAGGGTTTGTTTTTTGTTCACCCTGGTCAAGGTGAATGTTTATTGCCCTCCATTGTTGCACTATTTAAGCAATAAAAGGTTTGGGAAAATGAAAGGAGTGTTTGTCCAGAAACTGAAACCTACAGCGTGTCCCGTCTGCAGTGGAAACGCCCGCTAACCTGGACCTCTTTGTTCTGGTTGTTCACAGAGGGCATGCTGACCCTGCGGGCCAAGCCCCCCCCTGAAGCTGAGTTCTTGGACAGTCTGCAGAAACTGAAGCTAGCCTTCAACCTGTTGGTGAGATATCAAAGCTCCTAACCGTCCGTCACCGATCAGCCGCTCTCTGGTCATTAACTCTGCACCACTCTGCCCCCTGCAGGCCAAACTGAAGAAACACATACAGAACCCAACCGCTCCTGAACTGGTTCATTTCCTGTTCGGACCTCTGGAGCTGGTAAGAGCTAGAAATCACAAACAGTTTGAGTTTAAATCTGCTAAGGAAAAGGTCTGTCTGATTGAGCAGAGTCTGGGAAATAATCAGAGATCTTAGTGTCAATAAATGCTCAGTTAGAAACCTCTCAAACAAACTGATGGTTCTCTAACATTTAGAGCTACTGAGTTCTCCATCAACGGCGTTACTGAGAGTTAGCGTCGTCAGAGAGGGTCAGAAGTCTCCTTAAAAGGCGAAGGGGGTGTTACTCGGTTCAAAAAGGCACCCGATAGGAGCTGAAAATCCGGCCAATCATATTAATCAGAGTAGAAACTCCCCCTGACTGACAGAAACGCCCCCCAGGCAGAGCGAGGGAGCGTCGTTTGTCTAAAAGAGCAGAGCGATGGGGACGGGGGGCGTGTTTTTTCATTTTAATTAGTGGAAAAAATTGTAGGAGGGGGTATAAAAAAAATCTAATCAACCAAAACTTTAGCGACCCCCATGCAGTATCTCCGTGGACCCCCTAGGGGTCGCGGACCCCCTTTTGAAGACCTCCACTGTACAGCATTTGCCTTTTTTGATTATCAAATAGTCTTAATATCTTGCCCTGAGGAAGCCGTCCCACATCATGAGTCTGCCGCTATCGTGCTACACAATGAGGGAGGTGTCATCAGAGTCGGCTTGTTTTTATCTGCTAAGAGCTTTTTGCTTGTCGGCCAAAACATTTGATCTCGGTTTAGATGAGAAACTTTTTTTACATTTCTTTTGTCTTCCCCGTTCTGTAAATGAAACGATAAATGAGATTTCTTAAGGCTTTTAATTAAATAGTGTTATTAACTTCATCTGAATTATGCAAAAAAAAAAAGATGTTGAGAATTTAAAGACGATATTGAGTTTCACTTCCTCCCAACTAACAGGCTTTTTAACTCTGGCCTTAGGTGCTGCAGACGTGTGGAAGTCCTGAACTTATTCGTTCAGTCATCTCCCCCCACCTTTCCAAGGATGCTGTCAGCTTCCTGCAGGGAATCCTCACCCCCAAAGAGATGTCTATATTTGAGCAGCTTGGTGACGGCTGGACTAAACCCAGGTTGGTCTTTGTCTGCAGATTGTTGAATTTAAAGGGTCGCTTTAAACAACCCGTGGTTTCTCATCCTGCAGGGCAGAGTGGCCCAGAGAACAGTGCGCTCCTCCTTATTACCCCAAGTTTCGAAATGGATGGGAGCCGCCTGCGGAGCTCTTCCTGACGGCTCCATGGGAAACCGAGGGACCATCCCGACCAGTCGGGTCGCCTGCAAGCCCTGACTACAGGAGGCAGTCAGCTGATGATGTGAGATGTTCTGTTTCCCATTTTCATTTCTTACTGGATCTTTAAATCTTAATGTTTTCATTACTATTTTTTTTTCTTTTAGTATTATGACACTCTTCCACCATCTAATGGGATGCCCGGCAACCGTAAATATGCCAGAGTCCTTTACAGTTTCGTTGCAAGGAATCCCAACGAGCTATCAGTGCTGCAGGATGAAATCCATGAGGTTAAAACCTTAGATCTACCATTTATGCACCATAGATTTACAGCTCTGAGACGTTTGCTTTTCTTTTATCACCGTTTCCTGTAAATAGATCCTTGTTAAAGAAATCTGTCTTGCAGGTGTTAGAAGATAACAAGCAGTGGTGGAAACTACGAAATCACACTGGCCAGTGCGGCTACGTTCCATTTAACGTCCTGGATGTCGTAAGTGAAGAGGAGCGAGGTGATCCCTACAGCCAGGTAACATAGCGGCTCTGCATGCATGCAATCTGCTGCAGTCTGTTCTACACATTAAGATCTACTGTAGAGTCGAGCATTCACCAAACAGTTGAATTAATTAAGCTGAGTAGACCTGCATGGCGGCATCCATAGCTGCTCTATCAGCTTATTCTATGGGCTTAGTAGAGAACGCGCTGCAGCTGGATTATGCTACATTCAGAGCGCAGCATCAGGAGCAACAGAAACACGTTTCATTTCTGATGCTTGTACCAGTTTAGTTCTGACGCGCGGCTGAAGCATCTTTGCTGCTCTAGCTGCGCGGTGGTAAAGTGGGTCTGATGCGCGGTGGGCGGAGCTACTCTATCCTTTCTCTGCCTGGAACAATGGCAGCTATATTAGCTGTGATCAGCGGGTAAAAAGTAGTTAGAATCTATTCTCGCCTCTTGGGGGTTTTCCCCTACTGTTGGTGGCATCTGGAAGTAGACAACATATTCTCATTATCAGTTCGTATGAAATCGTACGAAAAGTTATGCACACTATTTCCTACGTGTTGGACGTTTTTCCTCAAAAAACCACATCAGTGCGCATGCGCTGGCAGACAGAAAAAAAAGCAGATCCGCGGACGGACGGAAAACTGGGAAAAACAGTGCAATCATCACTTATTCGTGTCTCTAACTACGTTGCTTAGTGTTTTATATCTTAGGGTTAGGGCTAATTGTAATTTATATTCTATATTTGTGAATGGTGCGTCAGATGCGCATGCGCATACGACGAAAAAAACGTCCAAAACGTACAATATTACGGTGCATAACTTTTCGTACAATTTCATACGAACTCATAATGAGAATAGGTTGAAGTAGATGTTAGCGTTTTTCAGGTCTGTGCTACAAACTGCAGGCAGCAGGATAATAAAAGCCAACATATTCTGCCGACAGGTTTCTACATTTGAAGTTAATTTAGGCGTTAATAAACTGTTTCAGAGGAGTGATCATAGCGCTCTGCATCAGCAGGGCTGCGTCTGACTCCCTGCCAGCTCCCAGATCAGCTCCTCTGATTGGTTGATGCGGCGCGTCCAGCAGCTAAAGTTACATTTTTCCAACTGCAGCAGCTGCTGCTTTCACGGCGCGTCATGCACCTCAGATGCTCAGAAGCTCGAAATGCGCTGCAGGACCTTTTGCTGCTCCTTGATGAGCGTCAACCATTGACTTAGCATGTAAACCTGCAGCTTCTGCTGCCTTCGGCTGGATCGTAGCATTAGACATCCCTGATAAAAACAAGACCGACGCTGCAGAAAGACGTATTGTAAGTACAGTAGCCCAACCCCCCCTCCCCAGCTCAGCTACTTAATGTGATGCCGTGATACAACGACAAATCGACTCGACTTTAAAATCCCATCTTCCCTCCTGCAGAGTAGCATCCAGAAATGTTCCCCTCTGCTGCCTGAGCCTGAGGAGATATTGCAGGTCTAGCTTCCCCCTCAGAAGCTGCTTGAACTGCAGCATCTCCAGGAAAGATTTCCGCTTTAAAAGAATCTAGACATACAAACTGAGTTTCATTTAGCTGACCGTTTTAGGATGCTGTGCATGCCTTTATTTTAAAACACTTGTTGCTTTAAATAAGACAAAGATCCCAAATAATTCAACCAAAGATCAATTTAATCTGAGATTAAAAAGCTTTGAAAACTGGATTACATTATTTATTTATCCTAAATTCTTAAGCATTCTGTTAAAAAGAATAAAATGAATTTCTGAATTTCAGAACTAGTCGATTTAAAATCTGAGCTGTTACCTGCAGAGCTTCAACAGGTAGATCTGCAGAACCAATCAGCAAGCAGCTGGTTTTCTTAGATTAAAAGCTTTAATCCAATCAGATGATCTGGTTGAATTGTTTCTGTAAAGTGACCTGAGATGACCTGATGTGAATCCATAGAAATAAAGTGAATAGAATAGAATAGAAAACTAGTGTTCTGCTAAGCTTAGAGATGAGATGCTGAAGGCTCCTTCCAGAGAAGACTGGATGCTGAATTTTATTTAATGTACTAAAAGAGACGCACACCAGCTTTTATCAGCCTTTTTCTTCCTGCTGTATTCTAATGTAATCGTTGTTGTTTCAGTTCGATTGTACCAGAGATTAAATGTTAAAACGTTTTAAATATTTCATCGACGTCTGTAGATGTTTCTACCTTCCGTTTTCATAAAATATGATAAATAATTTGTTTCTTTTAGAAAAAAGAACCTCTATGTCCAATATCTCGTTCAACTCCAATTTTTATTTCTAATAGTTAATCCGCATCAGTAGGTGAATAATATCAGAAATGAATCTTTTCTCGCCGTTCCACCTCCTGCGGATGGAATGTAGACGCAGCAAAGAAGCATTCCGTTTATTTTGCTTCTGGCTTTTATTTGGAAACTGAACTGGCCATCGAAGATGAAGCCTGATCTATCTGGGGGGGTTCTTTGTTTGTGTGATTGCAGAACGACTACATGGCTTCACCAACGGGATCGCTGAACCACAGCTTCAACAAGGGAATACAGAAAGACAGAAGTGAGTCGGCAGGCAGAGCAAAAAACATCAATGTTCAAACGAACGTTTTCCGCCATCTTTTTCATCGCATGGTTTTCTCTGCAGAGATGGACGAGGTGAACAGCGAGCTGTTGATGAAGATCACTGCAAACAAAAAGCAGGAGCCCAGAAAGGTGCAAATAAAGCGCTCCACTGTCCCCCAGGTGCCATTAAACTCTCACTCAGACGCAGAGCAGGTGACGGCGTGGCTCACCGCCAAAGAATTCTCTAAACCGTAAGTTTGGGGACGACAAACAATAAATAAATAAATTATGAAAGAATTATTTCAACGTGCCATGGATGTATTACAGCTGGAAATAAGAACAGAATAAGTTTAATTAGTGGATAAATAAATAAATATAGACCTAAATTTTATATTTTGATCAGATTTCATGTTCCTTTGCTAAAGATTTAGATTTATTTATTTATAGGGACAGTGTTCATTAATAAGCAGATGCTGATGAAGGTTCTCAGTCATCCAGGTCATAGTCATTCCGTAAAAATTCAAATTTTGAATAGAGAAAGCTTCCTGGAGAGGTGGCGAAACGTCTTCAAATCTTGGAAACCAAGTCCAGTGGATATTTTTTTGAATTTTTACGGAATTAATAAGCAGAATTCGCCAAAAGGCAATTTTTTCATCTGTTGTCCCTGAAAGATCTTAAAACGGTCTAAACCTAAAAAAACAACAGTAAGAATTTAACGATGAAAAATAGACTGCTGTAGATGGGCACCGACCCCCCCGCCACCCTGACAAGGACTAAGGAAGAGAAACTGTACAAAATACATTTAATTCAAGAATATCCAGATAACCGTAGGCTGGTTTTATTTACTGTCTGAATACTTTGTGATGACGAGTCGGTCTCACTTTATAATTTAAGGGTCCTTTTGGACCCGGCCGGGTTTTAAAGGAAGTTAGTTGCAGGTCTCAGTTCTGAACACTGTGGACGGATCGAGTTTAGAACAATCCGACCCGCTCAGGACTCTGATATAGTGTCTGTAGTTACCTCCAATAAACGCATGTCTTCATGTTTCTGAACTCAGCAGGAAGATTAAAACCGCTGCTTGTTCCTTGAGCCTAGTTGCATAAGGTGATAGGCATGTAGGCAGTTTTTACTATGAGCTGTGCTAAAATGAAAGAAATATTTAACTGATGCAACCTGGTTGAAGGAGAGGAATACGCTGGAGAAGATTCTCAGTCATCCAGGTCATAGTCATTCCAAAAAAGAAAATTTGTAATTTTTTTAAATGTAATTTTCTTTTATTTTGAATCTGGTTAAAGGTGGAAATAAAGGATCTTCAGGGAAAGGAGGGAAGCAGTTAATGAAGTAGCTTTGATTTGGCTAAGGTGTTTATAGCTATACAGTAACTTACTAATAATTAGTCATAGATTGGTTTAACTGAAGGGAAATAACTTTTTTAATCTGAATCTACTGGAGAGGCGTCTCTCAGGGGAATCCACTTATTGCTTTGCCGCTTTTTCCTGCAGCAACATGCCTAGAAGCCTTAAAAAGATGTTTCTGTTCCTTTGTGGTTCAACAACATTTTGCTCTCTGCTGGAAGCCGTATTGCACTGAGAACAAACATGATGCTGTTATTATAATCTTTCTCACTGTCCGTTCTGCAGGACCGTAGATTGCTTGGGAATCCTGACCGGAGCTCAGCTGTTTTCCCTGAACAAAGAGGAGCTGAAGGCCGTCTGTGGGGAAGAAGGGGGTCGTGTCTTCAATCAGGTGTCTTTGCAGAAAGGACTAGTAGAGGTTGGTAACATCTGCATGCATCCTGCTGAGGAAACTGCTGTTCTTTTAATGGATGCAACCTCAATAACAGGCTGGAACAAGTTGAGGCAACGCGTGAATTCGGGATATAGGAGTTGTTGACAGCTTTAAGGTTCCAGGGAATGAATACAGGTTTAGTGGGAGAAATGGCTGAGTGGTGATGAAATCAAGTATTTGACTGGGCTGGGTTACATCACAGCTTTGAACAGTAAGAGCGACACTTGGGCTGAAAAACAAAGTCAGACATTTAATACAATTAGATTCACACTTGGAAAAACAAAATATCAGTTTCTATCTTATTTTTTCCCACATTGCCTTATCAAAAAAAACAAAACCAAAAACAATCTAAACAGATATATAGATGGAAAATAATGTTAGGAATGTTTTTGTCATGTTCATTGCATCCTTCAGGCAAAGTTCCTTTAGAAGGAGAAGTTGAGTAAAATCAGAGTCTAAATTTAAGCTGAAGATGAAGAAACCTCAGACTGAAGCAAATTATTGTTTTTTGTTGATTTTTCTTTTTTACAGGACAGTTTTTATGTGTTCTTTGTTTTCTATTCAGTTTATTTCTATAGCTCCAATTCACATCATGTCATCTCAGGTCACTTTATAGATCCAGATCAACCAGATCATCCAGTCAGATTGATTCAAAGTTTTCTATCTAAGGAAAACCAGCTGATTGCATCGACTCATTGACTCTTCAGCAATCCCTCACACTAAGCATGCTTGTAGCGACAGTGGAGAGGAAAAACTCCCTTTGAACAGGAAGAAACCTCCAGCAGAACCAGGCTCAGTGTGAGCGGCCATCTGCTGAGGCCCACTGGGGTTCAAGGAGACAGAAGCAGACATAGAAAAAGAAGCATAGATACAAAAGGCAACTGTCAACCAGCTCCACAGGCGGCCCCGTCCAGGAAACACACAGCCAGGCAGACGAGCTCCGAGCCAGCTCCCATGTCAGAGGATGAAGAGAGCACATCCAGTTAGTCACAGTCAGAGAAACAGGACTACACTGGAAAACAGGCCAAGCTCCAACATCTAGAAACAAAGGTGTTGATGGCAGCAGCACAGCTGATATTTCTCTCCAGGATGGAGTCACAGCCAAACAGGAACAGACCAGATGAAGCTACTATGAGAAAAAGCAGAGAGAGCAGAACGTTAGAGATTGAACTAACAGATTCTGCAGAGTGGGAGAATAGAGATAGAATGAAGCAGAATGATGAAAAAGGGGTCCCTATGTCCTCCAGCAGTCTAAGCCTATAGCAGCAGAACTATAGAGATAGCTCAGGATAACCTGAGCCACTCTAATTAGAAGCTTTATCAGAAAGGAAAGTTTTAAGCCTAGCCTTAAAAGTAGACAGTTGCGTTTCAACAAAAAGCCTCTCAGGTTCAAATCCCACAAACTGCTCCTTCTTTACGCTGTTTGTATATTTAGGGCTTTCTTCTACTCGCTCCCTCAGTCTCTGTGTTGGACCAGCAATCCAGCCAACCTGAAGACCTCCGCTATTAGTCACATTCCTTTGTTGATTAAAAGTGTCCAAACTGGGACTTTAAAACTAGAATGACTACAAACTTGATTTTTGTTTATATCACACCCCTCACTGGTTTTATTGTTTGTGTTTGTATAACTTTCCTTATTTAATTACTCCTGTTTCTGTGACTCCGCCATGGCCTGCATACTTTTGGACTGTAGAGAGGCAAACAGTAAGCCTCCAGATATAGTACCTAGAATGATCCTTGTTTTAATTAGAAGCTCTCAGGGTGGGTAAAAAAACTTTTAAACATGTTTAATTAGCGCCAACTGCAGACATGCTCCTAAAATAAAAATTTGCCCTCTGCTGCCACCTCCAGGCGAGTTGCTGCAACAGCAATTCAGCAAAAGCTTGTCTTTATTGTCACATCACTCTTAGTGCATTTTAGGTTCAGCTCAGTCAGATTTAAAGTAAACAAAATGATAAAATGCATATAAAGTCAAACATATTGCCTGATGATATGCATGGCATTTTTTAGAGGCAGTGAAGAGAGTAAAAAGAAAAGATCAGTGCTGGAAAAATAAAATCTTTCTTTTTTCATGTTTATTAAATGCAGAGTTATTGAAATGTTCAGTTAAATAAAATCATTCCAATCATTATAACTTTGAATGTTAGCTATAAAACATAGAATCTTGACATAGAATGGCTGTTTGCTATTAGGGTGGCATGTTAGTATCAAGATCAAAGATAAGATGCAAGAAAGAAGCATCTAAAAAAGTTTTCCGATCAAAATGTCATGTCACCTGCCTGGCTGTGTGTTTCCTGGACAGGGCCTTCCTTTACAGTTGCCTTTTGTATCTATGCTTCTTTTTCTATGTCTGCTTCTGTCTCCTTGAACCCCAGTGGGCCTCAGCAGATGGCCGCTCACACTGAGCCTGGTTCTGCTGGAGGTTTCTTCCTGTTCAAAGGGAGTTTTTCCTCTCCACTGTCGCTACAATCAGGCTGGGACTGGTAATCTGTGATAGCGGGCATTCGCCCGGTGGGCCGGGCCTAATTTCGGCGTGCGAGGGCCGGCCTTTTCTTAAATCATACTGGCTCTAACGCTTCCTCTCCGGCCGAAGCTCCTACCTGTGACAGTAAATAACTGAAGGAGCTGCAGTATATGTAGCCCTTCCATGTCGTTCACATCCTGGTGACGGTCGGCATATGGTGTAATTTTCTGTTTCTTCAAACTCTAAAATCCTTGCAACAAACTAAATTATAATAAAACTAAAATGCTTTCTTTAAACCAAACTACAATGTTCCGCTTATATTTGATGTATTTATGTTTGAATATTTTGCAAAAACATGTTGCGGTGCATGGTGGGGTTTTGCAGCTAAAGGCTAATGTTTCCCGTCTTACATCCATTGTTGAAAGGTTGCGATGTTTCCCAATCTGGCATTTTAGGACGGCCGTCTCTGGGTAACAAATGTTTTCTTTAGATTTATGGCCTAGATCAATAGACTTTCAAATTGGGTGAGATTTCGTATATTCAGGCATTTTTTGGGCTGGAAAACGTGAGTCAGTGACATCTGGCAACCCTGCTGATGTGGTGAGTGTGGACGTTACGCAGCAGCAGTCGCTGTGGCGCCCATGCTAACAACCAAAGCCGGTAAAACCACATTCCAGAAGTCTTGGTGATGGTTGTCGTGTGATGATTGAAGATCGGTTAATCCACCATGTGGATTCATATTGTATTTCACATTTGAGACTCACGCGTTTGATTGTCCATAAGGTGACCGGTGTAGATGGAAAAATGCCAGGGCCAAAAATTATTCCCAGTCCGAGCCTGGCTACAAGCATGCTTAGTGTGAGGGATTGCTGAAGAGTCAATGAGTCGATGCAATCAGCTGGTTTTCCTTTGATAGAAAACTTTGAATCAATCTGACTGGATGATCTGGTTGATCTGGATCTATAAAGTGACCTGAGATGACATGATGTGAATTGGAGCTATAGAAATAAACTGAATAGAATTGAAAATGCGGTTTTATAGTAAAACTAGGTTTTATTCTCCTTCTGTTCGGGGACTGGTCCAGAGAACGGAAAGATGAATCCTGTTGTTTCTCTGCAGAGATCTCAGGGTGACTCTGAGCTGCTGGAAATCATGAGGCGGAGGCAGGAGAAGACCGACTCCACGAGCAGCATGGACTGAACATGAGGAGCAGCGCATCCTTCTGCTCCTCGTCTACATTCTTTCCTCCTTTGCAGCTTTCAAAGTGCAGCAGCTTAATAATCAAGGAACTTTTTCTGATGATCCTCAGTTAAAACCAAAAAGATTAAACATGTTTGATTTCATATTTATTTTGTAAAATGTAAAATGTTTGTTATTGAAATGTTTCCAAATGATGTTGCATCCTTTTCGATTGAAGAGCTGTCCTGCTGACGAGAGGAGCTTGATGTACAGTTTGGGGCCTGCATGACATGTTGGAACGTGTCTCTAAGCAGGACGTCTTTCTTCCAATACGCTCGTTTACAGAATGTGTTTGTAGAAACATCTGATCTGTTTTTGCTTTTTGAAATCAGTGCCAGGATATCTGACATACTTCCTGTTTGAAGCCAATCATCTTCATGTTGATGCTAACAGAAAAAAATGGAAAATAAACAAACTTTTTTGTTCTGTGAGGCAGAAGTTTGACCTGAATTGTTGAAAAGAACAAGTTCATATTAGGAAAAAAGGCATTTCTTGATGTTGATATTTTGCATGCAGGAGGCCTTTTCCTTTAATAGCAGCAGGTCACACATAACAAAACATCACCTTTTATTGCTCTAGCATATTCTAACAGAAACTTTCCCTTCATTGTCCGTGCAACAACAAAGTCATGTATTTATGCACATTATGTTGGAAAATGTTTTTATTTTTCATTTTTGATTTGATGAAGTTCTAAAGGTCTTCATTTCAATAATTGTTGCATGTCCAGTTTGCTGAGTGTGAAGCGGCCGGGATGAAGATCAGAGACCATGGTCTGGAGCCGTAGAAGGGTAGAGTGCTTTCTCCAGGTTGGGGAGGATGTGCTGCCCCTAGTGGAGGAGTTTAAGTATCTTGGGGTCTTGTTCACATATGAAGGGAAGATGGAGCGGGAGATCGATAGGCGGATTGGCGCGGCGTCTGCTGTGAAGCGTGCGCTGTACCGGTCTGGTGTGGTGAACACAGAGCTGAACCAGAAGGCAAAGATCTGGATTTTCCACTCGATCTACGTTCCGACCCTCATCTATGGTCATGAGCTTTGGGTCATGACTGAAAGAACGAGATCCTGGATCCAAGCGGCTGAAATGAGTTTTCTCCATAGTGCGTCTGGGCTCTCCCTTAGAAAGAGGGGGAGGAGCTTAGTTACCCGGGGAGGACTCAGAGTAGAGCCGCTGCTCCTCCACATGGAGAGGAGCCAGTTGAGGTGGCTCAGGCATCTGGTTAGGATGCCTCCTGGATGTCTCCCTGGTGAGGTGTTCCAGGCACGCCCCACCAGGAGGAAGCCCAGGGGGAGACCCAGGACACGCTGGAGGGACTATGTGTCTCTGCTGGCCTGGGAGCGCCTTGGGATTCCCCCAGAGGAGCTGGACCAAGAGGCTGGAGAGAGGGACGTCTGGGCCTCCCTACCGAAGCTGCTACCCCCACAACCCGACCCCGGATAGGAGGATGGATTGTAGGAGCCGATGCCTCTTCAGGACGTTAAGCTTTTGAAGGGATTTTACTGTTGCTGTTTTATGAACATCATGGATTCCCATCTGTCGTCTTTAACAGTGAAATTGGGCTTTTGGTTGACATGTTGGCATGTTGTCTTTATGCACCAGCTTAACAGGAAGACCTCAGGTACTGATCACAGGTTTATAGACGACAAAGAAAGGTTGAGAAATGGGCCTGAGCAGCCGTGGACAGGACGTCCCGGCCAAGGACTGCTACCAGGGTCACCTATAGAGTCTGTTTATGTCAGTAGGTTCATTTCTCACTCATAGTCTGCTTATACGCCGCCTGTCAGTTATTTGCTTTATTTTAGCCAGAATTCCCCTTAACTCTCTAATCAACCTGAAAAAGTTTAAATTTGATAAAGAAGCCTTTTGGCTTTACAGATATTGTTGGGGGTCGTACTAATTTTAGTACATTGATTTTGTAACAAAGAAGATGAAACTATTAATATTTAAATTGTGTTTTTTCATCAAATATAAATTTGTTTTCTGTATAAAATGATGCTGCAGCAGTAAAAGCTTTTCACACATAATAACCAGGAGTGCTAATAAATATGTGCAGCACTGAATGTTGTTAGCCTAGCATTTTCCTGTTTAAATGGCACCAATTGGCAATAAGGTAAGAAGTAGAAATGTTAAATTGGTTTTTGGATTATAAAAAAATGAAGATTAAATTTTTGGTGGTGTAAATATTTTCACTTACATAATTAAAGAAATTAAATATTAATATTTTGCATTTTTTATTTTTGTGAACAGTTCATTCCACTTCATTGATAAAACTTTATTTGAGAGAATTTGTTTTACTAGAATAACAACTTGAATGAAGTTACATATTTGGCAGGAAATTCCAAAAAGATAAAAAAAAAATCAATCCACTGGACTTTGTTTCCAAGTTTGAAGACGTTTCTCTTCCATCCAGGAAGATTTTCAATCCAAAATGTCAGAAATAGCGTTTAGTTCCAGGTTTTATCCAGCAGCCCAACAAAGCCTGGTTTTAGTTTAGAAAACATGCAAATAGAAACGGATGAACGGGTCCCCCCCCTTTGGAATGGGGGTCGTTTGGCTTCTTTGTTAGCCTGCAATGCCCCATACCTGTCTATGTCTCTGGAAGGGGGGTCGTTAGAGGGAATTGTTTTGTTCTTTTGGAATGACCATAACTTTAATGACTGAGAATGTCCACCAGCATTTGGCAGGAAACAAACTTTAGTTGTTGATTTGAAAACAAATGACCTTTTCTTATTTTTCCGAGTGAAAAGCACTTTGTTGGAGTCAGCGGACCACGGTCACTGCACGCCATGCTCTGCAGGTTCAAAGAGATCCACTACATTCCCTTTGTTTGCCTTTTTTTAAATATATGTTTATTAAAAACTGTATGGAAACTAAAATCTTGATTACAATGCAAATTGTGGCTAATAATAGAGATAAAATGATTGATAAACGATGACGATCAAAATGTGGAATCCAAGAAGCAAAAGCTTCCGTCTCATTAAAGTCGTAGGGAAGCGGATTAGCATCTTAGTGCTAGCAGGTTCCCAATGGGAAATTCCATTGGGACCAAGTAGCAGTAAATTGGTGCCTTAGAAACGACGCTGTCAAGGAACGCTATGGACAGCGGAAACATGCAAGAGGAGGAGAGTTTAGTGTCGGAGGTCGTGGATGAGTCTCCTCCGTCATCCATTTTTTATTTAGAGGAGGAAAGCGGGGACGAAGATGTTGTGGAAGAGGACGCCAGGGCGGCAGAAGCTTGGTTTGGTGTAGAAGGCTTCCAGCCGTCCATGTTTGAGCCCTTGCCTCGCAACGCTGCCAGTTCTGTTAGCTCTACGCCTGCCGAAGACACAGACGTCCATCCCCGTGAACACTGGGACGCAACTCAGTGGGAAAGGAAAGGATTCTGGTTTCAACCGTTGCGTATATTAGCTGCAACATTTGAATCAAGATGCTATGACCCAAAACATTTGATTGACAGATGACCGTTGATATTTGATTGGCCGAATTTAGGTGTTCAGGCTGACGTAGAACTAACTGGCCTGCAGAAGATAACGGAAAAAACAGATTTTAAGACAGGATTTTTTTTTTAAATATAAATTTTCTACATTTTGGGACAATATGGTCTGATAAAGAGTACATTTATATACATGTTTAAGCCAGAATGATTTGACTTTTAAATATGACTTCCCTACGACTTTAAGGTAATGATCATTATAAATGACACCTGTGCAGATAGATAACCTAACTTCACCTCTAATGTCGACAATATTTGGAAATCATTCTAAAATTTACAAATTCCAATATTTTTGCATTTATGACCTTAATTACATCATAACCAACAACTGATCTAATATTTGTTTAGGAATTGGAATAACTGCTTATTATTTGTTTCACATAAAGGAATTTAGATGTATGTTTAGTTACTGTATGTAACTGGAGTTAATACTTTAATTAATAACTTTAAAATAGTGGTATCTTACATTGCAGGTCGTCCTACTTTGAGAATTTTATCTGTAAAGTCCAGGTTTGATATTCTTCTGTTAAAGTTTCATTTTCTTTTCCAATCTGAGAAATAAAGAAAGATTCATCTCTTATTGTAAACATCTTTAATGAATCAGTCAAAAATCAGAGTTTTACCTAAAACATTGGTAGTGATGTAAAGGAGTTCAAAGATCCAGTGCTCACTAAAGATTAAGGTTTTATTTTATCATAAAGCCTGAAAAACATCCTTCCAGGATCATCAATTAGATTTTCACTCTAGATGACAGAAGCAACATTTCCAGCTCATCATTTATGAAGATAAGCATCAAGCCATAGTTCCCCTGACGTTTTCAGCGACCTGAAAAATCACAGAAGAACATTATAGATAAAGACGAACCATTGATGATTATCCTGTTTATGACTGCAAGCAGCCATGAAGGCGGTTATCGTGTTACTACCTGACCACATCGGCCATGCCTTGCCACAGGGTTTTGGTCTCATAAGGAATCCCGTGTTTTTCACACAGCTGGCGGACCTGTGGGCCGACCAGCTGGTAGTTGTGGCGCGGCATTCTGGGAAACAGACTCGAGAAAGAGAAGCAGAATGAATACGGAGCAGATTTACGGCTAATCCGAAAATAAGGAGATAGATTATAGAAGCTGCCTTTTCCAACACAATGAGTTCTTTGAAAGACTCACATTTATTGCATGACTAGAAAAGTTCATCTCTCTGAGTGGTAAAATGTTTCTGATTAAATTTTCTTCCACAAAATAAAAAAACCTTTGATTCTATTCAGTGTATTTCTATAGCTCCAATTCACATCATGTCATCTCAGGTCACTTTCCAGTTCACCAGATCATCCAGTCAGATTGATTCAAAGTTTTCTATCTAAGGAAAACCAGCTGATTGCATCGACTCATTGACTCTTCAGCAATCCCTCACACTAAGCATGCTTGTAGCGACAGTGGAGAGGAAAAACTCCCTTTGAACAGGAAGAAACCTCCAGCAGAACCAGGCTCAGTGCGAGCGGCCATCTGCCGATTCGTCCCAAATATCTGAGAAAATGATGTCTGCAGCCCCAGAGGGAAGTTATTAGACTCACTGGTGCTCGATTTGAAAGTTGAGGTGTCCGCTGAACCAGTCGTTGAAGAAGGACTGCTCAATGTTACACGTAGCTTGTAACTGAAAGAGAGGAAAAGAAGTAGCGATTGCATCAACATGATTGATTATTTTTACATATTTTCATATTTCGACCCACTGCAAACATTTCAAAGGATTTTATTGTGATTTTATTTAAGTATCACAGCAATAAAAGAGGTGGGCATTTTTCTGCCTAATTTTATTTCTATTGCATATTAGAGTATGGTGCGCAGCTAGCTTGTCCCTGCTAAAGCAGAATGTCGCTGCCTCCATGTTTAACGTTTTCCACGTAGAGAACCTGCCATAGCAGAGCTGGAACCAGATGAGCTTCTCTGATTCCTGCTCTCTGCTCAGGTTTGGAGTTTTGCTGTCATTTTGTAAAACACTCCTTTGGTTTGTTTCTCACTCTGGAAAAATTATCTAGAAATAAGTAAAAAAATTTAAATTAAGTGTATTTACCCTTAATTTGAGTAGGTAAATGAGGTACTTTGCCAATAGAATGAGTATTTTTACTCTTAAAATAAGATAATTAGATAATATGCACTTGAAATAAGACAATGCAATTCTGTTTTCTTATTTTAAGTGTAAATTGTCTTGTTCCATCGGCAAAGTGTCTCTTTTATCTCTTCAATCCAAGAACAAATGCACTAATTTTAAGAAAAAAATGACTTATCTACATTTAGATTTTTTCCAGTGACCGTTTGTTCCCAATCAAACATCTGAGACCTTCATAAAAAAGCTGCATCTATTCTGTGCAGAAATGAAACAGATGAAGGAATAAAAACATTTTAAATGCAACAGAAATCAAATCAGAAGAAATTAAATTGAAATGTAAAATACTTTGTTCACTTCTGTACCCTTTACTCTGCGGATGTGGCTGGGAACTATGGGACGGGTCATACCGCACTGGAAGGAATTTACTCCAATTACAGGGCAGCAAATACAGTAAACCTATTATAACAGTTAAAAACTAATTAAAATAACTGCATAAAAACAATCAAATTCTAAAAACAATCCATTTATCTCAGAAGGAAGCCTGAGATGCAAAAGGTTTTAACTTAGACAAACTTTATTGTTTGTCATTTCTTGATGAGAGAATTGGCAGCATTCCCAGAAAACGTCGACTTTTCCAGGAATTGAAGCTTAATAAAAAAGTCTGTTTGTCTTTGTCAGCCTGGAGAGCAGCGGCTCACTTCCAGCTATTTCATTTCTGTGAATCAGACAGCAGCTCTTTCTGGGTTAGCAGGAGGCAGCAGGAGAATCAGCACACAACTGATAAGAAGCAGCTGAGATAAGGATGAACCGCAGGCTGACCCACAAAAACACCTTTACAACTTCACTAAAACAAGGACAAAAAGGTTTATTGGTCTACTGAAATCTATTTCTCATTAAGCACAACATTAACATCACCAACGTTTTAAAATTCACTTCTTTGTCAGTAAAATCCTTTTTAATTAATAAATATTTTTACTAATCGTCCTTATTCTATCTTTCAAAGCATCATTTCTACTGATTCAATTTTTTACTAATTAATTAAAAATGTATGTTCCTTATATGACTTATAACTAATGTCCCAACAGAACCTTAAAAAAATGTAAATTTAGCAGAATTGATCACTGTGTCTTTAGGTCAGCCTAAAAATCAGACATCTGCAGTTGATGCCGAATGATGCTGCCTGCATTCTCACTAAAATCAAGAAAGAAAAGCACATCACTCCATTACTGAAATCCTTCTGTTAGTCTATAAATCGCTGCACGGCTTGGCACCACCCTCCATCACAGACCTGCTGTCAGTGTTTGACTCACGCAGATCTCTCAGGTCTCTGCGTTCAGCTCTGAAATAATCTGGAATAACCTCCCTCAGTGAGGCTAAAACCCTCAGCTGCTTTAAATTAAGGTTAAAGTTGTTGTCGGGAGATTTCACTGTGGTCTAATTGAAACGAATGAACTAAAACATCTTTAATTTCAGCCTGGAATAACCCTTTTATTTACTTTCCTTTCATATGCCACTGAAATTAACTTTTTCTGCGTTTGTACAATTTAAAATGCTTTTAGTTGTCTTTTTACACCAATTTGCTATAGAACTAAAACTGATCATCTTTTGGTTGAGATAAATAAGCACCATATATTTAACATGGATCGTATACCTGCATGGTCAGCCAGTCTTGGCGTCGCTCGTGATCGATCTCCTTTGGCAGGTGGCTCATCTGAGTCACCCACACAAACCAGTGGCTTTCTAAGAACCTGTGGGTTGAAACAGCAATCAGTGAGAATCCTAACCAGGGGAGGATGTAGGAAATGTGGGGCCCTAGGCAAAGACAGGCAGGGAGCCCTCTGAATGGAGAAGACTTAAAACAGCCCCATTCTCCAGATAGAGAAATGTTAATAGAATAGACATCCATTCTCTGTTCTAGGTTGTGTCCCTCTCTTCTTGTCCCTTTTCTTCTTGTTTTCCTCTCTATGTTTTGTACTCAGCTGACTTTTCATGCTGTCTCTAAAGGAATGAAAGATTTTTTCCAAGCACTAAGCTCACTTAGCTGATTGCTCCTTCCTGTGTTTCCAAAAAGGCCAAAGTAAATAACCCAGTCCTTCTTTTCACTGTAGACAAGCCATGATCTGCTTATCTGTTCTCCATTTTTCATTTGGATGAAATAATAGCTGCATGAATCATGACAGCAGACAAGATAGAGGAGAGCAGGAGGCGGGGTTACCAATCTACTTGCTCTGGAGAGCAGAGTTCGCTGCTTTTAGATGTTGTCTCCAAAGTCTCCAGTAGCAGAAAAAAGTCTCTAGATTTGGCGCTAGGAGCTTTTTAGAAATCAAAGAGCTAGAGGGGTCTGAAAAGTGGCTAAATATAGCGACTAAAGCGCTAAGTTGGCAACACTGCTCTTTGCATGGTTTGTTTTCAAATGGTTTGCTGCTGTCTGTTTGGACCTTTCTGAACATGTGCAGCAAATGGACTGATCCAATATGGTGGACACTGAAGGGGGGGGGGGGCTGAGACACACTTAATATTATCAGCCTTCTGATGGCATTTTAGCCAAAGGATTTTATCAAAAACATAATTAATGTACAGAAATAAGGAATAGTTGTATTAACCATACATGCAGCTGCCTAGTATTGCCTAATGGTGAATCCCCCCCCCCATCCTAATCTCTTTAAAATCATTATATAAAGCAGAAATGAAGGTATCTGACTTTTAATTGCTCCTTTCCCCTTTTTGTCTTTGTCCCCTGAGTAGTTCCAACATAAATGATGTGCATATGATGAAAATGAATATGTAAAGTTTTTGCTTTTGTTTGTTCTAGTAGCAGTAGGTCTTTATTGGATCTGCGTATTACACAGGAAAATACATACAGGATATTTAATCATGTGATGAACTCATTGGGTATAGATTAAAATAAACAGATGCTTATAATACTCACACACAATTTTAAAATATGCATTTCTAAGAAAAGCAAAAAAAAAGCGGAAAAAAAAGTTTTCTACCTTTTTTTAAAAAGCCTTTTGTTTGTTTTTTTATATTCCTCATCTAACAAATTTCCTATACAAAAAATATATTTTTAATGGTTCTTTAAATTACTTTTACATTTATCTGCCTCTCTTCTCAAAATGCTTTAAATTATATTCTGTAATGTTGGATTTTTTTGTGTTTTCCAGTAAAATGTTTCACCTCTATAAATACCCAGAAAAGTCTGTCACTCTAGTCTGATTTTATAGATCTTGTTAGGATTCCAGTCTGTGTGGGTTGTTTTTTGTGATTTCCTCTCCCCACCACCAGGTGGTGCCCTGTCCTCGTTGGGCCTCCCTGCACACATGCGGCTCGTTGGGTCATTACCAGAGGAGTACTTGAGCAGCGGGCTGTCACCACCTCGATGCCAGAGTGTTTGATTAGCAGAGTCTAACCTTAGCCTTGACTTTCTGAGTCTGAACTTGTTTTTTTTTGTCTTTGTTCTTTGGTAGGAAGACTTCCTGTGTTACTGGATAAGCCTGGACCTTCTACCCCTGGAAGGATTTACTGAGTCTCATTGAGCTAGGGCAAATCCTCCACATGATCCAATCAAGTCCACTTCTAGAAAACCAAGTGAGAGTCCACTCCTTTACTCCTTTGGGTCCAATGTATTTCTGCCTGTCCGCTCACCAATGTGTTCCCTCTTCTCTGGATTAAACCCCCACAAACTGGATCCAAGGATAAACCAAGAGCCCCCCAAAAGTGAGTGACTCTCCAGCAATATTCAAGCCTCAGTCTATTTTCCCACTGTCCCTGAACTGATCACTGTGATCTCCCTTCCGGTTCTGGTTCACCAGTCTGCTGAGTTCCAGCTTTATTTCCCCACAGAGTTTAATCTCCATCAGTGTTTGCTAACCTCCAATAAACCTGTTAAACTTTTACCATCTGTCCTAACATTTTTTTTTAATCTAGTCTACTATGACATGTCAGAGTTCACAGTGAGTTTACCTTACAAACGTCATGAGTGCCAATGAGCCAAACACGCCGTACAGCGGCACATAGCAGTAGAAGTAACGGATGTAGTACGTAGAAGCCCAGGCTAGATCCTTCCACAGATAAACAAAAATGAAAAAATGTGAATTTCCGCTCAGAAAGTATATAAACTGATTGGTGAAGCTGAGAGGCGGGCTTCTTACCACCCAATCACGTCGAGTAATCATGGTCTTCATTATGTTGTAGTTGTAGAAAACCGGAATGAGCAGCGGTGGCGCCACTGAAACACACATAGCAGTTAGTTCTGGAGCAGTTTTCTGTTTTTTCTAAAATGTTCTTTAAATGTCTTAAAGCAAAACTACCGAGGAAGAAGTACTGGTGTTGGTAGTTGTAGGGGTAGTGTTTGATCTTTTTAATGCCGTACTGTAACAAAGAGAAGCAGGGAGGTCAATGAGCTGAAAAGCATTTAGAAATGCATTCCTTCATCCAGCCGCTTGCCTCCACTGGCTGAGTGTTCCCAAGTACAAAGATATCCATCATGTTGATGTCAGGATCCTTCCTGAAAATGTTGGGCTTGGCGTGATGTTGGAAATGTCGATGGTTCCACCAGTTGGCTGAAGCTCCCTGAAGGAACAGACAGGAAAGGTGACACAGAACCAGAGAAACAGAACAGATTTCTGTCATGTTACCTTCAAATGTCCAATGACAAACTTATGGACCAGGTGATTCCATTTGGACTTCTTGAAGACAGAAAGGTGTCCAAAGTCATGCTGCAGCCACCCAGCCTGCGACTAGAGGAGAAACACAGAAGGTTCAATGTGACCTCCAAAAAGTTCAATAACAAGGAGAACATTTAGTGTGAAAAAACCTGAGCAGTTGCGAGGAAGACTGAAGCCAGTATGGTCGTTGTCCAGCCTGTGCCCCAGTAGGAGAGCAGGAACCAGGTGAGCGCCTCCAGCAGCACGATGTGTCCCAGATGAAGGCAGAAGAATAAAGGCTGAGCTTGAAAAAGTCCTCCTTTCTCTGCCTGTTCGCGCAGCTTTTCAAAATCCTGGACGATTTCCGCCTTTGAGCAGAGAAGAAATACAACATTGTTTTATTTAATCATTTAAATGATGCAATCTTTAACTGTATGGAGCTCAGTAAAAGCTAAACTCTCTGATTGTTGTTTTTACATCTCTTTGCAGGTAAAAATGTTTTATCATTATCTCCATTTTATCTCCTCTTTCTTTCATCTTTTATCCTTTTTTCCTGTTTTTCTTTCCTGTTCTATTTACATTGCATACTCCCTGCATAATTATAATAAAGCTATTTATATGCATTAATCAAGCGGAACACTATAGCGATAGCCGTACTGCTCCACTTGTTGAAGCAAAATCTTTTTGGCATCAAGACAATTATTCTTATTGCCACATCGCCAGACAGGACAGTGTAGGAAAAACAAAAAAACAAACACGTCACAGTCTCTGTTCTGTTAAGTTTTCTTTGAGTTTTCAGTTTCACTGTGATCCATGTTTTTCTTTGTTTTCTAGTTTTATTGGTTTAATTTCTATTTTGTTGTGTTTTCTGGATGTATTTGAGTTCTTAGGTTTTTCTTGATTGCCCTCTGCTGCCCTCTGGTGTTGGTCTTATTTTTCCGTAGCTCCTTCTAGAATCCCCTGTTCACACCTGCTCCCGATTAGCTCATTAGTCCATTCTTTGTTCAGTCTGCCATATAAACCGTTCCTCAGGGCTGCTTCCTCGTCCTCCCCTCGCTCCTCATGCATGTCTTCCCTGATGTCTGGTGGGTTTTTTTTCTTAACTTTTTAATGTTGGATTTTTGGATTCCTGCTTCAGTTGCCTGAGAGTAATTTCATTCAATCTTCAAGATCTGACCACTGCCTCCTCGCCTCTGCATTTGGGTTAGTGACGGTTAATGAGGCATCTTGAAGCGTTTCGGCACATTGCATTGATACTGCGTTAAAACTGTCTCACAGAATACTGACACCTGCTGGACATTTAAAGACATTACAGGCAGCTGATTGGACAGACTAAACTGAATTGATTTGATGACCTAGAACAATGATATTATTGAACTTATTGTAGGTTATATTGTAATATTTTATATCATTTGTTTAAATTGAAAATATCTTTGATATTTCTTGATGCAGGAAATAAATTATGTAAAAATATAAAGTTAAAATTTAGGGGAAAATGAGAATGAGGATGCTTGTTGGCTAGAACTTTAAATCATATTTAAATCATATTTTTTAAACAATAAGTACAGTGAAAATGGTAAATAAGAGTCATTTGAAATTAACATTAATTCAGATAAGTTGAGTGATAACTGAGAGGAAACGGATGAAACAACGAGAAAACTAAGATGAAAATGCAACAGCTGAAGCGATCCTTTTAGGCTCCAAAATTCTGGATCATTTTAATGATAAACCATAAAAATTGGACATTTTTTCAGCAGAAGCATCATGTTGACAGAAACATTTTAAACCCAGTTTAGTGACTCAATCAGTTGGAAACAGCTCCTGGATCGGTCACATGACTTCCTGGAGACGATCCCGTTACAGTGTTTGTTTCTATGGGATCCACGCACGCACCCACACATCAGTGTTAATGGACCTATCACTAATTTGGGTCCTCAAAACAACGTTGTTTTTTTATCATATAAAGGATGCAATCTTTAACGTTATGGAGCTACAGTAAGTGAAACAGAAGCATAAAGGTTTCTGACTCCTGCTCTTAAGAGCCATCATGTGTTCGACGGACTCCTGGCATGTGGATTCAATTCAAGAACAGAAGCTAAAGAGATTCACTAAACACATGTGATGCATGGAAACTTTCTATCTCTGGAAAAGCAGTTAATCGTGGCCTCTGGTTCAGAATGATGCAACAGCAAGAAACAAGTTAAAGATACGAATCCAGTGGATTTTATTAAAAATCTCATCATGCGATGCAAACGTATCAAAGGAAAATTAGGAGTGAAAATAAACCAGCAGTGACGCTGAAATGAATGTGAGGAAGTCGGAAATGAGGTCATACATTTTTGCTCCCATCCTGGTCTGGCTCCGTCGCCACCAGCTCTCCAATCAGCAGAGGCTTCAGAAACTTCTGCACAAACTTTTGATCCGGATGAAAAGCCGCAAAAACTTCCTGTAAAACAAAAATGAAAAAAATGTAGATTTAAGGATGAAAAGCTCTTCAGCAGAGAGGAAAGCTGTTTAAAAGATGAAGGCAGCAATCCCTGAGGTAGGCTGAGGTCTGGGAGACACGTGCTGCAACTTTATGGAAATCAAAGCTTTGCTGAGAGAATCTGCAGATCTACCAGCAAACACGTTTAAATTTATTCCTTTCTTTCTGCAGAAAAATCATCTTAAACTGAAAGATGAGGAAAAACAACCTTTATACAAAACAACGGATCTCAGAGGGGAGAAGAAAAAATAAAGTTGTCGTTGCCTCCTGACTAACAAATCAGGAATTTATCAAAATATTATTTCTAAAACCAGTTTTGTCGCCATTGATTTAAAGTAAAAGAAATAACTTTTTCTTTTTAGATTTGAAAACAGCTTTCTCTTCCAGTAAAGGTTTATACAAACATTCGGTGTGTCTTTCTGTCCTTCACAGTAAGTCGTAAAAAGGGAGCTAAGGTCCAAAAAATGAATTAAAAGCCAAATAAAATGGCTATTATTAAAATAACTTTTAATAATTCCCTTCCCACATTTCCAAGGACTAAAACACTTTCACTGGCATTAAAGAAAAGTAAAATAAGATACTAAAATAAATGAACATTGCAAAATTGTACCATATATCATTACTTAAAAAGAAGAACGTTTTTAAATTCATTGCTAGTAATGAAGTTAAAGAAGTAATTAAATCAGATGAAGTTGATAAAAATGCAGATTTCCTCAGCCAGATACATCCAGTATCAACCCAACATAAAACAAGGTCATCAATAATCCGCCTGCTGCAAAATCCACTTTTTTCCATGTCAAATTAGAACTTTTCTAAAAATAAATAGTAATTCTATTTGTATAATTTAATCTAACGTCATAGACATGAACAGATTAAAACACTCAAACTTTTCAAGATGACATACAGCAACATAGATACGTGCATTTAGAAGCATTAAGTAATGTGTTTATCACAGATCATGCTCAGTTACACGTAGTGAATCTGTTCAAAGGTCACAGCTTCATTCAGCAATCTCAAAGATTAACAAATATCTCCCTAATTAAATAAAAGAATCATTCAAGCTTTATGACTGTGAACATTACATTTTTATGATGGACTTTTTATAGATACTCAACAAAATGCCAGAAATACCATTTGCAGAGCTGAAAGGTAAATATGCAGTAAAAATGACCAAAGCAAAGGCTGATTCTGTATGTTAATATTTTCCCACTTCAGTTTTTGAAAGTGATTCAGAAGAAAAAATGCGTGACGATAAAAGGTTGGTGTGGAAATTTCAGTTGTTAGAACTAAAATGCATCAAATCAAAAAGTCTTCATGCCTCAGAGTCTTTTACTAACAGAATAATGAAAACATATAGATTCCAGATATCTATTGGATAACACATCTATAGTTATAGATCTCATAATGTGTCCTCCAGTAGAATGCAGGAAGGGGAACAGATTCTGTGAAATGATGCATCTGCAGCTGATTTTAAACACAAGCAGTGCTGCAGTGAGGGTATTTACCGTAGCATCCTCTCCTGCATAGTGGCCGATGACCCGAGAGCCTCCTGGATGCCTTCTGGCCCACTGGCTGATGTTATAAACCTTCCTGTTAACCACCAGCCACTGGTCGTTCCTGCTGCGGTGCTTCTGCACCTCCTCCCAGGTGTAAACACCTGCAGCCTTCCCGCTGCCTGGCTCTGCAGGCTCAGTCTGCTGTCCTCCTCCTCCCATCCTCCCTGCTGCTGCTGCTGCCTGGATTCACCTGTTCAGAGGACCAGTCTGTCCTCACGCATCAACATTTAGAAACACATAAACCAGTCAGGCATTGGTCCTTTCATATCTATTAGTTGATTTTTTCAGCTGTGGATAAGTGATCATTGCATTGTTCTGCTGCAGCTCAGACCTGAATCGCCTGCTGATCATGTCTGTTTCCCAGAAAATGGTGAATTATAAAGAAATATAACTTACAGCATCCAGATCCTAACGGCTCTTCTCCACCTTCTGTCACATCAGCAGAGCCTTCCCCTCCGGATCTGTCCAGCTGCCTTATAAAAGCATGAAGGCGTTGATAAAAGCCTAACAAGCTGCCAGTCCCCGCTCCCCCTCTCACCCCCCTCCAACGCTCTTCTTGCCTAATGAACTTCGAGCGGATCTTTCGAGGCCTCCTGACCAATGGGAGCCGAGCAGCTCTGACTGCCTGTGCACCATGGGGCAGAGATGCTGCAGCTGAGCCTATGGGAATATTAAGGAGCAGAAACAATCAGAGCCTGGAAGTGCTGCTGGTTTAATGCAGGGAATCTAAATAGGTCAAAGGTTATTGTTGGTCATTCCAGTAATGTGTGAATCAGCAGCTTCTTCTTGGGGGGGCTAGCTTCCCACAGACTGCAGCACATTTCTTACACAACAGGTTACACAATGTGCATTACAAGTCTCCCCGTCTCCTAGCACCGGTCCCCCCCCCCGTTAAGATAAATACAATAATCCTTGTGCTACAGAGGTTCCTCTCTGTGTTCATTTAAAGGCCACCTGAGACATTTCTGCCTTGGTGAAGCAGATGGTAAACATAAAATCTTTTTAAACTTTTGATGTGGCTGTGTTAAAATCACTCAGGTTCAAATTACATTTTTACAAAATCTAAATGTGTTTACAGCTTTAAAACTTGAGGCAACATTAAATCCTTAAGAGCCTCTTCTGTTTTCCAGCAGGTCAGACTGGAATTTTTTCCTCATATTCAAACTTTTAAACCTTTTATGCTCCAGATCTTTTTTTTTTTGCAGGCGTGCCCTTCTCAGTTTTGCAGATAAAGAATATGAAAGTCGTTAGGCTATTACCATAAAAATCCTCCAAGTCTGACTAGCTTTCCATCTCCCTGAATTAAAGCTTCGCCACAGCATGACGCCGCCACCACCATGTTTTTTAGATTAGGTGCATTCAGGGGACTGATGTCCAGGGTTAGTTTTCAGTTACTCAGAAGCTGCTTAGGGCAGATGATTAAAATAAGAATAGAACAAAGAGTCACATCTTTTTCTGTATTTTTACACCATTAAGCAGCTAAATTGTTAGTTGTATTTTTAACAGCTTATTATTCAGCCTAAACCGAGGATCTATTGCTTCTGCAGAAAGGGTCTCTTTGCATCTTTTATTAAAGCTCTCCTTCCCAGGCCTAAGTTAAGATAGAATGCCATACATAGATGTTGAGATGATGGTTGAACCGTGTTCTGTGAAATGTACAAAGCTGCTGATAATGTTTTATGACCTAAATGTCTTTTAAACTTCTCTTCAACTTTCTCCCTGACATATCAGCTGTAATGATGCTGTTCTTTCACTAATGTTTTAGATCGACCTGTAAGCACACTTTGGACGTCGTAAAACATTATCTTGGTCATTAAAATCTGATAAGATCCGTCAGATTTTAGAACAAATGTGGTGTTTTTCACTATTTCAACTATGAAAACTATGGATGGATCTTTTCACACCCTTTCACCAACTGGTGCATTCTCAGTCAGCTGGATCATGGCAACCAAAAAACAGTTTTAAATCAAATTTCACACAGTTTTGAAAAACATTTCAATGCATTTCCTTTATCAATTCTGTAACCTCAGCGTTCTTTAGTCGGAGGGATGATGTTCTTGAGGTATGATATTCAAATGGCCAAACCCAAAAACCTATGCAAAACAAAGATTAGAGCAACCAATGAGAACGGGCCTTTGATTTGCTTCTGGCTGTTAATGTTCTTAGGAGGACCGAAGACTTTGCTTAAGAAACCGCCTCTTGACCCAGATGACTTGGTCATTATAGACCTATATCCAATCTTCCTTTCTGATCTAAAATCCTTGAGAAAGTAGTTGCCAAACAAGTGAGCGATCACTTCCACCATAATGCACTTTTTGAAGAGTTTCAGTCTGGCTTTAGAGCTCATCATAGCACTGAAACAGCTCTGGTGAAAGTCACTAATGATATCAGAAACTAGGACCCAATATTCAGACAGACCACAACGATTTTTAACAGGATTTATTTATAAACACGCAGGTTACAGCGAGCAGCTGGGCGTCAGTCCATCGTTTGCAGCCGTAGCTGCTTCCAGTAACCCGAGTGAAGATGAGCCGACGCTGAGGGAGCAATAGGGTCCGTTAGGGGAATCCAAGCTGAGGTCAGTGAAACAATCCAGGATCGGTAACCAGCAAAACACAGGAAAAACAATAAAAAGCCAAAAACAGACAGAGCAGACAAGGCAAGGCAAAAACTCCAATATCCAAAGCAGAAAACAGGTCAGGATTAGAATAATAGACAATACTCACCTGAACACTAGAGTTACTCTCACAACAGCTCCAATAATCTGTTGCTGAGGGAACCAGGTGGAAACAATCTGCGTTAATCAGCCGCTGGGCCAATGGGAAGGTGAGCTGGAGAAAATGGAAAACGTCAACCATCGGCGCCAAAACCATGACACTAATGATTCTCTCATGGCCTCAGATTATGGACTGTATCTGTGCTTATCCTGTTAGAGCTCAGTGTTTTCAGTTTATTTCTATAGCTCCAATTCACATCATGTCATCTCAGGTCCCTTCATAGATCCACGTCAACCAGATCATCCAGTCAGATTGATTCAAAGTTTTCTATAGAAGGAAAACCAGCTAATTGCATCGACTCATTGACTCTTCAGCAATCCCTCACACTAAGCATGCTTGTAGCGACAGTGGAGAGGAAAAACTCCTTTTTAACAGGAGGAAAACCTCCAGCAGAACCAGGCTCAGTATGAGCGGCCATCTGCTGAGGCCCAGTGGGGTTCAAGGAGACAGAAGCAGACATAGAAAAAGAAGCATAGATACCAAAGGCAACTGTCAACCAGCTCCACAGGCGGCCCCGTCCAGGAAACACACAGCCAGGCAGACGAGCTCCGAGCCAGCTCCCATGTCAGAGGATGAAGAGAGCACATCCAGTTAGTCACAGTCAGAGAAACAGGACTACACTGGAAAACAGGCCAAGCTCCAACATCTAGAAACAAAGGTGTTGATGGCAGCAGCACAGCTGATATTTCTCTCCAGGATGGAGTCACAGCCAAACAGGAACAGACCAGATGAAGCTACTATGAGAAAAAGCAGAGAGAGCAGAACGTTAGAGATTGAACTAACAGATTCTGCAGAGTGGGAGAATAGAGATAGAATGAAGCAGAATGATGAAAAAGGGGTCCCTATGTCCTCCAGCAGTCTAAGCCTATAGCAGCATAACTATAGAGATAGCTCAGGATAACCTGAGCCACTCTAACTAGAAGCTTTATCAAAAAGGAAAGTTTTAAGCCTAGTCTTAAAAGTAGACAGAGTGTCTGCCTCACGGACTAAAACTGGTAGTTGGTTCCACAGGAGAGGAGCCTGAGAACTAAAAGATCTGCCTCCCATTCTACTTTTAGAAATTCTAGGAACCACTAGTAAACCTGCAGATTGAGAGCGAAGTGCTCTGTTAGGAACATAAGGAACAATCAGATCTCTGATATAAGATGGAGCTTGGCCATTTAAGGCTTTATATGTGAGAAGGAGGATTTTAAATTCTATTCTGGATTTAACAGGAAGCCAATGAAGAGAAGCCAGGATAGCAGAGATATGATCTCTCTTTTTCATTTTCATCAGAACTCTGGCTGCAGCATTTTGGATCAGCTGAAGGCTTTTAACTACAGTTTGTGGACTTCCTGATAGTAAAGAATTACAATAGTCCAGCCTTGAAGTAACAAATGCATGGACTAGTTTCTCAGCATCACCCCTGGACAGGAGATTGCTAATTTTTGCAATATTCCTCAGATGAAAGAAGGACATTCTAGAAACCTCTTTGATCTGGGATTTAAATGACAGGTCCTGATCAAAAACAAAAATCCAGATGAAGCTAACCCATTACATAGATTACAGGCATGTCTGAAGACATAAAAACCTGGATGACTCTTAACTTTCTGCTTCTGAATGCAGACAAAACAGAATTTATAGTCTTTGGACCAGAGTCTCTGAAAAAGAAGCTGATTAGCCAGTCACTTCATTTGGATGGGATTAAAGGAATAGTACAGCCAAAACATGATTAGCCTTCATTTTCTACTCCCCCCATGCTGAACAACACTCTGGAGTACTTTTTTGATATCTCAAAAGCATCTGGAGATCTGGGAGGCTTCTTGCTGTCTGCTGACATTCAAATAATGGAGGTCTATGGCGCCCGAGGCAGAAAGGTCCATAAAAGTCCACAAAAAACGTGTCAATATTCCTCCATACTGCTCGTCCAATGTATTCCAAGTGTCCTGAGTGGGTAGCGTCCATAATTTACTCGAAACGAAGTCATTTAGAATGTTTTTAGAGCATTAACAGTAGTGTATAGGATTTCCTAAAAGCGCGTTCACGAGTCTACGGAAACCACGGCAGACCAAACCAGATGAAAGTGCGCATTCAGCGTCTGCTCTTGATAATGCAAGCGTAGAAGAAGAAATTTGCTGTTTACCTGTGCAAAGAAAGAAACAACGAAAGAAAAATGTCTGAGGACTTCAGTGTTGAGGAAGAGCATGAGTTCTTTGCCGAGCTGAATGCGCACTTTCATCTGGTTTGGTCTGCCGCGGTTTCCGTAGACTCGTGAACGCGCTTTTAGGAAATCCTATACACTACTGTTTATGCTCTAAAAACATTCTAAATGACTTCGTTTCCAGTAAATTATGGACGCTACCCACTCAGGACACTTGGAATACATTGGACGAGCAGTATGGAGGAATATTGACACGTTTTTTGTGGACTTTTATGGACCTTTCTGCCTCGGGCGCCATAGACCTCCATTATTTGAATGTCAGCAGACAGCAAGAAGCCTCCCAGATCTCCAGATACATTTGAGATATCAAAAAAGTACTCCAGAGTGTTGTTCAGCATGGGGGTGAGTAGAAAAGGAAGGCTTATCATGTTTTGGGTGTACTATTCCTTTAAACTGATTTCAGATAATAAAGTAAAAAAATGCAGCGGTTCCTAGAATTTCTAAAAGTAGAATGGGAGGCAGATCTTTTAGTTATCAGGCTCCTCTCCTGTGGAACCAACTACCAGTTTTTACTATTCCTTTCACTTATTAAATTATACTATAAACTACTCAGAGAGAACTGAGACGAGGGGGGGGGGGTCTAGCTTGGAATCCAAAGGTTCTGAGTTCAAGCCCCACTCCCACAGACTACCACTCTGGGTCCCTGAGCCAGACCCTTAACCCCCCACTGCTCCACGGGCACCGCACCATGGCAGCGCACTGCTCCCCAAGGGGAGGGGTTAAACGCAGAGAGGTAAATTTTGTTGCTTTGTACGTGTAACAATGTAATAACAATAAAATTTAATTCTATTCTATAATTCTATAAGATATATTGGTTTATAGACTGGACACTATCATCAGTAATGGTGCAAATACATTGAAATAGTTTTTTTCCTTCATCTTTATAAACAGACTTTAACCTACAAGCTGTTAATCCTGTAAAAAAAAATAGAATAAAGCTTATCTTTGCTTTAGCACTCAACAGCCTGTCAGTAAGAAAATGGTTATAGAGAGAAGGTAACTGGAGACGATGCATTCATCGGGAGGCTTTAGTCCGCTGCAGCTTGACCCAGATTGGCAAAGGAAACAATTAGCTGTTTATGTTTCTTTCATTTGGATGAAGAGATGTGAAAAAAGGCTGTGTTCGCTGCACTGGGTAATGTTTTTATTGTTTACACTCATGCTATGTTGAAAAAGGAAAGGAAGAAAGTTTACTTTCCCGTTAAAAGAGACCCTTCTTCTTGAAATGATTTTTACAAAGGTATGTTATTTCCGCAGGACAATAAAAAGTGTTTTCAACATAATCCTGTCAGACATGGAACACTTTTGTGACGTAAACACTTACAAAGGAAGTGGGTGAGTGACCTAGAGGCTCAGGTGTCGGCATTGCACCTTCAACCTGCCCTCCTTATCTTACAGTAGCAGCATTTATAAATGGCCCTTTTTATTCAAAGGCCAGCCGAATGGCAGCCCACTTCCCTTCAACTCCCAGCAGTATCCCCTAGAACTTCCAGCCCCTCTGACATATTTTCTACTCTGATTCCACCCTTTCACTGAATTACAGGGTCTGACCAGCAGATGATGCATCTCTTTTGATCTAAAAGTCCACATATCATGACAGACAGAATATTTTAGTACAAAGATTGATGTTTACAAAGGAATTATAGGGACCAGCCAAGGATCAATTAAGGAAAGTGGGGAAATTTTGAATGGCTACTACTGTACATTACGTACATGTTATTCAATTTATTTATCTAAATCCAATCATAGAGGATAGCTCTAATACTGTTCTTCAGTGTTTACTGCTGTTTCTCTCGTTAACAACGGTCTGGGCTCAGGTTTTATTGTAACTATATGCTTGTTTCATTCCGATCAACAAAAAACAAAACAACTAGACGTTTGTGTGTCTGCTTATCTAATCCACAGCAGCACATCAGCAAAAGGCCATTCACATCAAGCCTACTTCTGCAGGAGGTTTCTTCTTGTTAAAGGGATTTTTTTCCTTTCCACTGTTGCTGCATGCATGCTCAGTGTGAGTGATTACTGTAGAATCAACCAAACAATGAAAGCAAATGTCTGCTGTTGCTACGTTCTCATCCAGGAGGAGCAAATTGTCCAAAGTCAACATCTCAACGCGATCAGTTGGGTTTCCAACCATCCATCTTCTGTTGCTTCTATGTCAGGGTCACAGGGGGCTGGAGCCCGTCTCCAGCAGGGCCACATAAATACAACCAAGCACACACCACACCTACATAAAGGCAATTTTAAGACACGAATTGACCGAACAGTCAGAATTACCCAGAGAGAACCCAGAATGCTTTGACATGCAAATTCCATGCAAAAAGAATCAAATCCAGAGTCTACAACCTGCTCAGCCGTACAGCCAGAAAATCCTGAACCCGTCTGACTGCATGATCTGGTTGAAACATCTCTATAAAGGGCCTTGAGATGACATGTGTTGTCAATTGGTGCTATATACTGTAAATAATCTGAATTGATTAAAACTGAATTCAATTAAATTACAGATTGATGATCAATAAGAAGATCACATCAACCCAGCTTGCTAAAGTCAGACTAAAATCCAGTAAACTTTTATAAAGTGCTTACAGATTTACTGTAATGTTAAGGCCGTGTTTCTAAAATATAAAGGACATTTTTATACCCTGCTGCCAATGCAATGTTTCAACAAAAAATATAGCAAAACCCCTTTCAATTCAATCAGTTTATTTCTATAGCTCCAATTCACATCATATCATCTCAAGGGACTTTATAGTTCACGAGATCATCCAGTCAGATTCAGTCAAAGTCGAAAGCCTCTGTCCCACAATAACGATTTAGCCAGCGTATCCCTGACCTCCCAGAATCTTCTAAAACGCTGGCATACACTGAACATTCTACGTCTTTTTTTAACAGGAAGCCAATGAAGAGAACCTATGATAGCAGAGATATGATCTCTCTTTTTAGTTTTCATAAGAACTCTGGCTGCAGCATTTTGGATCAGCTGAAGGCTGATCAGCTACAGATATAGCTGGGTATTATCAGCATAACAGTGGAAATTAATCCCAAATTAATAACTCTCCTGATTGGAAGCATGTATAAAGTAAAGAGAATTGGTCCTAGCACTGATCCCTGTGGTACTCCACAGGTAACCTTTGAACATGAGGAAGATCTATCATTAAAGGAATAGTACACCCAAAACATGATTAGCCTTCATTTTCTATTCACCCCCATGCTGAACAACACTCTGGAGTACTTTTTTGATATCTCAAATGCATCTGGAGATCTGGGAGGCTTCTTGCTGTCTGCTGACATTCAAATAATGGAGGTCTATGGCGCCCGAGGCAGAAAGGTCCATAAAAGTCCACAAAAAACGTGTCAATATTCCTCCATACTGCTCGTCCAATGTATTCCAAGTGTCCTGAGTGGGTAGCGTCCATAATTTACTGGAAACGAAGTCATTTAGAATGTTTTTAGAGCATAAACAGTAGTGTATAGGATTTCCTAAAAGCGCGTTCACGAGTCTATGGAAACCGCGGCAGACCAAACCAGATGAAAGTGCGCATTCAGCTCGGCAAAGAACTCATGCTCTTCCTCAACACTGAAGTCCTCAGACAATTTTGTTTCGTTGTTTCTTTCTTTGCACAGGTAAACAGCACATTTCTTCTTCTACGCTTGCATTATCAAGAGCAGACGCTGAATGCGCACTTTCATCTGGTTTGGTCTGCCGCGGTTTCCGTAGACTCGTGAACTCGCTTTTAGGAAATCCTATACACTACTGTTTATGCTCTAAAAACATTCTAAATGACTTCGTTTCGAGTAAATTATGGACGCTACCCACTCAGGACACTTGGAATACATTGGACGAGCAGTATGGAGGAATATTGACACGTTTTTTGTGGACTTTTATGGACCTTTCTGCCTCGGGTGCCATAGACCTCCATTATTTGAATGTCAGCAGACAGCAAGAAGCCTCCCAGATCTCCAGATGCATTTGAGATATCAAAAAAGTACTCCAGAGTGTTGTTCAGCATGGGGGGAGTAGAAAATGAAGGCTAATCATGTTTTGGGTGTACTATTCCTTTAAGGTGAACAAAGTGAAATCGATCAGATAGATCAGATTTAAACCAGTCTAATAATGTTCCTTTAATTCCAACAAAATATTCAAGTCTTTCTAAAAGAATATTATGATCAACTGGATCAAATGCAGCACTGAGATCCAACAGGACGGTGCGATATGCTGCTCTTGCTTTACAAAGGATCCTCTTTTACAGCAGTTAGCTATTTTTGCAGTCTAGGTATGATTTTCATAGGCCTGTGGAGAACGATTTCTTTCCAGTTTCATAGCATTTTGCTTCAAAGTGTGCAGCTCTGCATTAAACTGAGCCAGCTTTCTATTTTTAACATTTTTCTTTGACATATATGTATAAGTTGTGTCTAACCTATCTTAGAAATGTCCAAATTCGTCATATATTTGAATAACCTGACTCTTACTGCCACAAAGATGAATAAGACCAAATAACTTTTTAATCTAGTCTTTAACACCTTGATTTATTGTCGCTTCAACTCATTTGTATCACTGCTTCCTGTGCCTTCTTCACGGTTTTCACCCCTTGCAGTGAAGATAGTTGAGCAGGGAGGTGTTCCTGTGAAAGGAGGAGCGTCTGGATGGACTGGAGTTACATGAACACTTATTGTTGGACTTAATGTCACAGCTGCTTCCATTGGAGCTCCACCTGCCTGCCTGAACCTCATCTTCTCCTGACTGGTTCCAATCCAGCCTCATTCAGTCACATAATATTACTTAATGTGTTTATAGTTATTATATGTTCTGCAAAAGGTTAACAATGATTTCCTCACTTAGATCCATAAATATAGATCCTTATAGTAACCACCTCCATATTAAATTAAACAATGTTGAGCATGGATCCAGAGAAATGAGCTAGACTATAAAATGGTTTAGCTTCATAAACCATGATAATAATTTTGGACACTGGTAACCACAGTCCTTAAACTTAGACCACTTTATTAATCCCACCTGGAACAATTCATCCATTCTTTACATTAAACATAAGCATTAAAGCCAGTCACGTGAGAAGTTTTCGATCGGGCCGACCTTCAGACTGATCGTGCATCGTCTAATGTACAGGGCGTAAGGAGGGGCAATCAGCCTCTAGCGACCATATCCTGAACAGGAATAGGAAGGTCGAGAGAAAACCAACCATGTTTGAAATTCAGTCAGCCATCCTGAGGTCGCATCAGAGCGTCGGGTCGCACAGCGTGGGAACAAACATGGTGAGCGGGGAACTTTTAAACCCTGCGGTTTCGTTGTAGTGTGAGCTGTAGCTGCGTGCAACGATTGATAATATTGCACCGTGTACGCCCGGCTTGAGTCAGGAGGTTGAAGGTTTGCCTGCTGTTCAGCGCTCAAGCTTCTGCAAGCCTTCCCCAGCCTAAAACAGAATCACAAGACACTCCTAGAGGTATGCCTTTGCCCCCCCCCCCACGGGCCCTTGAGGACTAAGCAGCATTCTCTACCCTTTTCTTCCTCCTTTCCATGAGGCTCTGGTAGGTTCACAGTGGAAAGGAATCCCTGATCCTGCAAGCCACCATCAGGGCCTTTGACCAGGGGCCAGATCTCCAGACTGACCAAGGCTCAGTAGATCTGCTGATTGACACTCAAAACCAACTTGCTGCAAAAGAGACTGTTTGCAAAATTTCTCCTGGAGTTTCAAGAACTTTCAGATGCTTGAAGAGGCTGGAGGAGGGGAGCTTCCCCTATGTGTACCTGGCTGGACTGGCTGTACTGAAATATTGCCCCATTTACTGGTGAAGATTCTCAGTCATCCGGGACAAAGTCATTCCATGAGTTTAAAAAAACAATCCACTGGACTTTGTTTTCAAGTTTGAAGACAAACAAGTTTGGGCTGCAGGATAAAACCTGGAACTAAACGCCATTTCTGTCATTTTGAATCGAAAAGCTCCCTGAATGGAAGAGAAACGTCTTCAGACTTGGAAACAAAGTCCAGAGGATTGAATTTTAAATCTTTAGGAATGCTTCATTTCCACTACAGATTTCTTACAGATATGATTTTCGCTTAATCTTCATAAGAACCTCAGCAAATTCTTTAAGACACCAAATTTCTCATCAAGGCAAAAATAATCATTATGATTTTATAACTATATTTTACTTTTAGTTCCCCAATAATATTGCTAATATAAAATGCTTTTATTCTGTAATACGTGGAAAGATTGGAGAAAAACAGGAGAAAAACAAAATGAGCATTGTGAGATTTTATTACATTTGACTTTTTTATGTCAGAGTAATTAACAGGAATAATCAGAATATAGTAGAAAATTAACAAATTAACAAATACTTAGTTTAAATAAAACACAACACGTGTCAGTAAGGAGAATTGAAAATCCCAAAAGCTTTAATGATGTTCCCAGTCCATCAACTACACCGTCTACAGAAAAGAAAATCAGTCTGATGCTTGTTGCTGTTGTTTACTTTACAACATGGCAGGCATTTAATCTAAAAGAAGACTTTTCCATTTAAAAACACCTCATCATTTATGAAGATATGCATCAAGCCAGAGATCGCCGGACGTTTTCAGTGAGCTGAAAAAAGCATAAAAATGGGAAAGCATCAGTTTGTAACCAGGCTGGTGGACAGACAGACAAAGAAGACTGATTGCTTCTGACATCACTCTTCTGCTCATGCATTATTTTTAGCTTTGACTGATTCTCCTGTGGTGACTTTATTACCTGACAACATCAGTCATGCCTCGCCACAAACTTTTCTTCTGGTAGGGGATCCCGTATTTGTCACACAGAGCGCGGACTCTCTGGGCCGCCAGGTGGTAGTTGTGCCTCGGCATTGTTGGAAACAAACTTAAAGACAAAAAAAGAGTCTGAAATAAAATCGACCAACCTCAGATGAAAAAGATGTAACGAAATATCTCCTTTTCTCTTTGAAAGACTCTCATCCAACCAAACCCTTTGCAAACATCTAGTCTCATTTTCTGGGATTAAAAGCTGAGATGAATGTGGCAAACAGCCCTTCATCTTTAAAGGGGTAATAGAATGAACGAGCCAAGCTGATGAGCAAAGACGCATCATAGCAACAAGCACTCACTCACTGAAACATCAGATTGTTGATATGGTAGGGGGACCAGACGTCCTCTTTTTCCCAGACTTGTCCTACTTTTCAGACCTAAAAAAATGTCCGAGCGGAATTTCAAAACCGGGGATTTTGGTCAACTAGAGCGCAGCACGGAGTCGAAACTCACCGTGTTCTCGAACTGAGCCGTCAGCTCCAGAGCCAATGGGGGACGGAGCGACTGAACCCGAACCGGTGACGGTATGCTTCCCCATGGTATGGCAGGTGGGGGGGAAGCACATAAAGCAGGTGGGGGGGGGTTCAGTCGCTCCGTCCCCTGTTGGCTCCGGACCAGCCCTGGAGCTGACGGCTCGGTTCGTCCAGTACGGTCCAGTCAGCGGCCCAGCCAAGCCTGTGAAAATGTTCCCCTTCCGCCGGTCAGCCTGGAACGCTGCATTTCCTCCTGTGGTTCATCTTCAATAGAGAAACTTCCTGCTCTGTAATTGTTGTAGAAGTAAACCCAGCTTTAGGCTAAACAGCTAAACTGCTGTCTTCCATCTACCTCTATTCATGTTGTTAGGCCAGTGAACCAGTGGGCAAAATTCCAGGCCAGAACCAAATAAGGCAACATCCCCGAGTTTACGTCAACTAGGTGCTTGGTTTGGATTCGCCGTTTTATGGTGGAAGGTTAGAATAGTGAGATTTGCAGAGAAAGGAGGAGTTGATGGGGTTTGAACTTCTCTGTACGTCTATTTCACCCACTGAACTATCGTTATTCATCTACGACAATGGAAACTCTGCATTCTATCACCCCTTTAACGCTGTTTAGCAGCTTTGCCTTCATCAGAGCAGCTATGAATAATTAGGATCATATAGATCAAACATTATTAAACAGTCATCAGTTCAAACAAGGAAACTTACATTTCAGCACCTTTCATTCCAACAATCTGCTCACCTTCATGAACGTTCTACGTCATTCATTAAATAGACTTTCATCTATAGAATCCAACTACAAACTACGGACTCACTGGTGCTCGATTTGAAAGTTGAGGTGTCCGCTGAACCAGTCGTTGAAGAAGGACTGATCGATGTTACATGTGGCCTGTAACTGAAACACGAAAGCATCAGATGGTTCAAGACATCAGTGGGAGAACTGCAACATGGTGGCGCTAAATACATTTAAAAAAGCTTCGTTTTTTTCTTTTACGTTTTGATTTTTCACATTTGCAATATAATTACTGATGATAGTCCGATATGTCAAAAATATTAATATTTATTCCTCCACTTTTATAGAAGTTAGAGGATCAACTTCAGCTTTAACCCCATTAAAAGTGTAAAAGTACCATTTTTAAAACTACTTAAAGTATAAAATTAAAAGTAATGAAAAACCATGAAGGCCAGAAGCTTTACTGCTCTGCTCTATTAAAGGAACATTTTTCTACCATTCTGGATGATAACTTCCTTAGACTTTATTTTCTTAATTTTATAACTAATGGTAACAGAGTCACATTTAACTTTGCATCATCTTGAAAAACGATTTATTTTAGCATGTGGTGAGCAACAAGTTGGGGCAGCACCGAGTCCAACCACAGAGAAATTAATTGTCTGGATGAAACGTATTATTTTTTATACCAACAGGCCAGAATAAAAATGAGCTAACATGAAACAAAACTAATGAGTCTATTTTTAAAATGTAAGGAGAAAGTAGAGATAATAGCAAAAAAATGTAAAGAGTGGAGGTAGAAAGATGTCCGTCCGTCCGTCTGTCTGTCTGTCTGTCTGTCTATCCGTCCGTCTGTCTGTCTGCCTGTCTGTCCGTCTGTCTGTCCGTCCATCTGTCTGTCCGTCTGTCTGTCTGTCTATCCGTCCGTCTGTCTGTTTGTCTATCCGTCCGTCTGTCTGTCTGTCTGTCTGTCTGTCCGTCTGTCTGTCCGTCCATCTGTCTGTCCGTCTGTCTATCCGTCCGTCTGTCTGTCTGTCTGTCTGTCTTTCTATCCGTCTGTCTGTCCGTCCATCTGTCTGTCCGTCTGTCTGTCTGTCTATCCGTCCGTCCGTCTGTCTATCCGTCCGTCCGTCTGTCCGTCTGTCTATCCGTCTGTCTGTCTGTCTATCCGTCCGTCCGTCTGTCTATCCGTCCGTCCATCTGTCTATCCGTCTGTCTGTCTGTCCGTCCGTCCATCTGTCTGTCCGTCCATCTGTCTATCCGTCTGTTTGTCTGTCTGTCTATCCGTCCGTCCATCTGTCTATCCGTCCGTCCATCTGTCTATCCGTCCGTCCATCCGTCTGTCTATCCGTCTGTCTGTCCGTCTGTCTATCCGTCTGTCTGTCCGTCTGTCTATCCGTCTGTCTATCCGTCTGTCAGTCCGTCCATCTGTCTGTCCGTCTGTCTGTCTGTCTGTCTGTCTGTAGCTGGAGTAAATGCTGGTCTATTTCAGTTCTACACCGTCACACATTTCATTCTCCAAGGAAACATCATGAACATCTGATGACCTTCAAAGTCTGAGATCTTGTATTTTTATTTAATTGAGACGTTGCCATAGTGATGCTGTAATACTTTTCCTTGCAAAGAGACTTTAAGGGATTTCGAACGGCCGACCATGTGACAATAACTGATATGGCTGATTATCATGACATGTATAAAACCCTCGTTCACTACTGTCCACAACTTTGTATTGATCTATTATAAACGATATACAATAGATAGAAGTTAGTGGTGCAAATCTGTGGCCTTTCTCCATTAAAAAACATCCATAAATGAATTTTTAAATCATTTTGTGTAATATAATACCGAGCCAGTATAATATTCCATTATCCTATTTGCAAACAGGATGTTTTGCTTTCTGTGCTGCAGATTTCCATCACAATAGTGCAGAAGTTAGTGGTGAAAATCCATCTAATGACAGTATAACAGTATTAGTTTGATGAAAGAATGAAAGGTACCTGCATCGTCAGCCAGTCTCGCCGCTTTTCATGATCTATATTCATGGGGAGATGATTCATCTGAGTCACCCAAACAAACCAGTGACTCTCCAGGAATCTGCAAAATAATCAGGTTAAAAAACATTTTTGTTTTCATTATTGATTTAATCCACTTAAACCATGAATTTATTTGTTATTTTCTTTGAAGTAATAACGCCTTATAGTAATTATCTGTTTGCTGTACACTGTATAGAAATGTCTTTATATGAATCGAATAATAAAACATGATCCTGTGCCACAAACTAAAACAGTTGGAATAAAAAATCCTCCAAGTATAGTAGAATAAAATCATTAATAAGAGTCAAGCACATTTTTCAATCATTGCTAAATAAGAAACCTCTTTAAAAAACACCTTTAAACCAAATAGAGGACAATATGGTCGAGTCGATAAAGAGAAAGTCCAAATTAACCCAAAGCTGGAAAGAAAACAAAGAAACACGTAACTAAGAGGTAGAACTGATCAGGATATAAAGCTTCTCTAATAGTTATTGTCATGACTGTTTCTAAAGAATAGCTTTTGGAAAGTCAGGTATGAGTGAAATTATTCAAACCAACAGGGGAAAAAACCAAATAGCTAAATCAGTTAAATCTGAAGTCTTACCTAACAAACATGATGAGAGCCACCGAGCCAAAGAAGCCATAAAGCGGAAGGTAACAGGAGAAGAATCGGGCGTAGAAGGACAAATACCAGATCAGATCCTTTATAGAACAAAAGACACAGACTCATCTTTTACAAGATAAACCCTGAGGATCGCTGAACTGATGCTGCAAGCAGAACAAAGGAATCTTAAACTTCTTCACATTCAGTGAAGAGATAGCAGAAGAAACGGATGTTAGCTATCGTTTTCCTTAGGTTTATAAATGTTTATTTCTTTTCAAATTTCAGGAAGGTAACTGGTGAAGATTCTGAGTCATTCTCAGGTCAAAGTCATTAAAAAAAGGTTAAAAAACAATCATTGAACTTTGTTTCCAAGTTTGGAGATGTTTCTCTATCTAATATTAGAGACATAGACAGGTATGGGGCTATGCAGGCTAACAAAGAAGCCTGCAATGACCTGTTGGGCTACCTTATAGACCAGAGGTCACGGATTAGTGGACCGCGGTCCGGATCCGGACCCACCAGCTGGCTAATCCAGACCCAACCTGACAGTGTTTAATTTCACCTGCTCCTCTTCTCCTGTTAATACGGTAAAGCCCTGGGGAGCGTCCGGCTCCAGGCTGCGCGTGATCCATATGAGCCAATGAGCTGTCAGTCTGGGTTGCTGCTGCTGCTACTTTTAGACACAGCAGGCAAACCTGTGGCAAGCCGGGCGATGGGAAAGAAGGAGAAGACGATGAGAAAAAGAGAGCAGAGAAAGTGTGGACTGCTGGAAGAACTGCGGTGAACTGGTGAAAGAAAAGTGAAATGGCGTGCTCAAAGATGACCCTGCACATTTAGAGGATGTTTGGCTCAACCTGCTGCTGTGAAGCAGGATTCTCCACCATGAACAGAATCAACAATAAATCTGGATCCAGGCTCAAAATGAGCACCTTGATATGTGCTTGAGAATGGCTTAGTCTCTGGTTAAACCCAGGTTTAAAGCCTTGCAGGGCAGCCTAAAGCCCACTGCCAACATTAAGACAGAAAAAAGAAAGAAAATAACAAACCATCAGTTCAGGGGTTTGAGAAAATATGGGAATCAGGAAATTGTCTATAAACCAAACTGAACGATTGTTGTTCTCTACTTAAAAAAAACACTTTAGATTTTAAAATGTAAAAATGTTTCTTATTTAAAAATTCAATGTATCATTTTATTTCAGTGTTAAATTCTGTTTAAAGTAACGGATTATAATTCAAAATGTCTGCGGACCTTTACTGGTTGAGGATTTTCCATATTCGGACCCCAATGATTTTTAATTGGTTACTGCTGGATAAAACCTGGAACTCAACGCTGTTTCTGACATTTTGAATTGAAGAATCTTCCTGGATGGAAGAGAAACGTCTTCAAACTTGGAAACAAAGTCCTGTAGATTGATTTGAACTTTTTTGGACCCTGGATGGAAACCAATTTTAAATTAAATCATGCTCATAGTCTTTAAAACATTCATAAGTTTCAGAATACCGTGCAAATATTAATTTTTATGGCAAAGCATCTATTTTAAATATATTTTACATTTTTTAAATAGGCATCAAAAAAAGTTCCTTACAGAAATAGAAAAGAAAAATCGCGACTTCTTACCACCCAGTTCCGACGAGAAATCATGACATGCAATACTTGCAGGTTGAAGATGATTGGGATGAGCAACGGCGGCCCCACTGAGACAGAGATAAAGGATTTTATTTTTCAAGAATCAAGAGTTTTTCTCTTTTCTCTTCTTCCATGACTTCTAACAGACGTACATAGAAAGAAGTACTGGTGCTGGTGATTGTAGGGCAGGTGTTTGATCTTTTTGATGCCGTACTGCGGGAGGAAGCAGAGGAGAACACCTGAGTTTGAGCATTTGGGCTTTCTGAATCTCTAAGAGGTGAAAATAAATCTGCGTTCAGCTTCTTGCCTCCACAGGTTGAACGGATCCCAGAACAAAGATGCCTGACATGTTGACATCAGGATCCTTGCTCAGGACATTAGGTTTGGCGTGGTGATTGAAATGCAGGTGATTCCACCAGCTGGCTGCAGCTCCCTGGAAGAAAATCAAACTGTTAAAAACTGAGATCAATGCACCAAAAAAATAATTAAATCAATCTGCAAAGGCTACCTTTAAATGTCCAATGACAAACTTATGGACCAGGTGATTCCATTTGGACTTGTTGAAGACAGAAAGGTGCCCAAAGTCATGCTGCAGCCACCCAGCCTGCGCCTTAGAAAATGTTTAAGAGTCATTTCCTCTTTCCTAAGCTCATCTATTATTGCTGTCAAACTATTTTCAATAATAATGTTCAAATTACTTGAGATGTTGCCAACATGGCGGCGCAGAGTAAGGTGAGAGTCCAGCTCGTCCCCCAGTAGGAGACCATGATCCAGGCCAGCGCCTCCAGCAGCAGGATGTGACCCAGATGGAGGCAGTAGAATAACGGCTTTGCTCTGAAGAGACCCTCCTTCTCCAACTCACTGCGTAGCGTTTTAAAATCCTGTATGATGGCGGCCTGGAAGCAAAGGAAAAGGAAGCTGAAATATATGTGAGGTTTTTAAAATCAAGGAAAACTCCGCCTTATTGTTCGATGATTTCCTGGATGATGTACGCGTCTCTAAAACAAGCAAAAGTTCAGGCAGTAATCTCAGATTTATGGGGGGGTCAGATTCTTCTCACATCTTTGTTTCCATCCTGGCTCGGCTCTGTTTCTGCCAACTCTCCAATCTGCAGAGGCTTTAGAAACTTCTGAACAAACGTTTGATCCGGATGAAAAGCTGTGAAAGCCTCCTGGAAAACACAGAAGAAAAATCTCATTACAAGCAGCGCTTCTAGGAGAGCCTAGTGGTCAGGGGGGGCATAGAGCCTGGAATCCAGAGGTTCTGGGTCCAAGCCCCTCCCACAGACTGCCACTCTGGGTCCCTGAGCAAGACCGGTACAGGGCCCAGCTGACACCAGCAGATTTTTATCTATTTATAGAAAAGGCCCAAACACAGTCACATGGTGTTTCATCCACACACCTTTCTAATGAGGATTTAAAATTTCTAAAACATGTTTAAAATTATTTTTTCACCAATACTTTTTTTCTATATCTGTGTAAACAAATTAAATGAGATTTAAAATTCCACCTGACATGTGTGACTCTGCAGGTATTCATCTTTAGCCCCGCCCCCTAATGGCGGCATCATTGGACACTAGAGGCTCAGACCTTTCCAAGGAGGGGTCAGAGGTCATTGTACGACCATTTCAGGTGATGTAAGTGGAGTGCCTTACATAAGCTGCTCTGTTATTCTTATTTTCTATCCAGTTTGGTGATTTTATTGGTAAATTTCAATAAACCAGCAGCTAAATCTTAGCAGCAAAGTCTTTGCCTCATGCAGAAAGTCTCCAATAATGAAAATCAGCAGATTTGTCTGTGCTGTGAACCACTGTGCTAAAATCCCATTTCCTGCTAGCGCACTGCCCACTTAAACCTTTGTGGAACAAACATGCTTCAACTGATTCAGTCTAAATCTGCTTGAGTTATAGTGAAGATGTGGATCTATAAAGTCTGAGGTTCATCCAGAGTTTCTAATGGGCTTTATGGTGTTTTACAGTTTTTAATTTTGGAAAAGTTTTTTTTTTTTTTTTTCGTTTAATCACCTATAAATCAGACATTGTGACATTTAAAATAGTGGTTCCACCTGAAAAATATTCCTCACTGTATTTTTGTTACACAAATACCAACAATTGTATTTCCAATTTACATTTTGGGAGCCGGACTCGCTTTTATTCACATATGGCATTTCAGGGGGAACCCTCTGGGCTGAAGCCAGGGATGTAAAACTGGTTCCAGAAAGGGCCGTGTTTCTCTTTCCAACCAAGCAATAGCACATCAGACAAGCAATAGCACATCAGACGCCAGTCATCTCATCAAGTGAGTTCAGTCTTTACCTGATGACTAGATGAGATGGATGGTGTCTGATGTGCTATTGCTTGGTTGGAAAGATAACCTGCAGCAAAACGGTCCTTTATGGAACCAGTTTTACATCCCTGGCCTCGGGGGTTTAGCCTCGTGAGACCATCCTGATCTCGCGAGCTTTCAAGGTTTCATGCGCAGATCAGTCTGGAGACTCTCCGTTAAAGAACATTTGGAGCAAACGAACGTCCAATCAGCGTTGGCTTTGAGGCGGGTTGAGGTGTGACGCAACGAGAAGCGCGACAGTTCAGTCTAAAGAACATGGCGGCTACAGCCGATGAAACTAGCGTTAGCGTGGCTATCGAGCAAGTTTTATCGGAATTACAGAGTATTTCTTCACTGAAAGAAGAGCAAAACGCTGCTCTGGAGGCTTTTCTCAGAGGAAAAGATGGTTTTGCTCTTCTCCCGACTGGTTTCACCAAGAGTTTGATCTATCAATTGGCTCCTCTTCGTCGTCGCTCTGTTAGTACGTCATATGCTTCGTTGATCTGATTGGTTTATTTGGCCCGTCTATCACCAACATAGGCCAATCAGCTAACCAGTATTTTCACCCCTTCCCAAAATTACTTCAACGGAAGGTTTCCAGATGGATATGCAGAGCAAATCCATCTGGCGGAGTCGGGTTATCAGGGGTTAACCCAACACTGCTGCCGCACAATGGCAGCCCACTGCTCCCCAAGGGGTTAAATGCAGACAGGGAATTTTTCCAATATGAGATCAAAAATAAATAAATATTTTATCTCATGACTTTCTTCTTAGTGAATTAGAACTGATTTCCTTTTTTCCGTCATTTTAGTTCATGTTTTATTTAATGAAGGTGCATCATTTGCTATTGGCTAATTAACTGATAAAAATATAAAAAGAAAAATCCAGGCTTTGCTTATAGAGACCATGCCTAAATAGGAAAGGAGAACTTGGATGATATTTAGCTGCAGTTTTCCAATGAGGTAGAACAGGTGAGAGCGCCCTCTAGTGTGCAGGATAAAAGCTAAACTCTTTGGGAGTGAAAGAGGAGGAGTTCCTCCTGGGGAAAATCTATGCAAATCAGGCCTTTTTTAGCAATTTGCATGAATAAATATCTAAACCAACATAAAAACCACCTGATTACTTCATCGCATTCTGGTATGTTTTCAGTTCTAATAATATTACGCTTAAACATCCACAGAGTAACGGGAATCTGCCTTCAGACAAACACTGACATTCTGCAAGAAATTCAAAGATGGAGACGAATGAATTTCTTGTCTCTCTTGAGGAAATGTGCAGCATCATCTTTAAGCAAAGTAAACAATGAACACAATCAGCCAAAGACGCGTGAGGTTACCCCCCCCCCCTCCAGGGGAAAAACTGATGAACAATTTGATCAAAAGCAGCATCAAATCTTCTCATTTCTTCTATAACTGCGATGGTGTCTGAAGGAGGGACAGTTTAAACCAACTCTGCTGGAAAAAGATTGATTTTATATGCTGATTTTTTTTAATCTATTATTGATTAATGAATTACATTTAATCAACATTAATTTCAAATAACATTTGGACATTGTGTCATGAGTTTTTTAGAGAAAAATGTTGACCTACACATGAGGTCAAAGGTCGACTTACAAGGTGAGGATTTAAAAAAGGTTTAAAAATATCTTTAAATTTAAACTTTAATGTCTCTTTTATAAGTTTATAGATGTCAAACTATTCAACCAAAACTCTATAACTAGAAAATACTGAACCTGAAGGATTCTCAGACAGAAAATGTATTTTTGTATCGTTATAATATTCTATTAAATATTTTACTATTAATAAAAATGAAATGCATGATTTAACTTTCACATTTTAGTGGCTTGTATCTTTATACCTCCAGTCTCCAGTGAGGTTTTAGCTGTTAAACAGCAACAGACCTAAAGATCCATTGATCCACAGCTAATGAGTCCAATTCTAAATGAAAACGACAGACGAAGACATTTTCATGGCTCAATCCAGACGTTCCAATGTGAATTAATGTGATCTTTTTTAAATCAATGGCCTATTTTATTACTGAGTGATTTTATAATCATATCAATTGTAAATTAACTGTTTATTTCATTGTCCAAAGCTTCCTGGATGGGAAGCGAAACGTCTTTGAACTTGGAAACAAATCCTGTGGATTATTTTTGCACTTTTTGGGAATATTCATTTCTTACAACCTCTTTAATTATCATTTTACTATGACTCCATTTATTCTGTACCATGAACTATTAGGGCCAGGCTGGAGATTTTTCTTTTTCTTCTATTTTGAGAAACAAGTCGTAACATTATCAGATAAAGTTATATTTCATGACATTTCTTACTAGAATCCCTTTCTTCCCTATCATGAGGAATGTGGAGCATGATGTGAAGTTATTCTTTGACAAATCAGGAAGTTTTTTAGCAGCAGCATCAAACTGGGCAGGATGTCAAAGTGGTTGCTGATTGGTGGAGCTGTTGTGACGCCATCTGCTGGGCGGAGCTCCAAGCTTTTCTATCTGAAACAGTTTGTTGAATGATGACTTTATTGTAGCGATATTGGAAGCCACCTGTAGCCTGGCTCTGATGTAATCCCAGATATTTGCTCCACATCATTAGAGCCAATAGTTTAACTTGTTAAAGTTTGCTTCATTTTTATTTTCTAGTCTGTAAAAAACAAAAACATTCTGATTGCAGAGGATAAAAGCTGCATCATATTTACCGTAGCATCCTCTCCAGCATAGTGGCCGATGACCCGAGAGCCTCCTGGATGCCTTCTGGCCCACTGGCTGATGTTATAAACCTTCCTGTTAACCACCAGCCACTGGTCTCTCCTGCTGCGGTGCTTCTGCACCTCCTCCCAGGTGTAAACACCTGCAGCCTTCCCGCTGCCTGGCTCTCCTGCCTCCTCCTTCTGTCCTCCTCCTCCCATCCTGCTGCTGCTGATGATGATGATGATGCCTCTAGATGCACCTGAGCTTCACCAAATCTTCAGATATTAATTAACCAATTACCGACAGAGGAGTTTAGAAACTGGTGCAGAAAAAAACATGTTGGAGTCACTTTCAGAGTTTTCCTCAATAAAGTTAAAAGAGAGATAATTTAATCTGAGGAACCAAATGAGGAAAGCCTTTTTATAAGTTTATTGAAATTTTCAACATGCATGTTACATTTTAAATAACTGATTAGATTAAGAAGAATAAATGAAAACTTACAAAGTGCAGATTTCTGCTGTCTCTGCAGCTTCAATCAGGTCCGCAGAGCAAAGACAGACCTTCAGTTAAAAACACTCAGCGGTTTATTCACCTCCTTCCTTCCTCTGCGCGAACTTCGAGCGGATCATTCGAGGCTCTCCGACCAATCAGCGCAGCTCTCCTCTATTTCGGATGATTGCTGGAAACAGCAGAGCCGCAATAAACCGCCAGGGTCACCTAAAGGGAAGCAGACAGCAGGGGACGTCATGGGTCTCATGGACATGGTGGACATTTTAAAACTTCTGCAGAGCAAAGGAGGAGAGGAGCAGAGGAGTAAAGGAGCAGAGGAGGAGAGGAGCATAGAAGTGCTCCGTTCTTTGGGTTTTTTAATCCTCAGCTCCACCATGTCATTCTGTTCTTACTGAGAGAAATAAAACGCAAATATTATTTTCACATTCAGTCTATTGTTTTTGTTTGTTTGTTTAAGGGTGTCTTATCAAAGGAGGGGGGGTTTAAATCTCTAAAATTAATCCTTAAACTTAATTTCAGCATCTAAGCGATGTAATAGAACGAGGATCAAAGGGTCATTATCACTAATTTACTAATGGAGGATCAGTTTGACTTGAGCAAATACTGTTCTGCTCAATTTTGAGCCTTTATTCTCACAAAGCTAAAAAAAAAAAAAAAAGATGCTGCTTTCTGCACGTCTACTTCAATTCTATTCAGTTTATTTCTATAGCTCCAATTCACATCATGTCATCTCAGGTCACTTTATAGATCCAGATCAACCAGATCATCCAGTCAGATTGATTCAAAGTTTTCTATCTAAGGAAAACCAGCTGATTGCATCGACTCATTGACTCTTCAGCAATCCCTCACACTAAGCATGCTTGTAGCGACAGTGGAGAGGAAAAACTCCCTTTGAACAGGAAGAAACCTCCAGCAGAACCAGGCTCAGTGTGAGCGGCCATCTGCTGAGGCCCACTGGGGTTCAAGGAGACAGAAGCAGACATAGAAAAAGAAGCATAGATACAAAAGGCAACTGTCAACCAGCTCCACAGGCGGCCCCGTCCAGGAAACACACAGCCAGGCAGACGAGCTCCGAGCCAGCTCCCATGTCAGAGGATGAAGAGAGCACATCCAGTTAGTCACAGTCAGAGAAACAGGACTACACTGGAAAACAGGCCAAGCTCCAACATCTAGAAACAAAGGTGTTGATGGCAGCAGCACAGCTGATATTTCTCTCCAGGATGGAGTCACAGCCAAACAGGAACAGACCAGATGAAGCTACTATGAGAAAAAGCAGAGAGAGCAGAACGTTAGAGATTGAACTAACAGATTCTACAGAGTGGGAGAATATAGATAGAATGAAGCAGAATACTAACCTGAGCAGTATGGTCACATAGCTTACATGCACACTAGATGGAGCTTTTAAGAGTTTTCCAGATGTGGTTAATATAAAACTAGTCAGAGCTGGACTCCTAGGATTAAACTAGAGATTAATCCAGGAGGGAAATACAATCTTTTGATTCAGCTTTCAACAGGACAACAGAAAACATGCAGGGCTAGAAATGCTTAGTTAGAATAGAGAGCAAAATAATCACATTCCAGGATTAAAACGAAGATGATCACAGGTGCTTAGCTGTCTGTCTTATCCTTTGCAGAAGTAATTGGTGAAACAATTCAAGCTGCTGCAGGTATAATCATCAGATATTCTGTCGTGATTTCAGGAAAAGCTGGTTTATAATTGATGCGATACATTATAGTGGTTTAAACAAGACAAAATGTGAATTCGTTGAGTCATTTGGCTCGGTGTATCAGCTGGTATCATTTAGATGCTGATGAAGGTTCTCAGTCACCCAGGTCATAGTCATTCCGTAAAAATTCAAAAAATATCCACTGGACTTGGTTTCCAAGATTTGAAGACGTTTCTCCACCTCTCCAGGAAGCTTTCTCATTCTAATGTCTGGATCCGCAGTGAGTTTGTCTTATATGGACAAGGCCTTGTATTGATTGGAAACATGCAAATGGTAACCGATGAATGGGTCGTTTAGTTCCATCATTAGCCTGTAATAGACAAACCCCCCCTTAATGGCAATCCCCCCCTTTAACGACCGACCCCTAGACCCCTAACCATTTGTATGTTTCCAGGCGATACAAGGCTTTGTCCATATAAGACTCAAACTCACTGCGGATCCAGACATTTGAATGGAGAAAGCTTCCTGGAGAGGTGGAGAAACGTCTTCAAATCTTGAAAACCAAGTCCAGTGGATATTTTTTGAATTTTTACGAAAAAGTATTATTTAGATGTTCTGCACCCAACCAGGCTGAGCTGGCAAGCTTAACAAAGTCCAAGACAAACTTAACAAAGAGGAAAATTACCCCACCTTGTCATGCTATGTTGGACCTTAAGAAACTTCTTTAAAAGGTCACAGCTTTGTCATGCAGTACGATCATGAACTGGAGCACACCTTTAACCTGTGCAACACCTTGCTGGAGAAACGAGATAAGGCTGCTGTATCAGTCATGCCATGGCCGCCACAGTCAGCTGATATAAGGAAGCTTTATTCATCAACATTCATTTCTACTGAATTAGTCTAGAAGACTGATAACAGATTTCACAATGTCTCAACATAAAAACCAGTTTATGTTTACAGGTATATGTTTTTGGTGGAAATGAAAGAACAAACATTAGCATGCCCAGCGTTTGAGCAAATTAATAACACATTGAAACAATTTATCATGCAAACTTATTTTTAAAGATTCTAAAGTTTTAATGGACTTTATTGATCTGACAGTGGAGAAATGTCCTCCTTCCATCAGCTCAAATAGTCAAAAGAGAAGCAGAAGGTGCATGATGGGATATGTACAGCTTTTTATTTATTGTAGGATCATTAGAGAAGGTCTGAATCAGGAGCTGCTCACTGCAAAGGAGCTCAGCCTCCTCAGGAGGTGGAGGGAGGCGCCTCTGGCCCTCCTTCTACACGCTGTCACTGTTTTGAGTCCAGTTTATTATTGAGGGGAACATCCAGGGATTGGAAACACTCCACAGTTTCTATGTCCTGCCCTGGATGTTCACAGGGGGCTGAGGGTGTGTGTGTGTGTCTTCTTTAAACGGTTATTATTCACAGAGATAAAATCCCATCTGAAGAACTTCTGGAATATTTTCTGAAGTTAACTTTCAACTCTTGGAGGACTGATGGGAAGGAAGCTCTCTAATAAAGGATGATTTAATTCTGATCCTTGTTCATTGCCTTGTTATTGTGCATGATTGTGATTAAACACACTTTCCTTAAAGATAAATAACAGCAAAAACATTCTCACCCGGTGTGGACAAAAATAAAGAGTTTATGACAGCGCTAATCTTTTATTGTGGAAAAAAAACAGGATTTCCTCATCACTAAACTTTTCAGAGAAAATGTATGATTTCAAAGGAAACCATCAGCTCTCTACAGATCGCCCTACAGTGCAAGCCGACCGGCAGCGCCTGATTTCTCTATAGAGAGCGTTCTGAGCAGCTGTCTCACTGTGTGGTGTGGAGGCTGCAGCGCCTCAGACTGGAAGAAGGTGAGAACAGCAGAGAGGATCATGGGGTTCCTCTTCCCTCCACATCTCTCCTATCCTGGCTTCTCTTCATTGGCTTCCTGTTAAATCCAGAATAGAATTTAAAATCCTCCTTCTCACATATAAAGCCTTAAATGGCCAAGCTCCATCTGATATCAGAGATCTGATTGTTCCTTATGTTCCTAACAGAGCACTTCGCTCTCAATCTGCAGGTTTACTAGTGGTTCCTAGAATTTCTAAAAGTAGAATGGGAGGCAGATCTTTTAGTTATCAGGCTCCTCTCCTGTGGAACCAACTACCAGTTTTAGTCCGTGAGGCAGACACCCTGTCTACTTTTAAGGCTAGGCTTAAAACTTTCCTTTTTGATAAAGCTTCTAGTTAGAGTGGCTCAGGTTATCCTGATCTATCTCTATAGTTCTGCTGCTATAGGCTTAGACTGCTGGAGGACATAGGGACCCCTTTTTCATCATTCTGCTTCATTCTATCTCTATTCTCCCACTCTGCAGAATCTGTTAGTTCAATCTCTAACGTTCTGCTCTCTCTGCTTTTTCTCATAGTAGCTTCATCTGGTCTGTTCCTGTTTGGCTGTGACTCCATCCTGGAGAGAAATATCAGCTGTGCTGCTGCCATCAACACCTTTGTTTCTAGATGGATGAATCGTAAAATATATGTAATTTCAGAAAAATGACAATGAAAAATTGAATGAAGGATCAATGGTTTAATGTTTATTTGAAGACCAAATAAAGATAAAGATGAAGGTCCGACAGAAGAAAATGAGAGAAAAAAGTTTGTATTTGATATAAATGTTTTTCAAAGTTTTAAGCATAGAAATCTCTTTTTTTATAAAGTTTTTTCAGAAGAATATAGAATCATTTACAGAATATTTCACCCAAAATATCAATGTAAATCAAAAAACTAATGACTGCCTTATACTCTATAAATAAAAGAAAAACTAAGGTTTGAATTTTAACAGTAAGCAGAGGTAAACTGGATTTTAGTCAGGAGATAAAATCAGACTGGGGAGCAAAATGCAGAAAAATCTCAGTATATTCAAACATCTTTCTTCATTTATGGAGATATGCATCCAGCCAGAGTTCCCCAGAAGATTTCAGTGAACTAAGAAAAGGAAAAAAAGCAGATAAAATGTGATTAATTTCACCATATTTTATATTTGAGCTTCATGTTTTCTATAATAATAAAACAGAATCAGAAGAAGGCTGTCAAACTATTCTCCTAATGCTACCTTTATAATCTATTTTATTGTTTTTAGGATTGATTAATTGTATTTTATGATTCTGTATATATTTGTTCCTGTTGGCTGTTGAAAGTGCATTATGGTACTTTATCTATTTAAAAAGGAAACTTTTTATACACCTTTAGCTCATACTGATAGTGATTTTTTTACCTGACAACATCAGCCATTGCTCGCCACAATGTCTTCGTTTCGTAAGGGACCCCATGCTTCTCACACAGGGCGCGGACGCGCTGGGCCACCAGGTGGTAGTTGTGGCGCGGCATCATGGGAAACAGACTGAAAAAAAAACAAAACAATAAGGTGCATCAATGTGTTTATTTTCAGGTTTAAATCTAGAGAGGAGGATCTTTTATTTCTGGATCATCTCAATCAGTGGTCCTCCTGACTGTCAATCATTCTGGTGATGTATTTATGTGCTCGTCTTGTTAGCTACTAGCCTGGGTGCCATTCCGAACTTAGTCCCGCCCACAACGTTTGAGGTCGGGAAGTTCGGTCTGGCATTGTTCAATAGTAGCGCGAGTATGATCGCACAATATCTGGTCGGGCCAATCAAATTGTCGGGGCGGGCTTTATACGATGATGGACAGATGATCAACAGTAACGTAATGAACCACGAGACCAAAGCGCGCTTGGGCGACAACAACAATGGCTGCCGCTGTAGAGTTGAGGTGAGTAGATTCTGCTATTAGGTCTGTTCTAGAAGATATCGACAGCAAATTAATTTTAAAAGAGGAACAGAGAAACGCGATCAAGGCTCATCTTCTTATTCTAGGCGTGCAACTGCACGCTTTGATTTTTGTTGACAACAACTATGCGTCGCTTAACATACGTCACGCACTCCGTTGCTCTTATTGGTTGTAGGTCTATCCAATTGAGTGCAGAGGCATTTTTTTCCTGGTTGGTTCAAAACACGCCCCATAATCACAGCTCTATGGAGCAGCATCAGACTCATTCTGACTAGAATTGAGTCGGACTACGTCAGGCTAGTTAGCTATCTGTTTCTGCGCACTTTCAGGCGTATATCTGTGGTGAGCTACAGTTTCAGACAGTCATTGAAGCTCACATTTCTCACAGCCGTTCTTTGAAAATGGCCGAAGGTCGGAAGAAAAAAAGTGTCTACAAGTGTTTGAGAAGAAGAGAAAGGCCTCAGAAAAGGCAGATATATCCCAGAAAGCTTTGCGTGGAGAGCTGTCCTCCCAAAGCATTATGGGATTTGCTGTCACAGCGACCCGCTGTCGCCACAGGCTGTTGCTACCCGACAGCAGCGACTAATAACAAAGATGGCGCAGACACCGCGCAGTGGAGGCACAGTTAGTGACCAACGGAGCAAAAAGCAGTGATCATCTGTCTGAACGGTCAGTTAACTGAGTTCACTATAAAGTTCACTATATAGTCCCCGCTATATAAAGTGATGGAGGGATTTAGGGGTTAATGCAGACGGACACAGTGAGCTGCTATGAGCTATGAGAACAGCTACTTTTAAACAGAGCGTGCACGACGAGGAATGGGCTTGTGCACGCTCTCGCACGGGTTTAATAGGCGTTTCCTCTAGGAGCGGGTACAGGGCTGTGCATGGGCATTTTATTCATAAAGTGGAGAGGCCGGGTCTTTTAAAAAACTCGTGAAAATCTTCCACTGCAGCTTTAATACATGGATTTTATTGACGGACTGATCTCCCACTCAGTGATAATGTGTTTATGAACATATTAGTGAGAAACTCCCTGAAACCTCATGTCACCAAACACGTTTCCCTTTATTACCAGTATTGTAAGTGAAATGTACGGCAATTATCCATGTAAAATAACAAACATATGTTGTCAATCAGCAGTAACTCAGTGTTAGGATTTTCCTTCGAACCTCAGACTTACTGGTGTTCGATTTGGAAGTTGAGGTGTCCGCTGAACCAGTCGTTGAACCAGGACTGCTCAATGTTGCACGTGGCTTGCAACTGAAAAAGATCATTTAAAAAATTCATGTAAATATTTAAACTCCTGCTTTGGTTCAGTACATCTGGAAAGCAGAAGCTGCAGAAGATTCAAACTAGTCACAGGGAGGCACAGTAAACCCATCGCTTGAACTAAGACCATCTTTAGTCTTTTTATGGTCTTTGTACACAGATTACTGTGGATGATTGACGGATGATTGACGGATGATTGATGGATGATTGACGGATGATTGATGGAGGACCAAGTATGTTGGGTTTTTAATGTAAACGGGCGACAGTGGCGTTGGATGTAGGAGTTTGCCCTGAAATCGAAGGGTTGATAGTTCAAGCCCCGACTCCGACTTTCAGTGTCGTGTCCTTGGGCAAGGCACTTCCCCTGCATTGTCTACTGATGGTGGTCAGAGGGTGGCGCCAGTGTACGGCAGCCCCGCTTCTGTCAGTTAGCCCCAGGGCAGCTGTGGCTACAATGTAGCTCACCACCATCAGTGTGTGAGTGAATGGGTGAATGAATGTAGTGTAAAGCGCTTTGGTCAAGTCTCCTGACTTGAATAAAGGCGCTATATAAGTACAGGACATTTACCATTTAATCCTAAACTTTGCAAAGACAGAATATGAAGCAGAGAAGAAGAATCCCTTGGAAGGAATTTGTGAGAGCTTTACAATCCCACATATCTGCACTTTATCAACAGTTTCCTTTCTTAATCTGGTGAGATTAGGTTTATTACCTGCTGCTAAGATGACTCTGAATACACACACGCACTTTAACAGTAGAAAAACATAGAGTCCCAACTGAGGCCCTCTGAGATTTGCATCATATGATCTAATGCAGAGATCTTCAACGTTTTCCAGGCCAAGGACCCCAAACTGATGGCGAGATGGAGCGGGGGCCCCCTAATTTTATATGTTGTATGAAATAGTGTTCTATCAAACTGGTCCTATAGTCACTCTATTACAGATGGAGTAATGTAACTAAAGTAATCCCTCCCTGGGACTATTAAAGTATTTCTGATTCCTGGTTGATGGGACAGGTGTTGTGAATGAAACGGTGTCCAGCTTGAAAGAGCTCCTGTGTGTCTCTGAATGTGAGCATTGATGACTGAAAGACATCTTCTGCCTCCATTTATCTGTTTACTACAGTCTGTTGGATTCATGTTCATGTGGATTTAAAGACATTTAATTAGTGGAAAAAATTGCAGGAGGAATATAAAAAAAAAAGGTTTAGGTTACAGCTGTCCTATACCTGTTTCACCTCTGTTCTCTGGTTCAATTGTCATTTATGTTGAAGACTATCTAAAAATATAAGTTATGTTTTTAGATATTTTATGCGTCAAATCTTGATATTCTTTCTCTGACTTTTTGAAGAACTAAATAAATCTAGAGTCTATGTTTCTGTTCTTACTATTAAACTTATTGGAACAACATTAACAAAACATTTTTATATAATCTTCTAATTTCCACTCTTTTGTCAGATATTTGACTTATTTTTACTCAGAAACGCAGATCTGCATTGATGACTGAAAGACATCTTCTGCCTCCATTGATCTGTTTACTACAGTCTGTTGAATTCATGTTAATGTGGATTTAAAGACATTTCAATTAGTGGAAAATATTGCAGGGGGGAATATAAGTCTAATTAACCAACACTTTGCGACCCCCATGCAGTACCTCTGCGGACCCCCTAGGGGTCGCGGACCCCGTGTTGAAGACCTCTGGTCTAATGTATTCATTCAAATATCCAAAGAACTGAATTCCAGTTTTCTAATCATCTTTCTGACTGTAGATGCGTAAAAACCCAGCAGGCTGCCTCTACAGATGTTTGTGAAGGACAGGTTGCTCTCTTGACCTCAGTGAGTTCCAGTGTGGGGCTTTGATAGACGCTACTGTGGAGAAAAGGGCCTAATTAAGGGCCGCCGTGGGCTAAACTCAGGGTCAGTCTGTCTGTCCAAGAAAACCTCTAAAACATTTCTGTCAGCAGCGAAGCTGTTTATTCCTTTCATCCTGCAGATTTAACTCCATATCCAATCAGAGAATAAAGCAACACACACACATCCACTCTTCCTCCTGTGGGTGGGGGGGTGCACCGCTTCTAACAGGGATGCCCCCCTACCCAGGTCATCTGTCACCTGAATAAATATCCAATAATATCACTAGACGCCATATGGGAAAGATTCAGCTGTAAAATATCCTTTATATACATTTTTAATTCAGAGATATTATTTAAAATAAATTGGGATCAACAGCAACTCAGCTGGAAGAGAAACAACTGAAGATTCAAAGGTTGTCCAGAGGTGTGAAGCAGGCGGCCACTGGACTCTAATGGAGACTGGTTTATTGTTTCAACCACAATCAGAGAGCTAGTGGGGATTTACCATTAGAGCAATACTAGGCAGTTCCTGGGGGCCCCAAGTTCCTGGGGGCCCATAAAACTCTGTTTTCATGTATGGTTAATACAACTATTCCTTATTTGTTCACATTAATGATGTTTTAGATAAAAATCCTTTGGCTAAAATGCCATCAGAATGCTGATAATATTAAGTGTGTCTCAGCCCCCCCTTCAGTGTCCACCATATTGGATCAGTCCATTTGCTGCACATGTTCAGAAAGGTCCAAACAGACAGCAGCAAACCATTTGAAAACAAACCATGCAAAGAGCAGTGTTGCCAACTTAGCGCTTTAGTCGCTATATTTAGCCACTTTTCAGACCCCTCTAGCTCTTTGATTTCTAAAAAGCTCCTAGCGCCAAATCTAGAGACTTTTTTCTGCTACTGGAGACTTTGGAGACAACATCTAAAAGCAGCGAACTCTGCTCTCCAGAGCAAGTAGATTGGTAACCCCGCCTCCTGCTCTCCTCTATCTTGTCTGCTGTCATGATTCATGCAGCTATTATTTCATCCAAATGAAAAATGGAGAACAGATAAGCAGATCATGGCTTGTCTACAGTGAAAAGAAGGACTGGGTTATTTACTTTGGCCTTTTTGGAAACACAGGAAGGAGCAATCAGCTAAGTGAGCTTAGTGCTTGGAAAAAATCTTTCATTCCTTTAGAGACAGCATGAAAAGTCAGCTGAGTACAAAACATAGAGAGGAAAACAAGAAGAAAAGGGACAAGAAGAGAGGGACACAACCTAGAACAGATAATGGATGTCTATTCTAGTAACATTTCTCTATCTGGAGAATGGGGCTGTTTGATGTCTTCTCCATTCAGAGGGCCCCTGCCTGTCTTTGCCTAGGGCCCCACATTTCCTACATCCGCCCCTGAGTCACAGCACTAGTGATGCCCATCATATCCAGTCTATTAGTAATCAATCCGTCCAATTAGCATTCCTGTTGACCCCTCAAACAACAAGTTCCTCTTATAATGTGTTTTAATCTTAAGTCCAAAAAGGACAAAAATGTAGGAAAATAAATATGTTGTAGTTAAATCTGTTATTTTTACATAACGTTAAATACTGCAATGTTGAATTTCCCTAGAGACGATTCAGACGTATTTTTGTTTTCTTTATAAACAAATTCTTTATAAATGAAGAAAAATAGTGTAGATAAGCAACATCAGCAGAATGAATAATGTTTTGTTTTTTATGACAGATATGTTTTCTTTTTTAATAAAGCAGATACCTGCATAGTTAGCCAGTCTTGATTCTTCTCATATTCAATCTCCATTGGTATGTGGTTCATCTGAGTTACCCACACAAACCAGTGACTCTCTAAAAACCTGCAAAATAGCCAAACAGGGTGTGAGGTCATGCGGCTAAAAAATAAAATTAAGCTATGATAGTTTTAACTTATTAGCTGAAAAAAATTTATTTATTTTAGTCTCTTCAAAATACTTACCTGACAAACGTCATGAGAGCCAATGAGCCGAGGAAGCCATACAGGGGGGTGTAGCAGTAGAAGTACCGGAAGTAGTAGGACAAGGACCAAGCCAAATCCTTGGAAAGGAAAGAAAACTTTTCATTCACCCGTGATGTTGACAGAATATGTTTCTAATGTGGCTTTAAGCTTTAAATGAGGATATAAAGTCTAAACCAAACGTGCAGCGCATGGCGTGCGGCAGCTTACCACCCAGTCACGGCGAGTTATCATGGTGTTCATTATCTGCATGTGGAAATAAACCGGGATGAGCAGCGGAGGTCCCACTGCAAAATAAATATTCATTATTTCTAGGAGCTGTTATCAGTTTTTAATGAAGTTTCATTTTTACTGACAGGCATACCGAGAAAGAAGTATTTGTGCTGGTGATTGTAGGGCATGTGTTTGATCTTTTTGACGCCGTACTGCAGCAGAGCGAAGGACAAAGGTGTGTCAGCATCTTTATAAAAGCCTGATTTACAAACATATTTTCTTTCCACTACTTGCCTCCACCGGTTGAGTTTTTCCAAGCACGAAGACATCCAACATGTTGACATCAGGATCTTTCTTGAAGATGTTGGGTTTGGCGTGATGCTGGAAATGTCGATGGTTCCACCAGTTGGCTGAAGCTCCCTGTTAAAACCTTCAACTTTCAATATCTTTGTAGAGTTTTTCAAAGTAAAGAGTTAATTCCAGGAAGGCTACCTTTAAATGTCCAATGACAAACTTATGGACCAGGTGATTCCATTTGGACTTCTTAAAGACCGAAAGGTGCCCAAAGTCATGCTGCAGCCATCCAGCCTGCGCCTGCACGCAATGAGGTTAGATTAGATTAGATGAGCTTTATTGATCTCACAGCGGAGAAATTCACTCGTCACATATTGGCATAGAAGTTACAGAAGGTGCAAACAGGGAGGAAAAAGGTGCATTAAGAAAAAGCAATATATATACAGTATATCAAGATAAATAGGATTAAGGTGCAAGTGTACATGTATCGCACACAAAGAATAACAAAATAAAAATAAGAAATAAAAAAATAAGAAATAAAAATATGTACAATCCAGATGGCTTATATACAGGGGGAGAAATATTGCACATTCAGCATATTGCACAGGGTATTGCACAGTCAATAAATAAAAAACTATAATGTAGCTGCACAGTGGTTTTTACAGGAGTTATTGTGGTTATAGTGCATTATTATAGAGTCTGGTGGCAGCAGGAATGCGCTCCATTATCATGTTTCTCTACACCTAAACACCAACAATCCTCCTTTTTAATTACCTGAGATGTTGCCAGCATCATAGCACAGAGGGATGTTATGGTCCAGCTCGTCCCCCAGTAGGAGACCATGATCCAGGCCAGCGCCTCCAGCAGCAGGATGTGACCCAGATGGAGGCAGAAGAATAACGGCTTAGTGTGAAAAAGACCTTCTTCCTCCACCTTCGACCGTAAAGATTCAAAATCCTTAATGATTGCTGCCTGGAAGCAGAAACCGATAGACTGGTTTGGAAATGTTGTATTAAAATATAAACATGTCGCCATAAAGCTTTTTAAAAACCTCCTTTTAGGATCAGATGTAGAGACGCACATTTTTTTTCCCGTCCTGACTGGGCTCTGACGCTGCGAGCTCTCCCACCAACAGAGGCTTCAGAAACTTCTGCACAAACTTCAGATCTGGATGGAAAGCAGTGAAAGCCTCCTGGGAAGCAGGTGACATCATCAGGAAATCAAGAAAAAATCAAGAAAAGAATGATTAAGCGTTACAGAAGATCCTTCCCCTCCGCAGCTTCCAACACCTGCTTAAAAAATCAGCTATGAGTTACTGAAACATTTCATTTCTTTTTAGGATTAATTAAGTATTTTTGTTCTGAATTGAACACATTTCACACAATTATCATTCAGATAAGATAAAAATTGCTGACAACAAAGAAAATAAAAATATTTGTTCATATTTATATGATCACTGAGGATTTTTCGTAGAATAAGCCATAATAACTAAACTATTTCTGTTCTTATAGGGTAGAATATGAAAGGATGATAAATAATTAATCTTTTAACAGAGTCTTATTTTCTTGTAGATTAGAATTTTAAAGGATGGATTTTTAAGGAGATAATCAGAAAAAAACAGTTAATTAATAAACAATCCAATATTTTTGTTTGGTTGTTTTTACTGGAGGAAAGTTAATTGTTGGTCATAATAGCAGTTTGACTGCTGGACAGCAAGTTATGAAAATAAAATTAAAGAAAAAAAAGTGCTAGGTATGAATGAGCTGAACAGGAAGACAGGAGTGGAGGAAATAAATGAATCTAAAATATATTTAATAAAGACATTCGGTTGGAATAATACAGAAAGAATAGAGATCAGCTGCTTCATCAATAATGCAACTAGAGAAATATGTTTTTAGGAGTTTTGCTTTAATAAAGAAAAATAGAGAACAAAGTGTGACTTTTTATTCCAAAGAAAACAAACTTTATCTGAAAGTAGTTGATTAATAGACACATTTATTTAGTGACTTTAAAGTCATTTATTGTGGAGCTATCTCTTATCTCCATCAAGCGTTTCTGAACATGAAGGGTGAAATCTTATTACCTGGAGCCGCAATAAAGAGAATCAACAATGAGCCGATGCGATTGGAGATATCTGCCATGGCGGCGTGGGGTGATGGTGGGTTTATTACAGTTCACACCAGCGTTCACGTGAAAACAGCGGACAAAGGTCAAACTTGGTTCACATCTATGCAGTGAACTATGATAACCTCCAAAATGTGGAGGAGATGTGGAACCGCTGCAGGAGTTCAGGTGAGCTACTGACGCATGAAGGGAATCAGACCTGAACTGCTTTATCTGTTGGATCTTCATGCTTTTCCTCTGGATCAGGGGCGGATCTAGAAAAATATTTATGGGGTGGCAAGAGGGGGGCAGGAATTTTTTAGGGGTGGCAACATATGGCATTTGTTTACACTGAATTTAATCAGTTATCACAGTTTGGTGAGAATAGTATGTACAGTACTAGTGTTTCATGTGAAACAGTTCATATCAATAATACATCGAACAATGTGATCTAATAGGAGATAGAAGAATGATAACACTACTTCTACAGGGGCCTTATCACAGGAAAGGTACTAAGGTGAGACACAGGTGCTGAGTCGCAGATGTGTGAGATTGACTGTCAGAGAGGCAGCTTTGCAGCATTCGCACAAGAAGAAACTATAGAAAGAAAAAGTTTCCCATCATAGATCTATGGACTGAGCTGCACTACAGTGAGCAGAACTACACAGTAGAAATAAATGGGTCAAGGCACCAAACAAGGTACCAGACATCTATGTAATGTTTACTCTGAACACACATTTACCCCATTTGTTCCTCAGTAACTTGACATACAGCAGTTACGGCAACATGAAAGGGACATTTCATGCATGTAGATCTGCTGTAGATAGAGCTGGATATGGAGGACCAACTCTGCCATATTTAGAAATAAATACAGAAGTAAATAAATGCTCAATAAATAAATAAGCATAACCACCAAAAATACAATCAACAAATAAATGTAATTAGAAATTATATTATAATGGCAGGCAGAAATGTTAAAAGGGCAGGCAGAAAGAAATAACTAGGGTAAAAAAATACAAAGGAAGAATAAAATAGACAAAAATATGATAACATGCACTTAAATAAATACTTAAAAATATAAGTAATTAAAAAATGAAGTTGAAGATAATAAATGACAAAAAAATAAATAAGGTAAATATTAAAAAGGCAAAGAAATAAAGAAGCCAATTAATAGAGTTATATACCTTTATGACTTGCTGTATAATTTAATTTCTACTTACATTTATTTGTTGTTTGTATTTTGGTGGCAATTAAATGTATGCTTATTTATTTATTAAGCATTTATTTACTTCTGTATTTATTTTTAAATATGGCAGAGTTGGTCCTCCATACTGCTTTATCAACAAATCAACAAAGAGGCGGGTTCTGTATGTTACATCAAAATCTCCACAAATCTGAAAAGAAGCAACATAAAAATACATTTTGCTTGTGAGTAGGTTCATACAGGTCATTTCTGGATAGTTTCATACTATATATACAAAAAAGAAACAACAACACTGCTTCATATTAAGCAGGATTCACACCAGTATCACATTTTTAACTTTTAACACTTTTGGTTTTATTAAAGGAAATATCAGATTTTCTCAGGTGCCAAAACAAAATGTAGCAGCTCTGTAAAGGCTCAGCAGAGAGCAGAACATAAAGTTAACATGACTATAACAGCTGAATGCAGCGATTTCCATGTTGCTCAGCAAAACGCTTCACAACTTTATTTAGATCCAAGGCCTTTGTGCGTTTTGATTTGAGTTCAACCAAACGTGATCGTCTCTTTTCTGTCATAGTTGACCGAAAATATGTCTTTATGAGGCTGAGACATCAGGCCTAACTAACATCATAGATAGAGAAATAACGTTCTGCAACCTGATTTTTATCATCTGTAAATCAGCAGCTATGCTAGCAACACTGAGCTTTCATTATGATTTCATTTCTCCATAGATAGTTAATCAGTGTTTACCTGTTTCATCCCGTGTCTCCTCTCCCCATGACCCCTGGCTCCCTCGCTTTGCCCCATTCGGTTTTCAAAACAATCAGTCTCAGTCGCTCTCTGTCATCTCGTGCTGCATTCACTGCAGTCCGACATTAGAAATTAGCGGTCGTAATTCTCAAATGATCCATAATTTATAAGCCTCGCCACCCCTACCGCCAACTGGGGTGGCAGCAGGGGTGGCAAGGCTGTCATTTAGGGGGGCATTTGCCACCCTATGCCACCCCAGTAGATCCGCCTATGCTCTGGATAAAGTCAGGAGAGTCAATCAGACGTCTCATCCCGCAATCTTTAAACCAGCAAAGCTTCTCATCAAAGGAGGAATTTAATGATCTGGCAGAAAAAAATGATTTTTGATCCTTAAATCTTTCCTATTAAAACTTTTCAAAATGTCAAATTCTAGTCTGTGCATCTTTCCTTATCCTCTAGTCCTTCCGACACGAAGTGGAAATTTTACTTTTATGTGAGGAGACGACTTTGGACCATTGAGCAACAGTCTGCAGCTGAAACAGGCCTGATATCTGTGGTTCAGTAGGAGGAGCCGCTCTCCACGATACGGTGGATCCGAAATCATTGACTCAAACTATTTTACACGCCTGGGGAATCTAAAACTTTAGGATCTTGCTTTATTTGTGCTATTTCCTCATGCACCTTTTGAAACCACACTTTTTCCTTCCACTCAACTTTCATCCAGCATTCAGAGAAAAGCTCCTTTATTGTAATCGTTTTGTAGACCATTGCATGGTAATAATAAGACATTTATGCAGAAAAAATATATTTATTGGTATTATGTAACATTCTGATAATCTGATAAAGATATTTTTGGATTTTTTTTAGCTCTAAGTCATCACCCTTTAAACATAGACATAAATACCAGCTTTATTTCACGCTGTGTATAATAAATCTATATGATATCTGAGTTTCCCTTTTTGACATAACTGTCTGTACCAGAGAGTGCAACAACAAGATAAATTGTCATTAATTCACTATTAATTATGAATTTACTTCAATAAACCTTTTAATGTCGCATTGTTTAAAGTTAGAACATATTTTTGGTGCTTTAATCATGAACAATTTACACAAAGCAAATCTACACAGTTATATAAGCTGCACTGATTGCTTTAAAAAGCTTTTTATCTTCAGCTTTAACTCATGTACAAATAAAACTAATTTTCATAAATTAAAGGGGTAAATAATTTAAATAAATGCCCTTTGTTTGGTAAAAATGCTGTAAATGTTTAAATTCCGATCTACTTTACTGGCGTAACATGAAGCAAGTGCAGGTTTTGGTTACAGAGCTGCTAAAAAGTTTAAATGAGGTCAACCTGACCTCAGATAAAAATAAATGACATATTACACCATCTCATTATTTATTTAGAGAAAACAAAGGCGAGCTGCAGACGCTGTGTGGGAAGACTGAGACACCGATGCTCTAAAAGGGAAGCATGAAGGATTTCTTTCTTTTCCAAAAGTTTGTTCATTAAAACTCAAAGGTATTTGCAACAACATGTGTGGGAACGGCGAGCATTAATAGGAAAACATCGCTGACAGTCAAAGATCACTTTGCAAACGCACAAAAACAATTAAATAAAGAAGCTTCTTTTAAAATTGAAAAATGATTTGCAGCAAAAAATAAGAAAAAAATGTTGAGAGCTCCAGAAACAACTATTAGAGAAGAAGTTACTGAGAAAAGCTTGTTTAGAAGGTTTTTTTGTTTGTTTGTTTGTATTTTTAGGTAAAAAAAACAAAAAAAACCCAAAAATTTTCTTTGGAAAGATAAATCTGAAACTGAGACACTGAGTCATAAAAAGTAGGATCAGATTCTATGAAAACGACACAAAGCCGATCAGCAGGAATAACAATAGTTAAAGAAAATCATGGAGGCTTTCTGGTTTGCGTTTATCGTCGCAGCCATAAGGTCTGCAGCTGCTCAGCTGACTGAACACTTTTCAGTGAAAACACAACATCTCAGAGTCACTTTCAAGGAAATCTGTTCAACGGCTAAAAGTTGGCAGATTTCAAGCCTTGCTTGGTGATTTTATTCTGAAGCAAAATGAGTCAGAAAGTCAGGATCTACACTGTAAAAATAGAAGGCCAGAATGTCAGAGAGATGGTGACGCCTTCATTGCATCTCAACAAATCTAAAAGTGTCAGGAACTTTAGAAAAATCCTTTTTCCATGATTCTTTCAAAGTAAGGATGATTATCAAACAGCTCTATTACCGTAGCATCCTCTCCTGCATAGTGGCCGATGACCCGAGAGCCTCCTGGATGCCTTCTGGCCCACTGGCTGATGTTATAAACCTTCCTGTTAACCACCAGCCACTGGTCGTTCCTGCTGCGGTGCTTCTGCACCTCCTCCCAGGTGTAAACACCTGCAGCCTTCCCGCTGCCTGGCTCTGCAGGCTCAGTCTGCTGTCCTCCTCCTCCCATCCTCCCTGCTGCTGCTGCTGCCTGGATTCACCTGAAGCTCTCAGAGGACCAGCCTCACAGTTTCACACCTGGATGGGATGCTGGTCCTGGGAAAGCATCAAAACAACAGAGTTCAATCTTAACTGAAGCCATTAACAAACTTTCAACACTAATCAGAGTGTAGAATGATTCTAGTATGATCCTTTTCTTTATAGTTGACGTGATCGTGCAACATAGAGACAGCAGAAACTTACAGTCTTAATTTCAGATGTGGATGAAGCAATCTCTCTGGGCTTTGCTTTGGAAATGGTTTGCTCCAGCTCAGCACTGATCCATTTCTACCAGCAGCATCATAAAACTCATCCTGCAGCTTTCTCTCCTCATAGGCTGCGCTCATCGTCTCACCCAGCCCCCCCTGCTGCACGAACTTCGAGCGAATCATTCGAGCCTTTCTGGCCAATGGGCGCACAGCGCCGCGCCGCGCCGCGCGCACCGCGGTAGCGGCGCTGCTGGATGCATCAGAGAGCTGCTCCTCTGGATAATAGCGGCTACGCTGCGTGATCGGGAAGAAAGTTCAGCTGGTGCGTGGCTCTCACTCACGCACCAGCTCTGAAGATGCGGACAGATTCTCAGAAAGCCATAAACTGATCCTGATGTCTGGATGTTAGAGATAGAAGTTTCTCCAGAGAGTCAAGAAAACTACAGGAGCTAAATGGAGACATTAATAAATTGTTTTTTTGTTGAGTTTTTTCCTGCATTTAACTTTCAATAAACCCTTTATTGACACTCAGTGAAATACTTTGAAAATCCAAATTTCAAGCCAATAGTGCAACAGTGTAACTCTAATGAAAGCTGGTGGGGGCGCTTTAAGGGTGGGGGCGCTCTCAGGGTGGGGGGTGATGGACCTACAGTTACTCCACCCAAATGCTTTCATTATGTTTTTGTTTTTTCCATAAATGAGCTCAAAAATCTATTTATTGAATACTTTCCTGTTGTTGAAAACAAAAAGGACCAAAATACACTGATATTTATATTTATAGATATAAGAGAGATACATTATATATATATATATATATATATATATATATATATATATATATATATATATATATATACACACTCAACGGCCACTTTATTAGGTACCCCATGCTAGTAACGGGTTGGACCCCCTTTTGCCTTTTGGATTGAGATCTGGTGACTGTGGAGGCCATTTGAGTACAGTGAACTCATTGTCATGTTCAAGAAACCAGTCTGAGATGATTCCAGCTTTATGACATGGCGCATTATCCTGCTGAAAGTAGCCATCAGAAGTTGGGTACATTGTGGTCATAAAGGGATGGACATGGTCAGCAACAATACTCAGGTAGGCTGTGGCGTTGCAACGATGCTCAATTGGTACCAAGGGGCCCAAAGAGTGCCAAGAAAATATTCCCCACACCATGACAGCACCACCACCAGCCTGAACCGTTGATACAAGGCAGGATGGATCCATGCTTTCATATTGTAGACGCCAAATTCTGACCCTACCATCCGAATGTCGCAGCAGAAATCGAGACTCATCAGACCAGGCAACGTTTTTCCAATCTTCTATTGTCCAATTTCCATGAGCTTGTGCAAATTGTAGCCTCAGTTTCCTGTTCTTAGCTGAAAGGAGTGGCACCCGGTGTGGTCTTCTGCTGCTGTAGCCCATCTGCCTCAAAGTTCCACGTACTGTGCGTTCAGAGATGCTCTTCTGCCCACATTGGTTGTAACGGGTGGTTTTTTGAGTCACTGTTGCCCTTCTATCAGCTCCAACCAGTCTGGCCATTCTCCTCTGACCTCTGGCATCAACAAGGCATTTCCGCCCACAGAACTGCCGCTCACTGGATGTTTTTTCTTTTTCGGACCATTCTCTGTAAACCCTAGAGATGGTTGTGCGTGAAAATCCCAGTAGATCAGCAGTTTCTGAAATACTCAGACCAGCCCTTCTGGCACCAACAATCATGCCACGTTCAAAGTCACTCAAATCACCTTTCTTCCCCAAACTGATGCTCGGTTTGAACTGCAGGAGATTGTCTTGACCATGTCTACATGCCTAAATGCACTGAGTGGCCACCATGTGATTGGCTGCTTAGAAATTAAGTGTTAACGAGCAGTTGGACAGGTGTACCTAATAAAGTGGCCGGTGAGTGTATATCAGAATCAGAATAGGGTAGAGCAGTAACACATACCGTAAATCCTCTAATATAGGAAGGGCCTTTATTTCACTCAGGTACATCTTGGTCCAGGCCATTTTTGGAAGGAGGCCAGAATTAGAGGCAGGTCTCTATTTCTATTTGATGAAAACAGGCGACCAGTGGAATGAATAAAAAACAGATTTTGTGTCTCTTTGAAGCTATAAACTACTAGGTTCATTTATTGAAAAAATACAGTTACCATAGCGATATACGGAACATTAGTTAGACATCTTTCAGCAGCTGCAATTTTTCTGCACATCAATACGAAAAAAAAAACACACAGAATGGCCAAATCTTGGCCAAACTGACTTTCGAAACAAAGTAAAAAAAAAAAAATAATAATAATGAAACATCATTACAGACCTGCTCACCATTATTGGCACCCCTTCATGTTTGGCATTTTTCAGTGAATATCTTCAGAAATAAATGGAAATGTTCAAAAGTTATATCAGCAACATCTTTCAATCTAAGGTCCAAAACAATTTAACAAAGACAGTTACCATTTCAACACAAATATTTTAATTCCAAAGGACAAAACAGAAAACCAGCATGTGCACTAATATTGACACCCCTGCCTAATATTTGGCTGCACAGCCTTTGGCAGCAATGACAGCCTCCAAACATTTCTTATATTCATCTAGAAGCTTCTTGCACTTCTTTTCTCCCACTCTTCTTTTGTAATCTGCTCAAGTGTCATGATCTGGCCTGTTTGCTCTCCCTTAATTAGTCATTCCTTTCACCTGTCGTTTTCCCTCCCTGCCTCAATTATAATTTATTCCTCTCACCTGTTTCCTCTGGGTTATATTCAGTTCAGCCTGAGCATTCAGGGCCAGATCATTATTTGTTTTCTGTCAGTCTGTCTGTTCAGTTTTATTTCATGGTTCGTGTCCTGGATCCTAGCTGCCAGTGGAAAGAGGGTTTTGTGTTTGTCTTGTCTCCTGATCGTCCGCTGTTCCTCCCCCGTGGAGTCCTCTGGGTTTTTGGCTCATTATGGGGGGGAGTTCAGCTTTTTATCTCAGAAAGCCTGGCTCCAGGGAGGAGACTAGTTTAAAGTCCTGCATCAAGTTCTGGTTCCACGTCCATTCTCGGCTACCCTCTTCCACTGTGCCTGCCTGTCTGCACCTGATCCTGCCTGCTCCTGTGCTTGACCACCTGGTCATGCTTCTGGTCCCAGTCAGACTCTGAACCCTCCTGAGAGCCTGTGGATGCCTGGAACTCTGGATCCTGCCACCTGTTTCTGTTCCTGTCTGATCTGGATTCTGTTCCTGTCTGTTCTGGATCCCTGACCAGGATCGGCTTCCAGCATAACCTCTGGGACTGCAGCACTTGGGGACATTCTTGGACTGGACTGTTAAACCAGGTAAGTGGCCAACTCAGATAATCATCTTCTGTCAGATGATCGTGGTCACTTACCTGTTTCTCCTGCAGAGTGTCTCTGATTGGGTGGTGCCACGCCCCCCCCCCCCCCCCCCCCCTCATGCAGCATCCCCGAGCAGCAGCTCCTAGGACTCCACTTTAGTTTTGTTTTGTTCATTTAATAAACGTTTTGAACTTGCCCACTGACTGTCTCCTTGAATACTGGGTCCATCTGTCCTCCGTTTCATGACATCAAGCTCTTATGCATTTGCAGGGTTCCTTTCTCCAATGGCAGATTTCAGCTCTACCCAAAGATTTTCAATTGGATTGAGATCAGGACTCATTGCTGGCCATTTTAAAATAGTCCATTTTTTCCCTTTCAACCATGCCGGAGTGCTTTTGAAAGTGTGCTTTGGGTCATTATCTTGCTGGAAGACCCAGGATCTGCTCCTCAAACCAAGTTTTCTTACACTGGGCAAAACATTTCGCTCTAGAATTGCTTGATAATCTTCTGATTTCATGATGCCTGTAATACGGTCAAGGCCTCCAGTACCAGATGCTGCAAAGCAGCCCCACAGCATTATGCATCCTCCACCATGCTTAAATGTTGGTATGGTGTTCTTTTCTTTAAAGGCTTCATTGCGCCGTCTGTAAACATACTGTTGGTGTGAATTACTGAAAAGCTCCACTTTTGTTTCATCTGTCCATAAAGTGTTGTCCCAGAAGGCTTGAGGTTTGTCCAGGTTCTCTTTTGCGAAGACCAGTCGTTCTTTTTTATGTCTTTTCTTTAACAACGGGGTCTTCCTTGGCCTCTGCCCATAAAGCCCCATTTTGTTTAGTGTGCGGCGTATGGTACCTGCTGAAACAATCACGCCAGACTGCTCCAGGTTGCTCTTTAGGTCTTTAGATGTTTGACATGGTGTTCTTTCCACCATTTGCACCAACCGTTGAAGACTTCTGTCATCAATTTTTCTCTTTCCCCCACGTCCAGGGAGGTTCTTGACAGTTCCATGCCTGGAAAACTTCTTAATAACATGACGTACCATTGAAACAGGGATACCAAGGTCTTTGGAGATGGCTTTATATCCCTTGGAGTTCTTATGTTTACAAAAATAGCATTTCTGGTGTCCTCAGACAGCTGCTTTGTCTTTATCATTGTCACATGTGAAGATGGACTAACAGGTGCCTTTTAAAGCACCAACATG
>CM060063.1:49193030-49238030 GCA_030533445.1 Cyprinodon diabolis | reverse complement strand
ATCCATCATCCATCATCCATCCATCCATCCATCCATCCATCCATCATCCATCCATCATCCATCCATCATCCATCCATCCATCATCCATCCATCCATCCATCCATCCATCCATTCATCATCCATCCATCCATCCATCCATCATCCATCCATCCATCATCCATCATCCATCCATCATCCATCCATCCATCATCCATCCATCCATCCATCCATCCATCCATCATCCATCCATCCATCATCCATCATCCATCCATCCATCATCCATCATCCATCCATCATCCATCCATCCATCCATCCATCCATCCATCCATCCATCATCCATCATCCATCCATCCATCCATCCATCCATCATCCATCCATCATCCATCCATCATCCATCCATCCATCCATCCATCCATCATCCATCATCCATCCATCCATCCATCATCCATCCATCATCCATCCATCCATCATCCATCCATCCATCCATCCATCCATCCATTCATCATCCATCCATCCATCCATCCATCATCCATCCATCCATCATCCATCATCCATCCATCCATCCATCCATCCATCATCCATCATCCATCCATCCATCATCCATCCATCATGATAAGGTCTGTATCGCTATTTATCTACTTTTCTAGTCTGGTTGGATTTTTTTTAATTATAATTCCAGTTTCTCTCCATTAGTCACTCTGTGAATTTTGTGTGTTTCGCAACCAAAGAAAATCAAGCAAATGCTCATGAATACCTGAATAACAACTTTAAAGTTTAATCTAGCTCAGTAGGTCTAAAAGCTTCAGTATTTTGTATTAACTTTTCTTTTATCATTTCCCAAACAAGATCTCAGATATTTTTTTTCTTATTATGAATGAAAATCCAGTCTAAGTGCTTTTAATTTCTGTTTAGACAGTTTTCTATTTTCTCTGAATCCACAAATGTTAAACCACTTGCGCCACCTAGAGGTACCGGGGGTGAGGTACTTTGTGTCTTTTATGAAATAGCTGTAAATATTATCAGTTGTATGTTTTAGTGCCGGCGACCCAGAATCCCTGGAAGGAGCTAAAAATTAGGGTTATGGAGAGGAGCTCATTACCAAGGATAATTCCTCACAATATGTCAAAAGGATTTGTTTGCTGTGATTCCAAAGTTTTTGGGTCTAAATCTGCATATTTAATCCCAGAAATATGGCCTCTAAAATCTGATCTTAAAATCCCCTCAGAATGTTATTAGTTCAACCACATAAAGACCGTTTTATTCAGCAGGGAAGTTAGATTAATAATAATAATGTTTTCAAAGAGCTTCGAAAAGTTTTGTCAAAGTTAAAAGTCGAAGCATCAAGTGTCCCTCTTCCTCCCCCCTCGCGCGCGCGCGGGCGCGCAGCGACCATGTGACGCGGATGCCCCCTGTTCGGGTTACAGAGAGAGGGAGGCATCAGATGGAGGCAAACCTTCAGCGGCCAACAGTCCGTCAGTCACTCCGGCGGCGCTCAATCTTTTCCAGCGCGGATTGTCGGATCCACCGGGAGGAGAGGAAGGACTCTGCAGCTGCGGATCTACGTGACTTTTTCTGTCCTCTGCACTTTACCGACAGGCGCGCAAAGTCTGGGTTCATCCATAGAGAAGCTGCGAGCAAGTTCATAGGCGCAGAAGAGGGGTGGGGGGTGGGGGGTATCACATGACCACAAAGCTGAGAAATACTTTTTTCTTATTAGTTTTAAGGATGTAAAAGAGAACATGGTAAGACAAAAAAAACACCTTAAAAATGAAACACCTGTTTCCATGGCTTTCATTCTGTTTGACAGATTAAACCACCTGATCAGTTTCTGATCAAAAACAGGAATATTTGGGATCTGCTGCTGCATGGCTGCTGCAGTGGTGGGTGGCCTGGACCATGCTGATGTTTGCAGCCTATGGTTTCAGATACCAAACAAAAGTAACTTCCAAACGGACAGTTAACGTGTCACAAACAGTGCTTCATCAAATGACTCTGCCCTGAGTCACGTCAGAGTCAAGGACTGCTTGGCACGGCATGGGAAACTCTTCCAGAAAGGGTGAGGAGGAAGAGGAAGACGAGGGGGGAAAGGACGGAGAGGAGGAAAAGGCAACGAAAAGGGAGAAGGAAGTTGTGGAGGAGGTAGAGCTTCCGCTTGGGGTGGAGGAGCTGCTGGAGAGTGGTGAATCAGTGTTGGACCTCAGTTACCGTAAATTCAAGCGTCTTCCTCTGCGTGTTTGTGAGCTGATGCACCTGGAGAAGCTGTATGTTTGCGGGAACAGACTGCGCACCGTGCCTGACAGCCTCTCCCAGCTGCAGGGGCTACGGACGCTGGCCCTGGACTTCAACAAGCTGGATGACATTCCCCTGGCTGTGTGTGAGCTCACCAACCTCACCCATCTCTATGTGGGAAGTAACCGGCTGATGACCCTGCCGCCTGAGTTTACAAACCTGAAGAACCTGAGATGCTTCTGGATGGAGAGTAACTACTTCCAGAGATTTCCACGGGAGCTTTATGACCTGCCAAACCTCAAGTCCCTACAGATGGGGGACAACAGGCTGAAAACGCTGCCTCCGGACTTCTGTCGCATGGCATCTCTAAAGGGACTGTGGCTGTATGGAAACCGCTTCGAAACCTTCCCCAAAGTCCTGCTGCACATGGAGTCCTTGGAGATCCTGGACTTTGACCGTAACAAAATAACAGAGCTTCCTAGCCTGAAGCGTCTGCGGCCACTCCACCTATTTTCCTACGACCATAATCCGGTGATGGAACCTCCTAAAGTGGGCGAGGAGGTGATTCTGGTCGGGGAAGGGGCGGCCGAGTTCATGGAGGTGCGTGAGGCCAGGAAGGAGAGGCGACGCAAGGCCGCAGAGCAAGAGGCCGAGGAGTTGGCTCAGGCTGAAGAAGAGCGAGTGATCCATGGAATCCTAAAGAACTCCAAACTCCTAGGAGATGAAGCTGCAGTGAACATGGAGGACTCCGATGCTGAAGAAGAGGAAACATCGATTAAGGAGGAGGAGCAGGAGGAATGCGTAGAGTTGCCAGTGACAGAGTGTGACAGTGCCGATCTTGAATACGATGAAGCAATTATTGAGTACGAGACTGAAGAGATCCTGTATGAGGGTGAGGGGTTTGAGTACGAGGGAGAGGGGCTGGAGTATGAAAACATTCCAATGGACTACGAATATGAAGACGGGGAGGAGCTGGAAGATACAGGCGGACAAGACCAGGGGGCATGAAAACCTGCCCGAACTTTCAGGTGGAAACAGATGATGGAAAATACAGCAGATATGTGAAAAGAACATATTCTCAGATGTGCTGCTAATTAAAAGTCTATGTTCAACTGTGAAAATGATTTATTTAGATTTCATATTTCTGTAAAGCAACAACACCTGTGGCATCTCTCCCAACTGCACATTATCAGGTTAACTGTAACTTCTTGTTGGTTCTTATTAAATATTCAGCTGAATGAAGCCACTTCTTTGTCACTGAAGATAAATAGTGTGTTTATTTAAAGGCTGATTCTGCTCACCAAAGTCAGTAAATGAGAATGTGTTTTAGTGCTAATTCGTAAAGCAAGGCTGTCTGCAGGTGAAAGAGATTCAAAAGAAAACAAATATTTGTGACGAGGGTGTCGGTGCTGAGAAGCAGCATCAGAGGGATGATTGGCTGGGGTGCCAGGCCATAAAAGGTAAGTCCTTAAGGAGGCCTATAAACATGCAGTGGAAAGGAAAATGATGATGCAGAGTATTTCTAACTTGCAGGAGCCTGCTGGGCAGAAATTCAGCTGTGTCATGAGTGCAGTGCATTCCTTCCTGTCACAGGCGGTGACTTTACTCTTCGTTTCTTCTAACGCTAAGCAGGCCAGGCTCTTGTTCTCTTCTCATTTCTGAACACATTATTCATGTGGGGCTCATGCCTGATCCAGTCCTTTACGTCTGCACAGATCTTTTTCCTCGTATCTCATTAAAAGAGTGAAATATTGATCTCAGTGTTAGAATATTAATGGCCGTACTCATGTGGCAGTATCTTCTTACATTTGCAATGAGGACACTGCACAATGTACTCACCGAGGTTTTACATCTTACATCTCTAAGTCTAATAATAATGGTATTATTAATAGAACAGACACAAGAATGTGAGAAATTAGCTCTAAAAAAACGCCATTGGTCTCCAGAATTCCCCTCATGGCGATCTGATGGCATCTGTGGGGAGTAAATAAACTTCACAACCCAAAGGATCCAGTGCTAGCATCCTGCTACGGTTTACGGTTCAGAGGTCCAGGGGTCCAATGTCAGGTCAGGCAATGCGTTCAGACGGGAACAGGCTGGTTCAGAGGTCCAGGAGTCCAAAGCCAGGTCAGGCAATGCGTTCAGAACAGGAACAGGCTGGTTCAGAGGTCCAGGAGTCCAAAGCCAGGTCAGGCAATGCGTTCAGAACAGGAAACGGCTGGTTCAGAGGTCCAGGGGTGCAATGTCAGGTCAGGCAATGCGTTCAGACGGGAACAGGCTGGTTCAGAGGTCCAGGAGTCCAAAGCCAGGTCAGGCAATGCGTTCAGAACAGGAACAGGCTGGTTCAGAGGTCCAGGGGTCCAATGTCAGGTCAGGCAATGCGTTCAGAACATGAACAGGCTGGTTCAGAGGTCCAGGAGTCCAAAGTCAGGTCAGGCAATCCATTCAGACGTGAACCGGCTGGTTCAGAGGTCCAGGAGTCCAAAGCCAGGTCAGGCAATGCGTTCAGAACAGGAACAGGCTGGTTCAGAGGTCCAGGGGTCCAATGTCAGGTCAGGCAATGCGTTCAGAACAGGAAAAGGCTGGTTCAGAGGTCCAGGAGTCCAAAGCCAGGTCAGGCAATGCGTTCAGAACAGGAACAGGCTGGTTCAGAGGTCCAGGAGTCCAAAGCCAGGTCAGGCAATCCATTCAGACGGGAACCGGCTGGTTCAGAGGTCCAGGAGTCCAATGTCAGGTCAGGCAATGCGTTCAGACGGGAACAGGCTGGTTCAGAGGTCCAGGAGTCCAAAGCCAGGTCAGGCAATGCGTTCAGAACAGGAACAGGCTGGTTCAGAGGTCCAGGGGTCCAATGTCAGGTCAGGCAATGCGTTCAGAACAGGAACAGGCTGGTTCAGAGGTCCAGGAGTCCAAAGTCAGGTCAGGCAATCCATTCAGACGGGAACCGGCTGGTTCAGAGGTCCAGGAGTCCAAAGCCAGGTCAAGCAATGCGTTCAGAACAGGAACAGGCTGGTTCAGAGGTCCAGGAGTCCAAAGCCAGGTCAGGCAATCCGTTCAGACGGGAACAGGCTGGTTCAAAGGTCCAGGAGTCCAAAGCCAGGTCAGGCAATCCGTTCAGACGGGAACAGGCTGGTTCAGAGGTCCAGGAGTCCAAAGTCAGGTCAGGCAATCCGTTCAGACGGGAACAGGCTGGTTCAGAGGTCCAGGAGTCCAAAGCCAGGTCAGGCAATGCGTTCAGACGGGAACAGGCTGGTTCAAAGGTCCAGGAGTCCAAAGCCAAGTCAGGCAATCCGTACAGACGGGAACCGGCCTGTTCAGATGTCCAGGAGTCCAAAGCCAGGTCAGGCAATCCGTACAGACGGGAACCGGCTGGTTCAGAGGTCCAGGAGTCCAAAGCCAGGTCAGGCAATGCGTTCAGACAAGGAACCGGCTGGTTCAGAGGTCCAGGGGTCCAATGTCAGGTCAGGCAATGCGTTCAGACGGGAACAGGCTGGTTCAGAGGTCCAGGAGTCCAAAGACAGGTCAGGCAATGCGTTCAGAACAGGAACAGGCTGGTTCAGAGGTCCAGGAGCCCAAAGCCAGGTCAGGCAATGCGTTCAGAACAGGAAACGGCTGGTTCATAGGTCCAGGGGTGCAATGTCAGGTCAGGCAATGCGTTCAGAACAGGAACAGGCTGGTTCAGAGGTCCAGGGGTCCAATGTCAGGTCAGGCAATGCGTTCAGAACAGGAACAGGCTGGTTCAGAGGTCCAGGAGTCCAAAGTCAGGTCAGGCAATCCATTCAGACGGGAACCGGCTGGTTCAGAGGTCCAGGAGTCCAAAGCCAGGTCAAGCAATGCGTTCAGAACAGGAACAGGCTGGTTCAGAGGTCCAGGGGTCCAATGTCAGGTCAGGCAATGCGTTCAGAACAGGAACAGGCTGGTTCAGAGGTCCAGGAGTCCAAAGCCAGGTCAGGCAATGCGTTCAGAACAGGAACAGGCTGGTTCAGAGGTCCAGGAGTCCAAAGCCAGGTCAGGCAATCCATTCAGACGGGAACCGGCTGGTTCAGAGGTCCAGGAGTTCAATGTCAGGTCAGGCAATGCGTTCAGAACAGGAACCGGCTGGTTCAGAGGTCCAGGGGTCCAATGTCAGGTCAGGCAATGCGTTCAGAACAGGAACAGGCTGGTTCAGAGGTCCAGGAGTCCAAAGCCAGGTCAGGCAATGCGTTCAGAACAGGAACAGGCTGGTTCAGAGGTCCAGGAGTCCAAAGCCAGGTCAGGCAATGCGTTCAGCACAGGAATAGGCTGGTTCAGAGGTCCAGGAGTCCAAAGCCAGGTCAGGCAATGCGTTCAGACGGGAACAGGCTGGTTCAAAGGTCCAGGAGTCCAAAGCCAGGTCAGGCAATCCGTTCAGAGGGGAACAGGCTGGTTCAGAGGTCCAGGAGTCCAATGTCAGGTCAGGCAATGCGTTCAGACGGGAACAGGCTGGCTCAGAGGTTGAGCAGTAGAACAGGTCAGGATCAGGTAATTAGAAAAACCAAGAAACTCTAAAAACACACTCACCTCTGGCTAAAGAGAATGAGATCATCTTCCCTAACTGGATGTAAGCAGTTTAAATAGAGGGGATAGGCGGCCTAGTGGTTATCGCATAGAGATTGGAATTCTGAGGTTGTGAGTGCGAGCCCCACTCCCACAGCCTGCCACTCCGGGCCCCTGAGCCAGACCCTCAACCCAACACTACTCCCCAGCCTACGCACCATGGCAGCCCCCTGCTCACCAAGGGGAGGGGTTAAATGCAGAGAGGGAAATTCTCCAATGTGAGATCAATAAAGTTCAATTATTAATTATATTATAAATAGAGGCAGGAGCAGTTGGATCAGATCAGCAGTGATCAGAAACCAAGCAGGGCTAGACAGGTGAATGGAATGAACACTTAAGCCAGTCATCAGTGCAAAGATCATGATGGTTTCTTTACTAATGTTAACATTTTCACAAAAGAACTGCATTTAAACTAGGATTAAATTACAAACATAAACTCTGCTAACTTCTATAGTCTAGGGATAACCTGCACTTCATTTGATGCGCTTTAGGCTTTCGGATTAAAGCTTTTAAATTGTAATTTTGTTAAAAGATTCAATGAAAACCTTGTTTATTTTATCCCAACATTAAAATTGTGAGATGATTTTTGTAGAATTTTCACAGACAATTCCCAATAAAAATAATTAGAGGTTTGTTACTCCAGTATAACGTTGACAAACCTCCAATGTGCTGATGTTGCTCCAGAAGATTTGCAGCAGTATAAAGATGTATTACACACAGTTTGTCATGTTTTGAGATTGTTATTTAGTCCGGACATGTGGTTCACAGCTTTACTGGGTGGCACAACAGTTTGATGCTTTGCAGAGGTGAACGTAAATCAGAGTCTGGTTCAGCCTGAGTTTAATCATTTTTCCCTTCGTTTACAGTCTTCTCATTCTCTGTAGGTCAGCGAGAACAATGTGCTCTTAAAGACACCACATCAACTGCTTTCTCCCACAGCTGATAGGCTTTACAGCGATGCAAAAACAAAATGCAGCGTCGCGTCTTTTTACTTGCACATCTAAAGTTCATATTCTTAAATAAAAAACAAAAAAATACCAAATAATTTGCTTAAAAGGCATTTCATTTTTCAAGTGAAGAAAAACAGGTTGCTTTAATGTTTTTATGAACAGCTGATTCTTTATATTAAACCTGTGTGTAAAACAAAAGGAGAAGTGAGTGTTAGAAACGAGTCCATTGAGATGGTGAGTGGATGTGAGGGTTATCCGCCTGTATGGGGCTCGCTGGTTGTAGAAGTGGTTCTTTGTGTGGTTTGTGTTGATGATTCCTGCAGCAGGAACATATTCATAATAAAACCTTTAAAATAATTCTTGCAAAGCTAATGTCTTTGTTTTCCTGCCAAAAGGCCAAATATGGTTCCTTCTGTGAGATAGATGAACATACTGTGACAAGGTAAAAAAGCTTTTTTTTTTCAGAATTTGTTGATAAAGCCAAAAAGGTTCAAAGTAAATGAATAACTGAATATTTTATTCAGTTAAGGCTGAATAAATCTGGTTGTATGCTTATACTGGAGGTTTAAGCGATTAACGACAATGACTGCAATGCAAAGGAGCCAAAGATAAGAGAATAACACCGGAAACATCAAACCCTTCTTAAAGATTCCTTGTTGGATTTGATTTTAACCAGGTCAGGGGTTGGCAGCTCTAGTGAGCCCCTCCCCCCAGAGCTTTTTCAAAAATGTATGAAATCTGTTTTTTTTTTTGTTTTGTTTTAATGTGCTGTACAGAAGGTCAAACAAACATTCATTATGTTTTCAATGCTGTAAAAATGTGTATAATAAATAAATGTGTACAATTATTGTAAACATTTCTTTCAATGAAAATTTGTGTCATAGCCGTAGAGATCAGAGGTCATATCCTGCAGCAGGTTTCACGTACTTTTGTATATTTGCAATCCTGAGAAATCAATCCCAGCGATCCTGGAATCTGTTCAGTGCTTCGTCAGGATATAAAATCAAACTTAGGAAAGTCTGCCGCCTTTCATTATCTCAACCAGAAAGTTTCACACAATCTCCTTTTCAGATGTATATGATCTGAATAATCTTTCTGAAACTAATTAATGACCTTTAATTCAAAAGGTAAAAATTATTTTAATAAAATGGGATCCCCTGCTAATCTCTTTATTATGGAGAATCAATACTATGGAAATGAACATTCTTCTGCGATTGAACTATTTATATCAAAATCTTCCTTGCTATTTATCCTCTGCACATTTCAGATCACTAAATTCTCATTTATCTCCCTTTATCTGGAACAACAAACACCCAAAAGTAAAATTTTCTGCACTAACTAAGCTAAAACATTGTGGAGGTTTGACGTTACCATCCCTGCAGCTTTATTATTGGTTTATGAACAGAGAGAGACTATTCTGGTTAGATCTGGAATCCCGATCTTCTCTCCTCAGCAAACCTAATTCTCTTTTCTTTAGAAGTAACTTCATTGTTTATAATACTTTGCTGGCGAGATGTGAAGAAATATCTTCATATCTCCGCCATCTTCTCTTCTTGGTCATCATTAACTTAAAGCCCAGGTTTACTGGCAGAGATTAGGATCATTGGGTTGTCTGAATGGTCATCTAAGGTCAAATATTATAAACATATCGGACTCTGACTTAAACCCTCTCAACACATTAAAAGCAATTTCAATATTCTAATAGAGATTTCTATAAATACTTACGGCTCTGTCATTTTGTGAGCTCTCTCTGGAGGACAGGAAAATTAGGCAGAAAACTGTCAGAGAGTCGTGACTAAATCTAAAGGATTTATCTCTAAGAGATGTAGTTTATTATCTGGCTCTGAGTCCTCAGGCTACTGTGCTACGAAGCTGGTGTGGGAGCGGGACCCGGGGCTGACGTTTAATCAGGCAGATTGGAACAAGGTCTTCCCCAACTGCACCTCAGTTTCTATACATAAGCAGAACTTCAAATGCTTCTACCAAACTTATGATACACCTCTTCACCTTCGGAGGACGTTTCCTGATGCTTCAGATCTTTTTAGCTTTGAGAGGACCAGACAGAGAACAGACAGGAGTTTGGGGGGAGTGTTGGCCTAGTGGTCAGAGCAGTGCGCTGCGCTCTGAGAAGGTTGCTAGTTCCCTTAACCCCACCCTGCTCCCCGGGCACCGAACAATGGCAGCCCACTGCTCCCCGGGCGCCGCATAATGGCAGCCCACTGCTCCCCGGGCACCTCACAATGGCAGCCCACTGCTCCCCGGGCACCTCACAATGGCAGCCCACTGCTCCCCGGGCGCCGAACAATGGCAGCCCACTGCTCCCCGGGCACCTCACAATGGCAGCCCACTGCTCCCCGGGCACCTCACAATGGCAGCCCACTGCTCCCCGGGCACCTCACAATGGCAGCCCACTGCTCCCCGGGCACCTCACAATGGCAGCCCACTGCTCCCCGGGCACCTCACAATGGCAGCCCACTGCTCCCCGGGCGCCGCATAATGGCAGCCCACTGCTCCCCGGGCGCCGAACAATGGCAGCCCACTGCTCCCCGGGCGCCGAACAATGGCAGCCCACTGCTCCCCGGGCGCAGCACAATGGCAGCCCACTGCTCCCCAACAGGATGGGTTAAATGCAGGGAATTGATTTTGTTGCTCTGTACTTGTGACAGTGAGACAGTGACATTAAAACGCTGGAATAGCTTCCTCATCACTCCATTCCCTGCAGAGGGTTTCATAGCGATGACCTCTTCCCTATCCTCACAACTGAAGGATGTCATTAAGGTCCAAACTGGGCCTGTGGACTATAACGGGTTTTTGGTTTGACACAAAGCCGGATCCACCGATACATCCTGTATAAAACCAAGAACCCAGAAATCAGTCTAAAATAGTACCATTCAATAAGCAGACCTACCTATAAAGGTCATTGGGACTGATTGGAGGTTCTGAGAGGAGCTTTATTTAGCCCCGCCCCCCAGCTGTCACTCACTCAAACAGGCGATATAACAATCCTCACCTGCCCAATCATCTGTGGCTGTAATTGGAACCTCCAGCAACTGTATTGATGGATGGAAGAACCCTGCAGGTCTGGTCACACTGCAGTAAACTCAAATAAAAGCAGCAAGGAGTGATTTTTTTTTCATTTCGCTTCACAATCAATTAGATCAAAGAGTAAATGACAGCAGTCTGTGAGACAGGAGTGAAAACTAGAAACAGAGTTTCCTTATTTTCCCTGAATATAAATGAACTCAGAATGAAGAGTGAGTGAAAGTGTGACTCAGGACATTCCTGCAATACTAAGTTGTTTGTTCACCTCTGAGTCCTGAGCAGGTTTGGAGGTAAACATGTTTCCGTTGCTAGGCGACTCAACACCAGGGCAGAACAGTAGAGCTGAAGAGCATAGAAATGATTTCATGCGTGAGCATTTCTCCACGAGGAGGCATTGTTCAGAGTCTCTTTCCTCCGTCCTGCAATCTGTTCAGTTCAGCTCCTTTTCTGCTATTTGTTCAGCAACGATACCAACATTGCAGCAACCTTTCTGTTACTCAAAACATGAAAGGCTTCCTGGAAGAAAAGCATCATTAGAGGCTGAATAAAAAAGGAAGATGTGATATTAAAATACGTAAAGGTGAAACTTCCCTTTTCAAAGAAAAAAGCAGAACAGAATGAAGTTTAAATAGTTTTTACCTGTGAATTCTGTATTTATCCCCAAACATGATGAAAATATTGTTTTGTTAATCATAAGAAGTGATCTGGCCAATGATAATATAAAATAAAATAAAACGTCACCTATTTATTATTCCTTAGGTTAATGTATATGCAGTTTACATTATGTTTCCTAAAGTTCAACTCTTCCTTTTTCCTTTTATTACAGTTACTTTTTACCAACAATTTAAATGAATTAAGGAAAGGCATTTATATCATTTCTCAGCAGTTTCTGCTTTATTATTTAAACTATTCCTCAAACACATGAAGCAAGTTTTATTTCGATAAAGAATCAGTCCTGGATGTGAATCTATTTCTGGTTAGTTGTGTTTTATGTGGCAGTAAAGCAGTCAGCTCCTTGTCCTGTTTGTTCTGCTCAGCCACTGAACCAGGTGAGTCCAACCTGGAGAGTTATTAACCTGGGAACGTTTAACTCACCTGATTCAGTGGCGAAGCAGAACAAACACAGGACACGGAGCTGACTTCGTGTTCAGATGTTTTCTCACCTGTTTGAATGATGTCACTCAACAGCTTCTTTATGACCCTGCTAACTGATTGAGCTAAATACCATTAATAAAGTAAATATAGACCATTAATAAAGTAAATAAATACCATTAATAAAGTAAATAAATACCATTAATAAAGTAAATAAATACCATTAATAAAGTAAATATAGACCATTAATAAAGTAAATAAATACCATTAATAAAGTAAATAAATACCATTAATAAAGTAAATATAGACCATTAATAAAGTAAATAAATACCATTAATAAAGTAAATATAGACCATTAATAAAGTAAATATAGACCATTAATAAAGTAAATAAATACCATTAATAAAGTAAATATAGACCATTAATAAAGTAAATATAGACCATTAATAAAGTAAATAAATACCATTAATAAAGTAAATATAGACCATTAATAAAGTAAATATAGACCATTAATAAAGTAAATAAATACCATTAATAAAGTAAATAAATACCATTAATAAAGTAAATATAGACCATTAATAAAGTAAATAAATACCATTAATAAAGTAAATATAGACCATTAATAAAGTAAATATAGACCATTAATAAAGTAAATAAATACCATTAATAAAGTAAATAAATACCATTAATAAAGTAAATAAATACCATTAATAAAGTAAATATAGACCATTAATAAAGTAAATAAATACCATTAATAAAGTAAATAAATACCATTAATAAAGTAAATATAGACCATTAATAAAGTAAATAAATACCATTAATAAAGTAAATAAATACCATTAATAAAGTAAATATAGACCATTAATAAAGTAAATATAGACCATTAATAAAGTAAATAAATACCATTAATAAAGTAAATATAGACCATTAATAAAGTAAATAAATACCATTAATAAAGTAAATATAGACCATTAATAAAGTAAATAAATACCATTAATAAAGTAAATATAGACCATTAATAAAGTAAATAAATACCATTAATAAAGTAAATAAATACCATTAATAAAGTAAATAAAGACCATTAATAAAGTAAATAAATACCATTAATAAAGTAAATAAATACCATTAATAAAGTAAATAAATACCATTAATAAAGTAAATATAGACCATTAATAAAGTAAATAAATACCATTAATAAAGTAAATAAATACCATTAATAAAGTAAATATAGACCATTAATAAAGTAAATAAATACCATTAATAAAGTAAATAAATACCATTAATAAAGTAAATATAGACCATTAATAAAGTAAATAAATACCATTAATAAAGTAAATAAATACCATTAATAAAGTAAATATAGACCATTAATAAAGTAAATAAATACCATTAATAAAGTAAATAAATACCATTAATAAAGTAAATATAGACCATTAATAAAGTAAATATAGACCATTAATAAAGTAAATAAATACCATTAATAAAGTAAATAAATACCATTGATATAAAGTAAATATAGACCATTAATAAAGTAAATAAATACCATTAATAAAGTAAATATAGACCATTAATAAAGTAAATATAGACCATTAATAAAGTAAATAAATACCATTAATAAAGTAAATAAATACCATTAATAAAGTAAATATAGACCATTAATAAAGTAAATAAATACCATTAATAAAGTAAATAAATACCATTAATAAAGTAAATATAGACCATTAATAAGTAAATAAATACCATTAATAAAGTAAATAAATACCATTAATAAAGTAAATATAGACCATTAATAAAGTAAATATAGACCATTAATAAAGTAAATAAATACCATTAATAAAGTAAATAAATACCATTAATAAAGTAAATATAGACCATTAATAAAGTAAATAAATACCATTAATAAAGTAAATAAATACCATTAATAAAGTAAATAAATACCATTAATAAAGTAAATATAGACCATTAATAAAGTAAATAAATACCATTAATAAAGTAAATAAATACCATTAATAAAGTAAATAAATACCATTAATAAAGTAAATATAGACCATTAATAAAGTAAATAAATACCATTAATAAAGTAAATAAATACCATTAATAAAGTAAATATAGACCATTAATAAAGTAAATAAATACCATTAATAAAGTAAATATAGACCATTAATAAAGTAAATAAATACCATTAATAAAGTAAATATAGACCATTAATAAAGTAAATAAATACCATTAATAAAGTAAATAAATACCATTAATAAAGTAAATATAGACCATTAATAAAGTAAATAAATACCATTAATAAAGTAAATATAGACCATTAATAAAGTAAATAAATACCATTAATAAAGTAAATATAGACCATTAATAAAGTAAATATAGACCATTAATAAAGTAAATAAATACCATTAATAAAGTAAATATAGACCATTAATAAAGTAAATAAATACCATTAATAAAGTAAATATAGACCATTAATAAAGTAAATAAATACCATTAATAAAGTAAATATAGACCATTAATAAAGTAAATAAATACCATTAATAAAGTAAATAAATACCATTAATAAAGTAAATATAGACCATTAATAAAGTAAATAAATACCATTAATAAAGTAAATAAATACCATTAATAAAGTAAATAAATACCATTAATAAAGTAAATATAGACCATTAATAAAGTAAATAAATACCATTAATAAAGTAAATAAATACCATTAATAAAGTAAATATAGACCATTAATAAAGTAAATAAATACCATTAATAAAGTAAATATAGACCATTAATAAAGTAAATAAATACCATTAATAAAGTAAATATAGACCATTAATAAAGTAAATAAATACCATTAATAAAGTAAATAAATACCATTAATAAAGTAAATATAGACCATTAATAAAGTAAATAAATACCATTAATAAAGTAAATATAGACCATTAATAAAGTAAATAAATACCATTAATAAAGTAAATATAGACCATTAATAAAGTAAATATAGACCATTAATAAAGTAAATAAATACCATTAATAAAGTAAATATAGACCATTAATAAAGTAAATAAATACCATTAATAAAGTAAATATAGACCATTAATAAAGTAAATAAATACCATTAATAAAGTAAATATAGACCATTAATAAAGTAAATAAATACCATTAATAAAGTAAATAAATACCATTAATAAAGTAAATATAGACCATTAATAAAGTAAATAAATACCATTAATAAAGTAAATAAATACCATTAATAAAGTAAATATAGACCATTAATAAAGTAAATATAGACCATTAATAAAGTAAATATAGACCATTAATAAAGTAAATAAATACCATTATAAAGTAAATAAATACCATTAATAAAGTAAATAAATACCATTAATAAAGTAAATAAATACCATTAATAAAGTAAATATAGACCATTAATAAAGTAAATATAGACCATTAATAAAGTAAATAAATACCATTAATAAAGTAAATAAATACCATTAATAAAGTAAATATAGACCATTAATAAAGTAAATAAATACCATTAATAAAGTAAATAAATACCATTAATAAAGTAAATATAGACCATTAATAAAGTAAATAAATACCATTAATAAAGTAAATAAATACCATTAATAAAGTAAATATAGACCATTAATAAAGTAAATATAGACCATTAATAAAGTAAATAAATACCATTAATAAAGTAAATAAATACCATTAATAAAGTAAATATAGACCATTAATAAAGTAAATAAATACCATTAATAAAGTAAATTAAATACCATTAATAAAGTAAATAATACCATTAATAAAGTAAATAAATACCATTAATAAAGTAAATAAATACCATTAATAAAGTAAATATAGACCATTAATAAAGTAAATAAATACCATTAATAAAGTAAATAAATACCATTAATAAAGTAAATATAGACCATTAATAAAGTAAATAAATACCATTAATAAAGTAAATATAGACCATTAATAAAGTAAATAAATACCATTAATAAAGTAAATATAGACCATTAATAAAGTAAATAAATACCATTAATAAAGTAAATAAATACCATTAATAAAGTAAATATAGACCATTAATAAAGTAAATAAATACCATTAATAAAGTAAATATAGACCATTAATAAAGTAAATAAATACCATTAATAAAGTAAATATAGACCATTAATAAAGTAAATATAGACCATTAATAAAGTAAATAAATACCATTAATAAAGTAAATATAGACCATTAATAAAGTAAATAAATACCATTAATAAAGTAAATAAATACCATTAATAAAGTAAATATAGACCATTAATAAAGTAAATAAATACCATTAATAAAGTAAATAAATACCATTAATAAAGTAAATATAGACCATTAATAAAGTAATAAATACCATTAATAAAGTAAATATAGACCATTAATAAAGTAAATAAATACCATTAATAAAGTAAATATATACCATTAATAAAGTAAATATAGACCATTAATAAAGTAAATAAATACCATTAATAAAGTAAATATAGACCATTAATAAAGTAAATATAGACCATTAATAAAGTAAATAAATACCATTAATAAAGTAAATAAATACCATTAATAAAGTAAATATAGACCATTAATAAAGTAAATAAATACCATTAATAAAGTAAATAAATACCATTAATAAAGTAAATATAGACCATTAATAAAGTAAATAAATACCATTAATAAAGTAAATATAGACCATTAATAAAGTAAATAAATACCATTAATAAAGTAAATAAATACCATTAATAAAGTAAATAAATACCATTAATAAAGTAAATATAGACCATTAATAAAGTAAATATAGACCATTAATAAAGTAAATAAATACCATTAATAAAGTAAATAAATACCATTAATAAGTAAATAAAGACCATTAATAAAGTAAATAATACCATTAATAAAGTAAATAAGACCATTAATAAAGTAAATAAATACCATTAATAAAGTAAATATAGACCATTAATAAAGTAAATAAATACCATTAATAAAGTAAATATAGACCATTAATAAAGTAAATAAATACCATTAATAAAGTAAATATAGACCATTAATAAAGTAAATAAATACCATTAATAAAGTAAATATAGACCATTAATAAGTAAATAAATACCATTAATAAAGTAAATAAAGACCATTAATAAAGTAAATAAAGACCATTAATAAAGTAAATAAATACCATTAATAAAGTAAATATAGACCATTAATAAAGTAAATAAATACCATTAATAAAGTAAATAAATACCATTAATAAAGTAAATATAGACCATTAATAAAGTAAATAAATACATTAATAAAGTAAATATAGACCATTAATAAAGTAAATATAGACCATTAATAAAGTAAATAAATACCATTAATAAAGTAAATAAATACCATTAATAAAGTAAATATAGACCATTAATAAAGTAAATAAATACCATTAATAAAGTAAATAATACCATTAATAAAGTAAATATAGACCATTAATAAAGTAAATAAATACCATTAATAAAGTAAATATAGACCATTAATAAAGTAAATATAGACCATTAATAAAGTAAATAAATACCATTAATAAAGTAAATAAATACCATTGATAAAGTAAATAAATACCATTAATAAAGTAAATATAGACCATTAATAAAGTAAATAAATACCATTAATAAAGTAAATATAGACCATTAATAAAGTAAATATAGACCATTAATAAAGTAAATAAATACCATTAATAAAGTAATAAATACCATTAATAAAGTAAATAAATACCATTAATAAAGTAAATATAGACCATTAATAAAGTAAATAAATACCATTAATAAAGTAAATATAGACCATTAATAAAGTAAATAAATACCATTAATAAAGTAAATAAATACCATTAATAAAGTAAATATAGACCATTAATAAAGTAAATAAATACCATTAATAAAGTAAATAAATACCATTAATAAAGTAAATATAGACCATTAATAAAGTAATAAATACCATTAATAAAGTAAATAAATACCATTAATAAAGTAAATATAGACCATTAATAAAGTAAATATAGACCATTAATAAAGTAAATAAATACCATTAATAAAGTAAATAAATACCATTAATAAAGTAAATAAATACCATTAATAAAGTAAATAAATACATTAATAAAGTAAATATAGACCATTAATAAAGTAAATAAATACCATTAATAAAGTAAATAAATACCATTAATAAAGTAAATAAATACCATTAATAAAGTAAATATAGACCATTAATAAAGTAAATAAATACCATTAATAAGTAAATAAATACCATTAATAAAGTAAATATAGACCATTATAAAGTAAATAAATACCATTAATAAAGTAATATATACCATTAATAAAGTTAATAAATACCATTAATAAAGTAATATAGACCATTAATAAAGTAAATAAATACCATTAATAAAGTAAATAAATACCATTAATAAAGTAAATATAGACCATTAATAAAGTAAATAAATACCATTAATAAAGTAAATATAGACCATTAATAAAGTAAATAAATACCATTAATAAAGTAAATATAGACCATTCATAAAGTAATATAGACCATTAATAAAGTAAATAAATACCATTAATAAAGTAAATATAGACCATTAATAAAGTAAATAAATACCATTAATAAAGTAAATATAGACCATTAATAAAGTAATAAATACCATTAATAAAGTAAATATAGACCATTAATAAGTAAATAATACCATTAATAAAGTAAATATAGACCATTAATAAAGTAAATATAGACCATTAATAAAGTAAATAAATACCATTAATAAAGTAAATATAGACCATTAATAAAGTAAATAAATACCATTAATAAAGTAAATATATACCATTAATAAAGTAAATAAATACCATTATAAAGTAAATAAATACCATTAATAAAGTAAATATAGACCATTAATAAAGTAAATAAATACCATTAATAAAGTAAATATAGACATTAATAAAGTAAATAAATACCATTAATAAAGTAAATAATACCATTAATAAAAATAATACCATTATAAATAAATAGACCATTAATAAAGTAAATAATACCATTAATAAAGTAAATAAATACCATTAATAAAGTAAATATAGACCATTAATAAGTAATAAATACCATTAATAAAGTAAATATAGACCATTAATAAAGTAAATAAAGACCATTAATAAAGTAAATAAATACCATTAATAAAGTAAATATAGACCATTAATAAAGTAAATAAATACCATTAATAAAGTAAATATAGACCATTAATAAAGTAAATAAATACCATTAATAAAGTAAATATAGACCATTAATAAAGTAAATATAGACCATTAATAAAGTAAATAAATACCATTAATAAAGTAAATAAATACCATTAATAAAGTAAATATAGACCATTAATAAAGTAAATAAATACCATTAATAAAGTAAATAAATACCATTATAAAGTAAATATAGACCATTAATAAAGTAAATAAATACCATTAATAAAGTAATAAATACCATTAATAAAGTAAATATAGACCATTAATAAAGTAAATAAATACCATTAATAAAGTAAATAAATACCATTAATAAAGTAAATAAATACCATTAATAAAGTAAATATAGACCATTAATAAAGTAAATAAATACCATTAATAAAGTAAATAAATACATTAATAAAGTAAATATAGACCATTAATAAAGTAAATATATACCATTAATAAAGTAAATAAATACATTAATAAAGTAATATAGACCATTAATAAAGTAAATAAATACCATTAATAAAGTAAATAAATACCATTAATAAAGTAAATATAGACCATTAATAAAGTAAATATAGACCATTAATAAAGTAAATAAATACCATTAATAAAGTAAATAAATACCATTAATAAAGTAAATATAGACCATTAATAAAGTAAATAAATACCATTAATAAAGTAAATAAATACCATTAATAAAGTAAATATAGACCATTAATAAAGTAAATATAGACCATTAATAAAGTAATAAATACCATTAATAAAGTAAATAAATACCATTAATAAAGTAAATAAATACCATTAATAAAGTAAATATAGACCATTAATAAAGTAAATAAAGACCTCAAGCTAAACACCTGCAGATCTTAGACTTTCAAAGCCAGTAGAACATTCCCATATACAGAATTCAACCATTAAGAAAGTAGTTTATGTCCATAAGATTGTTTTATATGAGTTATGTATAAAGTCAGAAATAATGAATATTACCTAAATAACTTCCAGTGATTAAAAGTAAATAAAATCGCAGTAAAAAAGTAAGATATAGACCAGTTATAAGTATTTAGTCCATTGAGTCATTATAGTAGCAGTCGTCACAGATAATCAATGCATAAATATTCATTACATAAAGACTAAAGTGGTCCATTATTTAATTAATTAAGCTAAGCTAAAAAAATCAAAAAATAATTCTTGGTTTGTTTCTGTTATAGGAAAGCCGTATTGTTTGTTTTTGTGTGTTCTTTATTTTGTGTTTGTGATTGATTTTATGGTTAGTTCTTTTTTTTTTTTCTTTTATCTTTTTTTTTTACTTTGTGTCTATTTGTTTTGTCTTATTTTGGTTGAATATTTTCGTTCTTGTTTTTCTTTTTTTGTTCTTTTTTCTGATTTTGTTTGTTTTTTTTTGGTGTTTGTTTATGTACTTGTTTCTTTTTTTTCTTTTGGGTTTTGTCTATATGTCAACAACAATTATTGATTATTCCAGAAGAACTTCACCATGAAATTCACCAGAGCTATAGTGAAACTGACAATGCCCACGTGCATGGCAGCTGGATGCTGGAATACATCGGGTAAAAGTGAAAAAAAGAGTTATTCCACCTTTCTGATTCCTGATCCTCCACGGACGGGTTGGTCGTTGGATCGCCAACTTGAAGAGGGAGGATTTGCCATCGAACTTCTGGCCAGAGAAAAAACCCGTAATATGTAGCCAACATTTGGAAGAAGAATGTTTTCAAGATGACTTGGATAATAGCGCGTTGTGACAAACACCAGATACAGCACTGGGACTTGATCAACAGCCGATACCGCACCGTGACAATGTCACTAACCAGTAGGTGGCAGTAGTGTTCTTTGACAAACATGGATGCCTCCAGTAAAGCACATTCACATGAAAATTACCCTGAATTAAAAACACTGATCATTTATTGAACAGGATAGAATCATTTCAGATTTAAAGAACTTTAAGAAGTTTGGATTCTGAATATGAGCGACTTTTCCTTTAAAACCTAACATTAGCTGCCTGTTTTATTTTATTTATTTGTTTATTTGACAGGGACAGTACAATTAATTGCAACCAAACAGGTGGCCGATGTCCAAGTACATAAGGCTCGCATTAAGGGGGAGGGAGGTTAGTAACGACACACAGATGCATAAAAACACACACAAAAAAAAACAAAACAAGAGAAGTTAAAACAAAAATGTGCAGTACTAGCCAGTTTAGTGCTCACACTCTTGATTGTCTTTGAGCCATTTTTTCAATCTTGTGGAGAAAAGTCAAATATCGGTCTGTGACTGAAGCTCCAGAGGCAAAGAGTTCCAGAGATGTGATGCTTTCACTGAGAAGGCCGACTGACCCATAGATGTCCGACATCTTTTAATCCTGCAGTTCCCACTAGCTCCAGCTCTGGTCCTGATTCCTTCATTTGCATACTTTAAAACTAATTTACAGATTACCTCAAGGGTTTCATGTCAGAACTGCTGTTTTGCCAAGTAGTTTATCTAATGAGGAAAGTTCCTCTGTCTATATAAAAAGTCATCTTCATTCTGTATGTGGCAAAGATTTGGGAATAGAATGAGAGCGGCGAACTTCACCTAAAAACAAAGCATAATATTTTGATAGCCATGGATGCTCCTCACCTGCAAACATGTATGATGTCACTATTTAATGATGCAATGATGTAAATATGTGATGATGTGGCAGACTGGAGTTGAACAAAATGCTTCTTTAACTGTGAATCATGGCCACTTCCCGGTTGGTAAGCAGTTGCCTTTTGTATCTATCTTTTCTATCTATCTATAATTTTCTGTAACTTTTAATTCATGTCCGTGTGTGTTTCCTGGACAGGGCCGCCTGTGGAGCTGGTTGACAGTTGCCTTTTGTATCTATGTTTCTATTTCTATGTCTGCTTCTGTCTCCTTGAACCCCAGTGGGCCTCAGCAGATGGCCGCTCACACTGAGCCTGGTTCTGCTGGAGGTTTCTTCCTGTTCAAAGGGAGTTTTTCCTCTCCACTGTCGCTACAAGCATGCTTAGTGTGAGGGATTGCTGAAGAGTCAATGAGTCGATGCAATCAGCTGGTTTTCCTTAGATAGAAAACTATGATCTGGTGAAAAGAATTGAACTGAATTGATCAGAGTAAGATAAATATAATTTCTGTTAGAATCTGTTGTTACGTCTCCTGGTTATTTCATACATAAACATTATGAAGCCTTATTTAAACAGTTTATTCTGAATGATCTCTGCTCAGGAAAAGAACCGCAGAGAGAAGCTTCTAGGATGAAACAGAGGTTTCCATAACTAAGGGGAACTCAAATGTATGACATACTTGTCAAATTTTTTGTTTTAAAATGAAAATAAATAAATTGTGAACTTTTTCTTTCTCCTTAACCATAATAAGCAACTTTCTTTTGGTTTGTTGTAAAATAAATAAATGAGAAAAGATTGGATGAAGAATATCAACTAAAATCCCTGCACAGTTTTTGCTGCACAAAAGTTAAGGCTTCAAAACATCTGGATTAAATCAATCCAGATGTTATAATCATTGACGTTCTTCTGCAGAATGCAACCAATATCTGCTCATTGTTATTCCTTCCTTTTTACAGTGTTTGTTCCTGCAAAGATTGAGAACAAAGCTCTGGGATCTAGGAAAGCCTGGACTGCTCCTCCATGTGTCCACTAGGTGGCACTGTGGTTCTGCCCTGGATCTGGCTTCAGTCTGAGGTTATATAAAAATGATAGATGGTCTGAAATCTGCACGACATGTTGATAAAAATGTCCAACCAAGACAGAGTGTGATTACTCACCGTTAATACGAGCAGGAAAAAGTCTAAAGGACATTCTTTAAAGATTTATACTTCAAATCTGAGTCATCTGCCATTTATTTAAAGAAGAAACACAAATAATTTAATGAACAATAAATTAGTATAATAATTCTATTGAAACATGTTTTTATCTTACAGAAATCCTGCATGTTTGTCCGTCAGTCCAAACAAAAAGGTCTTCATTTCCCTTTTCTTTGGTTTGGGCTTTAAATTACAGCATTGAAGGCCTTTTTTTGATGATGGTCTGCTTCCAATCACACTTTTCCTTTAATTCTCACCTCCCATTTCTTTCCAGGCCGTCTAATTTCCTCGGACTCACTCAGGCTTTTTTTTCCACTTTTCCTTCCCTCCATCTGCTGAACGCCAGCAGATAGAGCCCGTCTTTACCAAGCTGTTGCTTGGATTTTCTTTTCCACGGTTCTTCTTGCTTGACATCCTGTCATGCCGAGCTCAGAACTGTTTATTATCTCCTCCAAAAAATAAGTACAGGGACACGTCTGCATCATTGAAACTGACATCTCATTTCCTGCTTCTTTTCTTCTAAACACAATGTGCAGATTATTGGCATCTATAATTATAAATTCAATGGGGATGCAGACCGGATGCCTATTTTCATTCTAGTCAAAGATTACACCAGATGACTTGACTTGTTTGAGCAACTTCAATCTGACAGTCAGGAGGGGGGAACGGATGAAAACACCTGCTGTCCCACATTTGAATGAAAATACAGAGACTCGCAGATTTCCTCCTAAGAAAGCAGCACTCTCCGTTTGTTCCTGATCCGCCTATTTCACACATAATGTTTCTGCTTCATCAAAAAGCTCAGTCGCAATTCAAGCTTTGGATCAAAATGTTGGAAATTAACAGGCCTTCCTCACATTTTGGTGCAGTTTGCACTTGAGGTGACACGTTGAGGACAAAGAGGTGCATCGACAAAAGGGGGGATCGTGGTGTTGTTCTAAAAATAGACGAGTGTTGCAAACAAGGGTCTCCCGTTGTGATGATGAATTCCCCGTCTGCTGGGGTTCAGACCCTCAGCCTTTCTCACCCATTTGTCCTGCTTCTCAGAGTCTGCATGTCTTCAAGGTTTCACTGTCAGGTCAATACCCTGCTCCCTTTGTCTGCCATCAGAAATCATAGAATTAATGCTTAAGGATAAAAGGAAGTAGTTCAGGTGCTCAGACTGTCTTTGTACGGATAGAGGCTCTGAGCTGCTCCCTCTGCTGCCACGCTTATCTCCTCACAGCCTCCTTTTCTCTACTTAATGGACAAATCTGCCATGCATGGTGTGGCGCAAATTGCACTGTCATCTTTTCTCCTTTCTACGTTTCCTTCAGTTTGGGAGGATGTGTGGAAGGTGAGCAGAATTAGATGTGTGAAATAAAGGCATGAAATAAACCATTTTAAGTGAAAACAACAGCATTTCTAATACCTACAAGGCAGAAAACTTGGACACGCATTAGTGGAAGCTGAAGTGCACAGATGGCTCAGATGCTCATAAAGCACAGGATCTAAAGAAGGAAACAACCTGCAAAATAAGCCCATTATAATGATAATCCCATCATCACTGAAAAAGGAACATTTCCTCCAGACTGCAGCATGAAACTGTGTGATTCATTTTCCTTCATGCTGACCAATGTGTTGCTCAGAGCTGTTTGCTACACATTTCTAATTGGTCTTCAAGGCTAAAACAACCTTTGCAAATTCAGATTTCCTTCAGCAAATGTTGTTAAAACTTCCACCAATCATTATTAAATCAAACTGATTTTCCTTTAGACATCAATTTCTGACCCGTCTTAGACGAGATCTCATTCGCAGAAACATAAGAGTCCTGCAAAATAATTCATAAACTTTGTTAATATATTTATATTTTTATTTTTAAATCTCATTGTATCCGTTGTAGAATATGATGACAATAAAGGCTTTAAAACTTTTTTTTTAACTTTCTACATGAAGATCGGGGATTTAAATGTTGTTTTGATGATTTTATGTCACAAAGATTGATAGAAAAATGTGTATAAACTATTAGTGGGCTGTTACCTGCGTTAACATGATGCAAGAATCACGCAAGACTATTGATGAACAAAATATCGCCTTTAAATGTATGTTGGAGGATTTTCGAGAATTTTTTAAAAGACCCAGCCTCTTCACTTTAAAGGAAAAGTTCGGTTATATTCAGAATCCAAACTTCTTAAAGTTCTTTAAATCTGAAATGATTCCATCCTGTTCAATAAATGATCAGTGTTTTTAATTCAGAGTAATTTCCATGTGAATGTGCTTTACTGGAGGCATCCATGTTTGTCAAAGAACACTACTGCCACCTACTGGTTAGTGACATTGTCACGGTGCGGTATCGGCTGTTGATCAAGTCCCAGTGCTGTATCTGGTGTTTGTCACAACGCGCTATTATCCAAGTCATCTTGAAAACATTCTTCTTCCAAATGTCGGCTACATATTACGGGTTTTTTCTCTGGCCAGAAGTTCGATGGCAAATCCTCCCTCTTCAAGTTGGCGATCCAACGACCAACCCGTCCGTGGAGGATCAGGAATCAGAAAGGTGGAATAACTCTTTTTTTCACTTTTACCCGATGTATTCCAGCATCCAGCTGCCATGCACGTGGGCATTGTCAGTTTCACTATAGCTCTGGTGAATTTCAATGGTGAAGTCCTCTGGAAATCTTCAATAATTGTTGTTGATTGCAGATGTGTCTAGTAGTGTTAATTTCATCAACCTTTTTCCCGTGATGAGACGATGAAGCACAAAAATCGTTTCCAGAAAATAAAAATATGACGGAAAAAAAATGACCAGACAAAGTTTACGAGCCATGGACGAATGGACATTAGGAAATGTAATTGTTTATAATTAGTTTGTAATTGTTAATATAAGTGTTTCTTCAGCTTTGTTGTCCTGTTTGTCCCACAGCGCCACGCGCCGCTCAGTCAGCCGGAAGATGGCAGGAGGGAGGGGTTACTACTTTTGGACCAAAATGGCCGCTCCAAGACTCAGTGATCACCAGGAAATCATTGTTGGTATTTCTTCACCTATTAACGCTAAATTAATTAAATCACTACGAAGGTATTAGTTTTAGGCATAAATAATCGTCCATTGATTGTTCTTCGCTGACCAAATAAAGTAATTCTAATTCATGACGCCTTTTGGCAAAAGGGCTTCCTAACCCTTAATATTTATTTAGCTCATTAAATACTTAGCTTGTTAGATAAATATTTAGTTTGTTGAAAAGATATTTTGCTCCAAACTAAATATTTATTTAACAAAGTAAGATTTTTATAAATGAATGACTGACAGAGTGAAAAAATGACTTGTTAAAAGAATAACCGCCTTATTTTTCTCTTAAAACATGCTAAACAACCATAAATATTTCTCCTAATTTTTTACTACTTACCTTTACAATCGGCGCCCCATAACTAACAGCACATTAACATTCAGGGAGTAGACTCTCTAATACTAGACACTCAATTAACCTTTAATACATTTCTAAACCTTAATGACAATAATTGTTGGAATTGATCAGCCTGAAAGTGGCTGAAATTAAGTTAATTGGATATTTAATGAACAGTCAAAAGTGTCTCTGATTGAACGATAAGATAATCAGCTTCTTTAGATGCAGAAGCAGGATAATTAGCGCATACAGAACAAGATGTTTGCAAGCGAAAAATGTTATTGGTGAACTGGCTACTTCCTGCAATAAAACTCAGTGAGACAGACCAAAGAGGCTCTGAAGACATGTTTAGCAAAAATGGTTCTTTAATATGGAACAACATCAGAGCTCAGCTCCAAGGCTCCGCCCACCCAAGCACACCGTGGAACACTGATGAGTGGAGGAGAGCGAGAACAAAAAAAACAACAAAAATCAACCAATAGGATCACAGTCTGCTCGGCCCAAAGAACAGGAGAGGCTGAAAAAAATAAACATGGAACGCCAAACCAAAGTGCTACTGGGCTCCGCCCTGGGACGCCCCCCCTCCCTGTGTTGGATGCGATTGCAGAGACTCGCCTCTCAGCCGCCGCCTCCCCACCGCTCCTCCCCTCTCTCACCCTTCTGCTTCAAACCAGGGGGAATCAGAGAGGAGCTGGGTCCGAGGCAGCCGCCCAGGTTTGGAGCTTCTGCAACGCTCTAGAGTAAAATCATCAAGACGTCAGCTCTATTATATATAGAGAGAAGTCAAAGGTTTGGTCCTTCTCTTTAGCTCCCAGCCAATCGTCTGCTAGCTACAGGTTCAAATGGAATGTTTGAAGTTTTCTTTTAAAGAGGATGAGACACCAACCGGAGGGGGGGGGCGTCTGTTGAAGCCACCCGAGTAGGAACCCTTTACTACACCAGAACGCGGACATCAACAGAAGTACTACACAGATATGTACAGAGCAACCAAGCGGCACACTGGAATACCAAGTAATAAAGGTGGTGCGGGGGGGGGGGGGGGGGGGGGGGGGTTCTACAAATGTACACATCCCACCACCTTATGTGTGGTTGGTCCGATCTTTAAGGCGTTTATTTTCCTCTCACTCTTGCTACAAACAGGCAGCATAAACTAGACCGTCGCACCTTAGCTTGACTTTAAATATGGCTGCTTTGTGTGGATTCATGCCGAGGCGAAATCTTTCTGGAATGAGGAACGTGGATCTCCTTTCTTTTTTTGTTGGTTCTCTGGTCTACAGAGCTCTGCAGAAAAAGTAATGTGGAAGGTGACGGATGGAGGATGCTAATGGACAAAGAATCCAGGATAAATGATACTGGGAAGTTAGACTCTGGTGGTGTGGTCATTATCATCTGAATGGGACAGTAAATGAACAATCAGGCAGAGGAAGAGGAAATCTATACTTAGCGAAGGATTAAAACTGAGCATCGTAATGAAGAAACAGAGCAGATGTACAGAAAAAAAGAGGGGAAGAAGGACGGCGTCGGCTAGCCTTAGCAAAAACAATCATCCTGCATCTTAACAAGCAATCTACGTTAAGAGAAAAAGAGGGAGGAGGGAGGCACCGCACAAAGAGCACTAAGCACTACGATGGACGCACACCTACCATAAAACACACACAACTGCACAGGGTTCTAGTCTGAGTTCCACCGCACTCTCCTGGCTGCCACAACCGCGCTGTGTCTTTAAAAAAAGAAAACAAACGGACAGAAAAAGATCCCACTGGCTTCAATAAAAAAACAGGAACTTAGAATATAAAAAGAGCCGGAGGAATCAGGTCTTACAGAAAGCAACTTTTTCTCAATAACTGGCTTTTGAACAGCTCTACGTTTTTCTTTTAGTCTACCAAGTATATACTATGAACCTTACCAGGCAGCTAAAATCTATACAGCACTGTCATGGTTTGTATATTTATAGATGTTTATACACTATAGAAAGTTGGCAAAAAATACATGAATAAATACATGGAATAAGATTGTACACATCACAATTGTGTGTTTTAAGTTAGAGCACTCTTTGTTGAAGAGGTGGGCCAAGGCAAGTGCAGAAAGGAGTTGGTACAAAAAAACAACAACTATATAGCAGGAGTGTTACCCTTGACATCCCTCAATGCAAAAATAAAAAATCCCTTTCAGTTTAGATACGCGTTAATAGATCAGATATAGAGTATTGCTTCTTACCTCCCTGATTAAAGTGTCTGTATAAACGGCAGGATTTGGATCTCATTTACAAACGGAAGCAGATCCAGTTAAGAGGGGAAAGTAGCTGGGCTTTTTTTTTGGTCATCCTGTGGGCCTTCTGAGCCGCCAGGGGGCGCTCTCTGAGGGGTGGGGTTACAGAGGGAGGCAGAACTGTATCCTGCCTGGAGACGGATGCCGGCAGTATCTGCTAAACCACGCCATGTCAGCGTCCAGACTGATACAAGAGGCTGGCAGGGAAGTTCCAGTTATGGTTGCTCTGGTTTTTTTGGAATGTTAAAAATGTTTTATTGAGCCACACTTTGCTTCAGACATCAAGAAAAGTGCCTTTTTTTTTACCTCCCTTTATTTAAAACAGGAAAAATGGTCTGTTGACTAGAACTGGCAGATTTTCTTCTGTCCCACTGTGGCAGTGAGCAGTGATTGGTTGATCTGAACATCCAATCAGATTCGGACTCAAACCAGCCTAAAGTCACACTGACAAAAAACTCTCTTTGGTTTGAAAACTGAGCAAAATTTGCTGTTTTATTAAAAATGAGACAACTAGAAATTAAGTTCAAGGAGGCGGAAAAGTTTCTTTTAAATAAACTTTTTGGTAAAGACATAAACTCTTTACCTTGACCGCCACCCAGACTTAACCTAGAGCCTAAGTCTCCTATCAATAGATATGGTTTAATATTTCTTTAAACTGCAAAGCTTTTTAACATTGACTCCTCGCTCACTCACGCACTTTGATGTGGCTTTATATCCAAATATAAAATAATAATCAGAACAGAGAAATTCCTGAAACATTGTTTAAAGGGACAATAACAGAACGATTTAATCGTTTTTAAAGTCTTATGGAAGAAAAAGTATTTTTTATGATCTGGTGCAGCTATTCTCTTTTAGATTTCCCCTCAACAGGAAATCCCAGTGATATAACCTTGAGTCATTATGGATAACAATATGGATTTACTTACAATAAACAGGTTTTATTAGACAGCTACATTTTCAAATCAAACTAATATTAGTTGGAAGGTTGTTCATTTCTTAGAAGAGAAATCAGAATTGGAAAAAGTCTGCATAGCTGGTCGAAGCTTTAGACAGAAAGTAGAAATCAGTTGAAAATAATCTCTGATCAGTGCATCTCTATCAAAGACTTTTACATCCAAGTATGGCAGCTTATGGTTTGGCTCTCTCTTTATTCTGGAGTTGGAGCTTTTGCAATTAGTTCACCGAGTAAAAGAGAAGCTTCTTATTTGGCAAATTCCCACCAGCCAAGCAGGGAACAGTATGAGGCTAAATCACATGCAAACAAATTGCCTGTTTCTCTGTAGGATGATGGAATCCTCCATACATGCACACCCTGATGCACGGCTCCCTGCACATCAATGATGGCTCCAAATTCAATGAGGGAAGGCATCACAGGTGTCAGGACACGGCCAATCCCGCCTAATATAATGGCATCTTAGTAAATCCCAGAGCTGTAAGTTGACTGGGGGAAGAGATGCCAAGCGACTGGGTTGGAATGGCTCAGCAGGGAGGAGTGAGCTGTTCTCACACACTGCAAAGCCTGTTACAGCGATGCAATGATGCCGTCGCCGTGAGTTACCTGGACGTATACGGGGAGCTGTGGCAGTGTTGCTATGGAGAGCCTGGGATGTGTCGGGTAGCACTCCTTTCCTGTCGCTCGTCTTGCCTTGACCTCACGACGCCCCCAACAAAAATAAAGCAGACATCAAAAGCCCTTATTCAAGAAGGGCAGCTTTAATCAGCTTCATCATCATCACCACTGTTCATGTGGATCCTTGTTTTCTTCATCCCCTTGAGTGACAAACGAAAACTTCAGAGTACAATTAATGTCAATTTTCACCAACAATATTTACATAAAGTTAAAAAACACCCAGAGGGATTCTTCACAATGATCTGAAAGGAAATAAAAACACGAGAACACCAAGCACGCACACACGTACACGCCGACCAACGGTCAAATGTGAACAGAAGAGGAAAGTATTACTCAGTGTTACTGTTCTTAACGCTTCGTGTCGTTAATATTCATACAACCCTGACTGGGAGGAGGCACACTGGTCTTTCTTTACCAGATGCTTAAATCAATTGAAAGGGTGAGTCGGGGTGGGAGGAGAGGTCTGTCCACGCAGGGCAGGATGGAGGCACAGACTCACCTGAAGAACAACGCAGGTGAGCCAGACGAGTCCTGAGCTTACTCAGCCGTCACAACATGATTCAGCAGAATAAAAGCTGAACACCGAAGGCATTCCTCCAGGATGGGGTTACTAAAGCCTCGCTTTAATCCATGCATACAGAGAGAGGGAGGAAAGAAACACCGCTAATTCAATTTAGCAAAGTCTACAGCAGAGCAGGAACCTTTCCAATAGAATGAGTCACTGATGCTTAACTTAACAAATGCATCAAAGAAAACTTCTAGAATAATAAGAGAGAGGAATGAGACAAGGACAAGCACCATCAACCTCATGAGTGCAGGAACAGGTGAGACCCCCCCCCAGCAGCGAGAGAGGAAAGCTATTTATAAGCCTGTTGTTGACAGTGATGAATTAGTGAAAAATAAGTTTTAATGTTCAAGGGTAAGTCCAGTCTTAAGATTAAACTTAGCCAGTGGATTTTTGATTGAGTGCGTTTGTGTCGCCACTAAAACCACACGACTTTGGGGAACTATGATTGTCTATGCCAACGTTTAGCTGGTAGCTGATTATATTTAGGTATCTGAGAAAATTACATTTTTATTGAAATTAAACTTTTAGGGTTTATTAAAACTAACTTTTAATATAAAATCTGTGGTTGGGGGATGAAAAACCAAAGTAAAAGACAAAGAAGATCCCGTTTATCTTTGACATGATTTAAATTATTCTGAAAAAGTTTCTCTGCTGAACCTGCCTGATAGAGCAGCAATCAGGACAGACCAGAGCTACATTTATCTCTCAGATCTTGAGAAGTAAAACAATCTCCAAAGCTTATGGAAAATAAAGATTAACTTGGGGAGAACAATGATCAATATTTGAAATATATCAGAGATCTGATTGTTCCTTATGTTCCTAACAGAGCACTTCGCTTTCAATCTGCAGGTTTACTAGTGGTTCCTAGAACTTCTAAAAGTAGAATGGGAGGCAGATCTTTTAGTTATCAGGCTCCTCTCCTGTGGAACCAACTACCAGTTTTAGTCCGTGAGGCAGACACACCTGAAAACCTCTTCAAACAAAGTTTCAGGGAGAAGGTTGGACAGCTTCTGCATATCTGATCTATTTTGTGAGAGAGAGCCTAAATTGTGAAGTGAGTCTGTCTTATCCTCTCACTAAGCAGCTTGTTGCTTCCTGGTTGGGAGGCGAAACGTCTTGAAACTTAGAACAAAGTCCAGTGGATTGTTCTTTTACTTGTTTGGAATGAGCTGGTTGACAGTTGCCTTTTGTATCTATGCTTCTTTTTCTATGTCTGCTTCTGTCTCCTTGAACCCCAGTGGGCCTCAGCAGATGGCCGCTCACACTGAGCCTGGTTCTGCTGGAGGTTTCTTCCTGTTCAAAGGGAGTTTTTCCTCTCCACTGTCGCTACAAGCATGCTTAGTGTGAGGGATTGCTGAAGAGTCAATGAGTCGATGCAATCAGCTGGTTTTCCTTAGATGGAAAACTTTGAATCAATCTGACTGGATGATCTGGTTGAACTGGAAAGTGACCTGAGATGACGTGATGTGAATTGGAGCTATAGAAATAAACTGAATAGAATTGAATTAACTAGAACAGATTAATTGTAGTGGAACATATATCATCAAATCAACATAAAAATGGTTCAACACAAAAAAATAAACTTTCTCCTGTAGTTGTGTCGTTGTTTATCTTTAAACAGAGAGCAGAATAAGCAGGAATCAGCATAAACAGACTGCAGGTTCAAAGAGAAAACATTTTCTATAATAATTACTTTTTTTAACGTGAGAATTGTTTTTCCCTTTGATTATAAAATGTTTCTAAATTAAATGTAGATTTTTCTGCACTTTTTAGTTGCCGCAAAAAAAGTACAATTTATTTGAAAGCTTTAACATAATGTTATCAGAGGAGGAAGCATTAGAGAGCAGAAGGCTTCATTTATTTGTGAAAATAAAACAGAACGAAATGCTCCAATAACTCGGCAGTTAGAAAGTTAGAAATACAACTTTTACATTTCCCTTTCTTAACGCCGGCACCTGTTCATCGCCTCTGCCAGGAGCTGAAGGTAATTATAGCAGAGACAGCACTGAGCAAACACATTAACTGGACTGTATCTGGTCGGACTGGGAACATCTGTAGAGCTGTACTGGTGTATTCATGAGCCCTGGCGAGCTGAAGGTCACTCCTGACATTGTTGGTGCCCAGAAAGCACGACACGTTTAGAGACGTGAGGCAGGTGGCGCTGCACTAAAATGGTATTTAGGGGCTGAAGTCTGTACTCTGTTTGGCTTTGAGCTTTGAAAGCATCTCAGCAGTAAAAACATTATGCTGCTTATTTCAGAGACAGAAACTCTGCAGGATGTTTGCTCTGTTTTCAAAGTAAATAAACGGTGAGGCCACAGACATTAAAGCAAACAACATCAATACTTCTTCTATTTTAACCACCAAAGGAAATTCTGTTGAGATTACTTCTAAATTGTTCTTAATTTTTGAAGTTATGGATTTTCTTGAAAACTCTTTGCAATGAGATGTGCAAACGCTAATCAGAGAAATTCAGAAAGTAGGAGCATCTTCTCTGCAGTCTAGCTTCCAGGATGAGCAGCTTCATACTCTGCCTCACGGCTCTAAAAATAACATCATATCTCCCAAGTTTGCAGACTGACTGATGACTGACTTTATAAATCCTGCTAGCATAGCCTTCTAGGCTCTATAAGAAACTGAGAAACTGTCTTGACTTGATGGCAGCACATATTTCTTTTTTTCCACACCTTCAGAGGTGATTTCACTGATTAGCTTGTGAAAGTAGCAGCAGTCTGCATTGACAGATACCTGGAAAAGGCAACAGCTGCTCACCTGGGGGCCTTTCTGATGACGTCCTCAGACATCTATTGTTTGGCTTTGCCTGTCTTTGCCTTGTGATTGACTCTGCACCTGTTCAGGACATTCGCTCCCCCCCCTTTGCCTAATTTTACCTGGAAAAAGCTCCAACTCTCACAGATAAAACAGGTCAAGCAAATGGATGGATGACCTGCATTTACCTCCAACCATCTTAGTTACAAAAGCATTCTGTGTTTTGTTTTGTTCTTAGCTAGTTACTTTTATTCCTGTTTCTTCTCCCTGGTCCAAGGAAGCAGATATTGCTCCTTTCTGACCACCTAATGGGAGCGTAATGTGCTGTGACACTGCAGGCACTGGCTGTCAAAACAGTGAGCCCTGTTCCGTGGATGGCCAATTGTTCTGAAGGGCACTGGACTGGATCAGTGCATCACAGCAGCCAGCGCCGAGGCTCGCATGAAGACGGTGCCCAGAACGCACTCAGCTCGCCGCATGCTGCCCACTAAAGCTCAGCCGCACTCATGAGGAGGAGTTAGACAGAGCTGGCCAGTTTACTGCCGCACACTTGTATAATGACACCATCTTTAGTATCAGTCAAGGAGATAAAAATGTGGTGTAAACAGAAGGAACGCTATGGAAGAACTCGCTCAGTCAGCGTAACCTGGAAGTACAATTAGGATTTTTTTTCATGGTATTTTTATAACAAAGTGCTTTAAGTTTGCATCAATTTTAAGAACCAGGGAGCAGTTTTCATGGAGGAATCAGACAGAATGGATGTTAAATATTAGCCCTGGATATACAGCACTGCTGTCTGCTCTACATTTACACACGTTTACAGAAAAACCTAAAAAATGTCAAAGATTTTAGATCAAACTGATGGAAAGAATTGAATATAGAGTCAAAATCAAGGAAGCAACAGTTCAGATAGGAAAATGTCTGAGTTTGATACAAAGCAGCCAGGCTCCATTATCACATTCATTCATTCATTCAGTCACTCATTCATTCATTCACTCAGATATTCATCCATTCGATATTCATTCATTCATTCATTCATTCATTCACTCAGTTATTCATTCATTCATTCACTCAGTTATTCATTCATTCATTCACACAGTTATTCATTCATTCATTCACTCAGATATTCATTCATTCATTCACTCAGTTATTCATTCATTCATTCACTCATTCACTCAGTTATTCATTCATTCATTCATTCACACAGTTATTCATTCATTCACTCAGTTATTCATTGACTCAGTTATTCATTCATTCATTCACTCTTTCAGTCACTCATTTATTTATTTACTCAGTTATTCATTCATTCATTCACTCATTCATTTACTCAGTCATTCATTCATTCATTCACTCAGTTATTCATTCATTCATTCACTCAGTTATTCATTCTTTAACTCAGTTATTCATTCACTCATTCATTCATTCATTCACTCACACAGTTATTCATTCATTCATTCACACAGTTATTCATTCACTCAGTTATTCATTCATTCATTTACTCATTCATTCATTCAGTCACTCATTCATTTATTTACTCAGTTATTCATTCATTCACTCATTCATTCACTCAGTTATTCATTCACTCAGTTATTCATTCATTCATTCAGTCACTCATTCATTTATTTACTCAGTTATTCATTCATTCACTCATTCATTTATTCATTCATTTACTCAGTTATTCATTCATTCATTCAGTCTCTCATTCATTCATTCATTCGCTCAGTTATTCATTCACTCAGTTATTCATTCACTCATTCATTCATTCAGTCACTCATTCATTCATTAATTCGCTCAGTTATTCATTCACCCAGTTATTCATTCATTCATTTACTCATTCATTCAGTCACTCATTCATTTATTTACTGTTATTCATTCATTCATCCACTCATTCATTCATTCATTTACTCAGTTATTCATTCATTCATTCAGTCACTCATTCATTCATTCATTCGCTCAGTTATTCATTCACTCAGTTATTCATTCATTCACTCATTCATTCATTCAGTCACTCATTCATTTATTTACTGAGTTATTCATTCATTCATTTACTCAGTCATTCATTCATTCATTCACTCATTTATTCATTCATTCATTCATTCATTTGCCAAACAGTTCAGAATTGATAACCATCACCATCTTGTGGCCGAAATCATTTTAACTTTTAAGGCAGAGAAAATCATAAATGTATATTTTCAACACACGGCGATGAAGTTGAAATGATCTTTTTCAAAGCTACATTAATATAAAATAGAATAAATATTCCATAAACTATTGAGATCATTTTAGGGATTTCTCATATGCATCACAATTTAGATCAACATATTTTATATAAACTAAGCAATAAAAACATTTCATTGATTGAATTTCTGGCTGTAGGTTTTCCAAATGTTTCCCTTTTCAGGCGTCTGGAGGTTTAATGATGTATTTAGATCTATGCTAGAAATAAATTAGACAGAACCGTTCTAGAGTTGAGGTTCTACAATCGTTTAGTTTTTTTATTCACTGCCAATCATCTTATGATTCACAGAGTTCAGAGAAAATAAGCAGAAATATAAACTTCTACTTAAGCAAAGACGTCACTGACAGGTTTATTAGATATATAGATATAGATAGATTAGGTTAATTGGAGCCCTCAGAGCAGAGGAGTCTGTAGGTGAACTCGATGCAGGCGGTTCCTAAAGCCTGACCCAGACCAAGGAAGAGGATTCAGGCCTGACTCTACTTTACACAGAGGACTCTGCACTTTACTGGATTAACCTAAAACACTCTCACTAAGTAAAATATTAAGCTTATATATTTCCACAACAACGGTCATTAAAAAACCATCATGGCCGACTAGGCCTATTTCCTGGCTCTCCATCATGCTTGGGGCCCGGACAGCTGACCCGTTCATTCTGCACAGCTCCTATCCAACAATCATCCCTGCAGGTTCAAAGAAGCGCGCCAAAAAACGATAATCTAAAACTCTGACACAATATCTGGACCATAAGCTGAACTAGAAATGAAATTCAATCCCATAAACTATTGTCCTGGAAAGCACTTGGTCACCTCGGAGTCACAGGCAGACAGTAAAGCAGTCACACTTCCTAGTGTTAGGATTATTATTATTATTATTGGTGATGTATGAGATTTTTGAATGAAATTGAGGAACGGACAGAGAGGATCATCTTAACAGTGAGTTCTATGTGTTTTTATCTGAGACACCCTGAAATATTTTGATAAGCTGGAGCCACGGACGACTCCTCATCTGCAAAAATCTATGACGAGATGATGATGTAATAATATGATGATGATTTGATTTGGTATCCTCTGGCATGGGAGCTGGCTCGGAGCTCGTCTGCCTGGCTGTGTGTTTCCTGGACGGGGCCGCCTGTGGAGCTGGTTGACAGTTGCCTTTTGTATCTATGCTTCTTTTTCTATGTCTGCTTCTGTCTCCTTGAACCCCAGTGGGCCTCAGCAGATGGCCGCTCACACTGAGCCTGGTTCTGCTGGAGGTTTCTTCCTGTTCAAAGGGAGTTTTTCCTCTCCACTGTCGCTACAAGCATGCTTAGTGTGAGGGATTGCTGAAGAGTCAATGAGTCGATGCAATCAGCTGGTTTTCCTTAGATAGAAAACTTTGAATCAATCTGACTGGATGATCTGGTTAATCTGGATCTATAAAGTGACCTGAGATGACATGATGTGAATTGGAGCTATAGAAATAAACTGAATTGAATGATGTGATGATGTAATGATGTGATGATGTAATAATTCGATGACGTAATGATTTGATGATGTAATCATCATCAAACTGTGAATCAGGGCCACTTCCTAAGAGGTGACCCGGTCGGTAAGCAGCTGCCTTCTGTAACTCTAAGCAACTTCTCTGATCTGAGTAAGTTTATCATTCATGTCAGAATCTGTTGTCGTGTCTCCTGGTTATTTAATACATAAACATGATGAAGAATTATTTAAAGAGTTTGTCTGACATGATTTCTTCTCAGGAGCAAAACTGCAGAGAGAAAAATCTTCAAGGATGAAACAGAGATTTTCTTTTACATCAGGAAACGTCAAGATCTTTGGGCATCAAAAGAAATCTTTCTGACCTCCTAAACTCTAAAAGATGATACAACTTTATCACTATTCTCTAGACAGTAAAATAAAATATATTTCATTTGCATGGTATATTCCTACTTAAAATAAATCAGGCAGCAAAGGTAAAAGTACAGGAAGTTTGAAAAGTACCGGCGCAAACATCGCAATGGCTTTAAATATTCAGGATTGTCTAGAAACAGTTCAGGGATCATTTATAATTCATTTCCTGCTTTCTGAGAATCATTCTAATGCATGAAGTTGCTGTAATTTACAGTTAAAGAGACAAATAAATAATTCCTCTACAAACACACAGTTAGCAGCACAGAAAAGGGTTCAAATTTGAAGCACAGCTTTTTCACTCTGTAGCGCTATGTCAAATTAAACCAATATGTCTGTATTTGCTCATAGACCTAAAATTGTGTTTCTGTAGATTCGATCAATCTAAAACATTTTAGAACAAAAAAACGTTTTTTCACCCGTTTCATTTATTCTGGATTTGGACTCGATCTTAGCAGCAGTTTCCTGAAGGCGGTGGGATTTTCCTCCCTGATTCACCAGATCATTCTCATACGCTAATAAATCTGCTTCATTTATTCAAAATAAAAATCACATTTGAAAATAATCAAAAAACTATAAGATTAAAGAAACTGCTTATTAGAATTTAAAAGAGCGGTTTAGTATGTTGTTAAAACAAAATAACCACTATAGTTCTGCATGGAAACAATCCTATGTTTTATTATTATTAGTAATCAATATAAAAATAGCATAATTCAATATTTTGTGACTCAAAATATTTTTCTTTCTCATGAACTAATGTGCATTTTAATGCATTGAGGTTTTTTCACAGGAAAACAAAAAAGTTATAAAAATGATTAGAACGCTAATGATTGTTTTATGCTTTGGTTTCTGCAGGATCCGCTGCTGTTGGCTTTATTGGGAAGAACTTTATTCTTTAGAGATAAAGGTTGAACTTACTAAAAAAAAGGAAATAGACTGTTATATTGTGGCGTTTTATTACTCCCTTTAAACGTTATCATTTAAGTATTTAACATTTTGAAACCATACAGACTTAAACAAAACATGAGTATAATCTAATATTTGATTTTAATGAAGTTTATTGCTCCACTTCAGTGTCATTTCTCACTTTGATTTGCTATGAACAAATATATAACGAGTTTATACTTGGAAACTTATTGATAATTTCTAAAACCATTGAAAAATGTAAAAAGATCAAATCTATTTATGATAAAAATACATCTGCTTAATTTTTTTAGTTTATTCTTGAAAATCCTAAATGTGTGATGCATCTTTACCTGTAATTATAATAACAACAATAATTAATCATTTATTAAGGAACAATGCTTTCCCCATTTTCAGGGAAATATTTGATCCATTCCCTGAATAATATGGCTTCAGCAGTTTATTAGAGGAGAACTGCAAACATTTTGGATAGAAGTCAAACTAAAGAGAGGAAGTTTCTGAGTCTTTAATGTTGCTGCTTTATTTACACAGAATTCAAGCTTAGCTGAATGTGTGACAGACTGGGCAGCTACTACTGCATTAGAGCAGATAATATCTAATCCACTCCTACAGAATCTCACAGCACTGGATAAGTCAATCATCTAATATCACACCATCCATCATACACTATATTGCCAAAAGTATTTGCTCACCTGCCTTGACTCACATATGAGCTTAAGTGACATCCCGTTCCTAATCCATAGGGTTCAATATGACGTCGGTCCACCCTTTGCAGCTAGAACAGCTTCAACTCTTCTGGGAAGGCTGTCCACAAGGTTTAGGAGTGTGTTTATGGGAATTTTTGACCATTCTTCCAGAAGCGCATTTGTGAGGTCGCACACTGATGTTGGACGAGAAGGCCTGGCTCTCAGTCTCCGCTCTAATTCATCCCAAAGGTGTTCTATCGGGTTGAGGTCAGGACTCTGTGCAGGCCAGTCAAGTTCATCCACACCAGACTCTGTCATCCATGTCTTTATGGACCTTGCTTTGTGCACTGGTGCACAGTCATGTTGGAAGAGGAAGGGGCCAGCTCCAAACTGTTCCCACAAAGTTGGGAGCATGGAATTGTCCAAAATGTCTTGGTATGCTGAAGCATTCAGAGTTCCTTTCACTGGAACTAAGGGGCCAAGCCCAGCTCCTGAAAAACAACCCCACACCATAATCCCCCCTCCACCAAACTTTACACTTGGCACAATGCAGTCAGACAAGTACCGTTCTCCTGGCAACCGCCAAACCCAGACCCGTCCATCAGATTGCCAGATGGAGAAGCGCGATTCGTCACTCCAGAGAACGCGTCTCCACTGCTCTAGAGTCCAGTGGCGGCGTGCTTTACACCACCGCATCCGACGCTTTGCATTGCACTTGGTTATGTATGGCTTGGATGCAGCTGCTCGACCATGGAAACCCATTCCATGAAGCTCTCTGCGCACTGTTCTTGAGCTAATCTGAAGGCCACATGAAGTTTGGAGGTCTGTAGTGATTGACTCTGCAGAAAGTTGGCGACCTCTTCGCACTATGCGCTTCAGCATCCGCTGACCCCGCTCCGTCAGTTTACGTGGCCTACCACTTCGTGGCTGAGTTGCTGTCGTTCCCAAACACTTCCATTTTCTTATAATACAGCTGACAGTTGACTGTGGAATATTTAGGAGCGAGGAAATTTCACGACTGGATTTGTTGCACAGGTGGCATCCTATCACAGTTCCACGCTGGAATTCACTGAGCTCCTGAGAGCGACCCATTCTTTCACAAATGTTTGTAAAAACAGTCTGCATGCCTAGGTGCTTGAATTTATACACCTGTGGCCATGGAAGTGATTGGAACACCTGATTCCAATAATTTGGATGGGTGAGCAAATACTTTTGGCAATATAGTGTATATAATTCCCAAGAACTGCGCCTTTTCCTGCCAGTAGAGATATATCTATAAATATTTATCTATATATCGATAGACAGAGAGAGAAAGTGTTCTTTCTTGGACTCCAGCAGAATAACGATGTGCAGGCCGTTGATGTTAACTGACACATTGCGTAATAGCCCTGTTGTTCTGGGCAGCCTCCATGTGACAGGCAGGCGTGCCTCCCATCACCATCCTGCCCTGACATTTCAAACAACCGTAGACTTCCACCAGGAGTCCTACAGCTGCCTTACAAATGCACAAACATCAGCATATAAATGCTCTGGGATTTAACCAGAAAAAACATAAAGAAGAGCAGGAGGAGGACCCTGCATCCGCTGTGTCCTCCACTTCAACTCCAGACCCTGAAATCCAGGAGCAGACATCACCTCTCCCCCCCGACACGCAACCCTTCCAGATTCTCCTCCCTTCATTTTCACCACAGCTATAATCATCATCATCAAAACTATAATCATTATCATTACATTTTGAAAAAAGTGCAAAATGAACTTCCGTAGAGGCCGGGCAGGACCTCATCAGAAGGCGGGGCCTCATCAGAAGGCGGGGCCTTATCAGAAGGCCGGACCTCATCAGAAGGCCGTGCCTCATCAGAAGGCCGTGCCTCATCAGAAGGCCGTGCCTCATCAGAAGGCGGGGCCTCATCAGAAGGCCGTGCCTCATCAGAAGGCCGTGCCTCATCAGAAGGCGGGGCCTCATCAGAAGGCGGGGCCGTAGAGGAAACAATGGCAGTAAGAAGAGCGCGAGAGCAGAAAGAGAAAAGAGAAGAAGATTTCTGCAAAGTTTGAATCCTGTGAATGCACACTCAGCCTGCAGCAGGCATACATCAACACAGCAATCCAACCTGGGGGGGGGGGGAACCCAGCGGCAGGACGGACAGGGAGAAGAGAAGAGGCTCACAGCTGGATGCAGGTGAACACGCTTTGCTTTCTGCCTGTAATCCCAGGTAACTTTGGAAGGTTTCAATTCGTCTCTGCTGTTGGTGACGTTATAAAAAGTATCTTCCAGGGACCTCATCTTCTTTTTTCTCTCTCCATGTCCTTTGAATTTTTTTTACTTCTGGAAAAGATCCGGACGAATCCATGTCATGAGCTTGTGTCCCTCTTTTCCCAGCTTTGGAAAGTTTTTTAATCTCTATTTTTGTTGGAGCTACAGCACAGCACCCACAGCACACAGACGACGAGGAAGGCTCCAGAAAGAGGGATGCTGGGGGTGGGGGGGGGACAAAGTAAGTCACTAATATTGTGTCAGAAGGGGGAAAGGGGGGGGGGGTGTGTACAGAGAGGAAAAAAGGTGAACAAATCCATCCTGAGTTCAGCTTGTTTCATTATAAACCAATATTGATCGATTTCAGTGGCTGCAGCTGAACATTAGACCAGGAAAGAAGCTAATTTGAAATTAAAATGAAATAAAGAGAGAGAGATAACAACAACAAGGGAATATATGATTAGAGAAATGAAATGGGAAACAGGTAAAGGGCTAAAGCTAAGCTATTATTAGCTGGTAGTGTTTGTAGGTGAAACCCTGTTAAAACCTAATTAGATCCATATAGGTGCATCTCTGTAACAAGGGAAAATTATTGCTTTCTAATTCAATTCAAAATGGAAAAAATCACAGAGATTGACTAAAAACAAAATAAAATAAAAACATTTATTTTGGAGTATTTCTTTCTCTTATTTTTCTCTTTTTTTTCTAGAATGATAGACTACAGGTGATAAAACCCCAAAATTCCTGTTTCTCAGACCAAAGCCTTTAAACATTTGATCCATGACAGACGGCTGTCCATCAGACTGTGGATAAGATTTTTTTAAGCCACAAAGGTTTGAGGTTAAGAAAACTGTTAGAAAGTTAAGCGGAAGGAAAAAGTCCAGAGGAAAAGAGTCGGAGGTGTCAGGAGTAACGGATCAGTGACGGCTACGGCTGCAGTCAGAGCTGTTAGAGAACCAAACTTCCTACAATTTTTACATTCCTTGTTTTAAGTGAACCCTGAAATGGACACAAACTAATGCTGGACTTAACTAGGCTAAGGAAAATATCTCAAACCTCTTTTTTAATTAGAAAAGAAAAAATGTGTGTTTCATTGGGAATTCAAGGTCCCAGAATGTTAAAAAGTGGGAAGAGACGGAGATTTCAGCCTTCTGGAGATAATACATGGTTCACATTTTAAAATGATCAACTGCATGAAAAAATCCAATCAACAAAAATAAGTTTGGTCCTGCTGTTTATAATGTGCTACCGCATAGCAACCACTAAACATCACAGAATCTCACAAAACCTCTGGATATAAAACACGAGTCCAGAGGAATAAAGACTTTATGCTATTTTAAAAGAGAAAAAACTGGTAAAAGGAAAAGCCATTGGTTAACCCTTTAGCTGACCATGGTTAACCCTTTAACAGCTGACCATGGTTAACCCTTTAGCTGACCATGGTTAACCCTTTAACAGCTGACCATGGTTAACCCTTTAACAGCTGACCATGGTTAACCCTTTAGCTGACCATGGTTAACCCTTTAACAGCTGACCATGGTTAACCCTTTAGCTGACCATGGTTAACCCTTTAACAGCTGACCATGGTTAACCCTTTAACAGCTGACCATGGTTAACCCTTTAGCTGACCATGGTTAACCCTTTAACAGCTGACCATGGTTAACCCTTTAGCTGACCATGGTTAACCCTTTAACAGCTGACCATGGTTAACCCTTTAACAGCTGACCATGGTTAACCCTTTAGCTGACCATGGTTAACCCTTTAACAGCTGACCATGGTTAACCCTTTAGCTGACCATGGTTAACCCTTTAACAGCTGACCATGGTTAACCCTTTAACAGCTGACCATGGTTAACCCTTTAGCTGACCATGGTTAACCCTTTAACAGCTGACCATGGTTAACCCTTTAGCTGACCATGGTTAACCCTTTAACAGCTGACCATGGTTAACCCTTTAACAGCTGACCATGGTTAACCCTTTAGCTGACCATGGTTAACCCTTTAACAGCTGACCATGGTTAACCCTTTAGCTGACCATGGTTAACCCTTTAACAGCTGACCATGGTTAACCCTTTAACAGCTGACCATGGTTAACCCTTTAGCTGACCATGGTTAACCCTTTAACAGCTGACCATGGTTAACCCTTTAACAGCTGACCATGGCTAAACCCTGTTGGCTCCTTAAAGGTGGAAACGCAGCTTCTGCCAAGTTGATCGGTCAGCCAGCTCTCCTCATATAAACCCCCATCAAGGAGAGGAAGAGACACCAGAAAAAGCATGAAAGGATGTGAAAGTGATAATTAAAGCAGCAGGACCACAGACTGACGGCCTCTACGCCACTGAGCACGGAGACAGTAGTGATGTAAACCATCCTGTTTGGTTTATAACTCTAAACTACAGACAGTAGCACCGCATTCTGGATTAAACGTCTTTTTCATTGGTCTGAAGTCAGAATCAAATTCTTCGAGAAACAGAGTTTGGGGTTTATCCAATTAAGGATATAATGGAACCATAAGCTTATTTTAATTTACTGAGATCCACCTGTATGTATACGCAGTAGATTTTATATCATCCTATGTAACTGTACTATTACTACAGTAGGACTAAATGAGTTGAAATTATTATAATTTGGTGGGATACCACCTTATTTAATTGATCAGGGGCTGCAGGGACGTTCATAACCAAGGGACTGACGAAGAATAGGATTATTAGACCTCCATGAGCCAATAGCATCAGGACAGACAGACAGACAGACAGACAGAAACAGGGGGACTATTGGCAAAGTGGTGATGAAGAAAAAAAACACACAACAGCATCAGGGGGTGAAATTCAGAGGGAAATAGAGAATCTAAAAGGAAATAGAGTTTAAAGGTTTAAGAGAGCAGATGGCTAATTGTACCCGTGTTTCGCAGCCTGGCAGCAAGTCAGTCTTGTGCATAAGGACGGGAGCGGGAAGAGGGAAGAGAGAACTGGGCCAGGAAATAGGAGATGGGAAGTGGCCATGGAGGAAGCTGGGTGGAACGATCAGGCCTTAAGAGCGTGCCACTGGGCGACATTAGTACGCGGCCGAGCGAGCATGTCCTTCCAGTGCTTTACTTCTGCGGGTCCGCTCTTCCAAGATAGGTAGATCTGAGAGAGGGGGCAGAAAAACCACAACATTCACCCAAACTCTGTAAAATCATCAGTAAAATACATTAAAGTGAACGTATATCATGTATTATTCATTCTATTCCCAGTCACAGAATAAACAGAGGAGAGTTATAGCTTTTAATGCAACTATTTTGCTAATTTAAATACATAACTTCTTTTTTCTTTAGTATTTAGGCCTACAGAGGTTGTTAAAGTTATCTATAGTCTATAAAACAACAGCTCCTTTATAGACGACTGGCATCAATAATAAGTATTTTCCAAAAGGAGTTGGATTAATCAATCATGATCTGAACATGTTCACTGATCGGG
>CM060063.1:48980530-49188030 GCA_030533445.1 Cyprinodon diabolis | reverse complement strand
CTCAGATCAGACTCCCCGCAATATCATAAATTACCTTGCCGATAACATCGTTGCGGCTGAGCCTGTCCTTGTCCATGACGGTGATGATGATGGTGGTCTCCCTAAGCACATGGGCAGGGACATCAAAGGGGAAGGACTCGTTGAAAATTGGATTCAGACAGCGCTTTATCACCGGCGTCTTCTTCTTCTCTACGCGCTTGTCCTTGTGCATGAGCCACACCTTTACATAAGGATCTGCAACAAGGATGGAGAGAGGAGCATTTTATGCACAAGCAACCAGGAAGATGCACACATATGTTTTTTTTTTTTTTTGCTTTCAGGGTCAGCGTTGCAATTATCCTCTGAATTGTTAGAGTCAAGAAAGGCAGCAGGAAAGCAGAGACATCGACTGAGCTCAAGGTCAATCTATTCCCTCAGATAGCAAATATACAAATAAAGTATTTATGGAAATGGGGCTTAAGATCCATGCAGCAAATTCTGGAGCAACTCTACACATGGTCATAGTAACTGAATGGAGGTCTACTTTGAAAAGGCAAACAAAATGGCACAAAAAAACCATGTCACAGCAGGGTTGGGTTTGTTTTTAACCAGAGGTCACCAGAGTGTGCTGATGCACATCCAGCTCCTCACAGAAACACAGGATCCAGAGGTCATCCGCTATGCAGTAACGCCTGCAAAAATGGCCAAACTCTTTGAAAATTCTCACATTTTTCCACATACCAAGTATTTTAATAAAACTGTGGGTTTTAGAGCAATGCTTATGAAACAAATACAATTCAACATTTTTGTCAATAGTACAAACATTAACCAAGCTATGCGAAAAGCAAGATAAAAATAGGTAGTAAATAATAATATTAGGGGATTTACAATATATCAGCACTAATATCTGTAATCAGCAATCTCATTTGGAGGCCGTTTTTGTCCAACAAGCAAAACTAGGCCGATATTAACTATCAATGCGGATTTCCATGTAGTTGGTATTTTCGTTTCAGGAGGGGGAGGGGATCAGTCGTGTAACAGAGATTGGGAAGTGGCTCACGACTGTAAAACTTTAACATAGGCAGAGAATGTCAGAATTGATTGCTTTTTTATGGTGTCCAAAGGGTCCAAAACATATGAAACTGGTCAATTTTGGTTATTAGCCTGAAGGTTATGTTAATATCAGCTATTAATACCTGAATCTGCTGGATGGTTTTTCTTGTTTAAAGGGAGTTTTACTCTCCACTGTCCCCGCATGCAAGCTCTGTGTGAAAGATTACTTTAGAGTCAAAGACAAAATGCAAATGACAAAAAGCAGAGGTCGTTGCAGCAAGCTCATATAGGAAGAGTGTATCTTGCAAGTCAATCACTGGATGCAATCAGCTGGTTTTCCATAGATAGAAAACGTTTAACCAATCAGACAGTACTGTCTCTGTTAGGATGACTTGCATTGTGATTAAACTTCTGTCTCCTTGAACCCCAGTGGGCCTCAGCAGATGGCCGCTCACACTGAGCCTGGTTCTGCTGGAGGTTTCTTCCTGTTCAAAGGGAGTTTTTCCTCTCCACTGTCGCTACAAGCATGCTTAGTGTGAGGGATTGCTGAACAGTCAATGAGTCGATGCAATCAGCTGGTTTTCCTTAGATAGAAAACTTTGAATCAATCTGACTGGATGATCTGGTGAACTGGAAAGTGTCCTGAGATGACATGATGTGAATTGGAGCTATAGAAATAAACTGAATAGAATAAATATCAGCCAACATGTTTGTATCACTGCAATCTTAATAAGTCCAGAAAAAGAAAACTGTTCTAATAGTAAAACAATCAATCTTAATTCTATGTAAGAGTGAGCAGCTTTTGTGTGTCGATAAAAAAGGCAGGTTATAAAATACAAATGCCCAATTAGTTCTAGCTAAATAAATGAATTGATCCAGTCTACCTGGAAATAAAGACCCCTCCCCCACATTCATGCTGCCCCAACATGGTGGGACTATATCTATATCTACTATATCTTCTGTGCAGACAAGGTTTGTACGTGTTGCTTATTGTACAAACAAGGTCAGATGAAAAATCTGCAACGCAGTGGCGGCTGGCCAACAGATGGCGCTAGGGCGCCTCCCCACCCTCCCAATGACCCTGATTAAGACTTAAAAAAATAGATTTCAAAGGTCAGGATCTGATCCAGCATGGATAAAGGCAGCTAGGACCGATTTAAAGGATCAACAATCTAGGATTCACTTGGAAAATAATAGAATATAGTCGACTTTTTGTACGTTTGTTCATTTACATAGTTGCTCTTAAATAAACACATTCTCAGAGAATGTATAGTTTTTCCATTATTAAACTGATAAATAATTTTTTTTAAGTTTGTGACACAATATTGGACCATGCAAAACACAGATTTACCTTCACAAAGACTCAGAAGGGCAAGATTTATGGACAAAAGGTAAACCTGGGCATGAAATGTTTGTTTTTATAAAGATTTTAAAGTGTTTTTATGAGTTTTTTTGTTGTTTGCATTCAAATAAATATATTCATGTGATAAATTAGTACACGTTTGATTGGTTTTTGGTAAAACGTCTATTTTGAATTTATAGCCAACCGAGAAACCTCCACCATCGCTGCTGCAGCACCGCTTTGAAAGTCCGGATAAGAGCAGCCGTCTGATAAGTTTGGAGAGAAACGACTGGACCAACAGAGGAAAGTCTGTACCTGAAGTGCCCCCGATATCCATGGCTTTAAGGTGGCGTGCTTTGATGATGTTCACAGTGATGGTGTTGGCAGTGGGGTTATAGCAGAGAGACACCAGCAGGTCGCCTCGTCTCCCCTGCAAAAACACACCCACACAAAAACAATGGAGCGTGAATCCTCCAGCCTGAAACCAGACTTCATCAAACTCCATGTTACTCACTGCATCATTGTGCAACGTTACATCACTGCCCTTTCTGCTAACTCCATGTGCCAAATACAGACGGTCCAGTGACCCGGCTGGCTTAGCTGTGATCATTGCTCGCCCAAAAATCCCATCAAACCCGCTGAAAGCTGTGACCAGATGTGTCACACTTGTTTTAACAAATTACAGCGGGATTAAAAGCGAGCAGCGCTCATGGCTCTGCCTAATGGCCTCCTTACACTGCCATCACTGCAGGGTTTGAGCTCCTTCCAGAAGGTCTTCAGCTGGCCCAGCTCCACCTTATTCAGGGGGATGGAAACCTCTCCGATGGGATCATTCCTGCTGAAGCGGTCGTAGTCCAACACCTGGAGGTAGAGAGTGCGTTCTCTCACCTTCTCGTAAGGGAAGCCTGCAGCAGAGACAGGAAACGGAGAAGACTGTGGGCGGAGAGCGAAGTGGCAGATTGTGAAAAACATGTTCCTGACGCTACAGAAGGAGCAGAAATGCACGACGTGCTTCAAGGGAAAAATCAGAAAAAAATGCTGAATTTTAGAGCAGAAGCTGTTCTCACAGAAACTAAAACAATACAAGCTTTAAATATGTTTGGAAAAGGTTTAAAAGCATTTCACTTTCCTTTGCATTTACATGATAATTAATCATAATTATTATTATTTATTATTTTTACAAGACAAAATAATGCACTGAATCAATGAAATTATTGCTTTAATTTCCCTCTTTATTAAGTTTCCACACATTGCTTCTTTTCAGCAAATTTAGTTTGCTGCCAAGCTTACAGCAAACTAACTTTTTTCTATAATACTTAATGGGAAACAGAGAAAAAGTGTCAAATAAAGAAGCTTTCTATTTACTGCCTATAGATTTTATATTATATAACTTTGCTGCAGGTGTGTCCTAATGTTTTCCATGGGTATCAAATGGAACACTCTGCCGCACCTCTCTAAAATTATAGGTGACTGCAGACAGGAGGCCTCTGATTGGTCAAATCTACATCCGCTCTACACTATTTATTTCCTGTTTGGTTCCTTACCGGCTGGTTTTGTTTGTATAACCGCTATTGTGGAAAACGACTGGTGAAGATGGAGCAGCTAGCAGAGCGAGTCTGAGAAGGAGTGAGGAAGTAGCCACATCGGTTACGACTCGTTCTGCACGCCACAAGGTCAGCACATATACACCTCCATAACCGGAGGAGAAACACCCACCCCACCAACAATTACAGCTAGTTCCTGATTGGCCCTCTCGTTGTGGCGTGGAATAACAGCGCAGAGAATGCTTCAGTACTGGGCAGAAATCAAAAATATCTGCGTCAAGCTCACTGCGACACACTGCTGCAGGAGGAGACTAAACTTAAAATATGTAGATGTTGTCCTTATGTAATTATTTATTCAATAACTGATTGGACGAACGGACGGATGGACGGACGGACGTACAGATGGATGGATGGACGGACGCACAGACAGACGGACGGATGGACGGATGGATGGACAGATGGACGGACGTACAGATGGATGGACGGATGGATGGACGGACGGACAGACGGACGGATGGATGGATGGATGGACGGACGTACGGATGGACAGATGGACTGACGGATGGACAGACAGACGGACGGACGTACGGATGGACAGACTGACGGACGTACGGATGGACAGACGGACGGATGGATGGACTGACGGACGGATGGACGGATGGACAGACAGACGGATGGATGGATGGACGGATGGACAGACGGACGGACAGACAGACAGACGGACGGACGGATGGACAGACGGACGGATGGATGGACAGACGGATGGACAGACAGACGGACGGATGGATGGACAGATGGACGGACGGATGGACAGACAGACGGATGGATGGATGGATGGACAGACAGACAGACGGACGGACGGACAGACAGATGGACGGATGGATGGACTGACGGATGGACAGACGGACGGACGGATGGATGGACGGACAGACAGACAGACAGACAGACGGACGGACGTACGGATGGACAGACAGACGGACGGACGGACGGACGGACGGATGGACAGACAGACGGACGGATGGATGGACAGATGGACGGACGGATGGACAGACAGACGGATGGATGGATGGATGGACAGACAGACAGACGGACGGACGGACAGACAGATGGACGGATGGATGGACTGACGGATGGACAGACGGACGGACGGATGGATGGATGGACAGACAGACAGACAGACAGACAGACAGACGGACGGACGTACGGATGGACAGACAGACGGACGGACGGACGGATGGACAGACAGACGGACGGAAGGATGGACAGACAGACGGACGGATGGATGGACGGACAGACGGACGGACAGATGGATGGATGGATGGATGGATGGATGGATGGATGGATGGATGGATGGATGGATGGATGGATGGATGGATGGACGGGAGGATGTCATGGTAACACAGGGGCGGGTCTTACCCTCAAAGAGGAAGGTTTCATTCCAGTGGGGGTTGAGGTTCTTCCGTTTCACCTTGGTCTCCAGCTTGTGCTTCTTGTCAGGCAGCAGGTAGATTTTGACGAATGGGTCTGAGGTTCCGGAGAAGTCCTTGGCTGGCAGGTCCTGACCCTTGAGTACTTTGACAGTCAGGGTTGTATTCTGGAAGCTGTAGCCTATGCTGAACTGGATGCGGCCCAGCTTTTCGCTGACCGGCCCTTCACCGTCATCATCCTCTGAACCGGGGGACAACTGCAAGGCCGCAAGAGGTAGAGCCATGAATGTCAAAGGTCATATCTCCAGGAAGAGTATAGAAGGTCAAAGCTAGAGCCAAGGGCACACACTTCCTGTATCACCCAGACAGAGAGGCTGCAGAGGAACAACATTTCATCACGGCACAGATTGGTCTGACAGTAAGAAGACTTGGAGAGTTTAATTTCCTTACTAATGTTCTTAAGAGGCAGCAGGTGCTCAGATTGAAGATATGGAGCTTTAGACCACCCGCTCTCTCTCACAGCCACTCTGACTGCTTTATCATTGCTCTACGCTAAAAGGAAGCTATCAGATAAAAGCAGCAGGGAGCGAGAGAATGAGAGAGAGAGCAGGAGACGAACAGCAAAGCAGAAAGCTCAGGGAGAGAGAAATGCAAACAGTCGGGAAACGCACCGCTGTTAATTTACTCACACACACCAGTCCCACTGTCTTCTCTACTGGTTATTTATTTATTATCACATGTTAGAGAAATACAAATTTAAATATATTGTGTGGGCCAACCAGCCTACACTACAGGAAGCCTTTATGCAAACACCAGCAGTAACCAATTAAAAATCATTGGGGTCCGAATAAAGAAAATCATCAACCAGTAAATGTCCAGAGATATTTCAATTATAATCTATTACTTTAAACTGAATTTAACACTGAAATAAAATGAGGTGTTTTATATGTTATATATTGAATAAAAAAAAAAAAAATCCATTTTAAAATCTAAAGTGTTTTTTAAGTAGAGAACAACAATCGTTCAGTTTGGTTTATAGATCATTTCCTGATTCCCATATTTTCTCAAACCCCTGAACTGATCGTTTGTTATTTTCTTTCTTCTTTCTGTCTTAATGTTGGCAGTGGGCTTTAGGCTGCCCTGCAAGGCTTTAAACCTGGGTTTAACCGGAGACTAAGCCATTCTCAAGCACATATCAAGGTGCTCATTTTGAGCCTGGATCCAGATTTCTTGTTGATTCTGTTCATGGTGGAGAATCCTGCTTCACAGCAGCAGGTTGAGCCAAACATCCTCTAAATGTGCAGGGTCATCTTTGAGCACGCCATTTCACTTTTCTTTCACCAGTTCACCGCAGTTCTTCCAGCAGTCCACACTTTCTCTGCTCTCTTTTTCTCATGGTCTTCTCCTTCTTTCCCATCGCCCGGCTTGCCACAGGTTTGCCAGCTGTGTCTAAAAGTAGCAGCAGCAGCAACCCAGACTGACAGCTCATTGGCTCATTTGGATCACGTGCAGCCTGGAGCCGGACGCTCCCCAGGGCTTTACCGTATTAACAGGAGAAGAGGAGCAAGGGAAATTAGACACTGTCATCAGACAACATGCGGTTATTTATAAATGTTTTAAATCAGGTTGGGTCCGAATTAGCCAGCAGGTGGATCCGGATCCGGACCGTGGTACGCTAATCCGTGATTTCTGTTCTACACATTAGCTGAAGATGTAATTTTTTTAAGCTTTTATCAAAAGACTAAATTGACAAAGAATTGGTTTCAGAATTCTTTCTGGTTTTAGGAGGGAGAGTTTTACCTCTCATTTCACCTTGAATGACTTGGCTTGCTTGATTGCTACTGCAGGAACTGCTGGTGTGTTATTTCTTAATTATGCCCCCCCCTTATTACCACCTTCAGTTTCAGATCAACCTGCACTCTGAACCAACATTAACACTGAGCTACAAGGTCTGCTGGTAGAAATAATTCACTCTGTTGTTCAGGTTTATCCTCCTGGTGCAGATAGGAATGCTGGTTTAGCCTATAAGCCCAATATAATTAGGCATTTAAAGGTATATTTATCCTGTAACAAACACAAAAATAAGAATATTAGTTATATGTTTGCAAAAACCATACGTACATCACACTTAGCTCTGTAGCATGAAAGTAAGTGAGAACGGTCCGTTACCAGAGGATTAAGGGGGCGGTACACCTTTCCTTTCTGTAAGTCCATCATTGCTGTGCTGCAGCACATTTACCAGTCTGAGTTCACAGGAGCAGCGATTTAATCTCAGACACGCTCCTTCTCTGTCAGCTGAGCATTTGCAAACCCGTATCTCTGTGCCTGTGCTCCACCCTGCATCATCTGTGTGTTCGGCTGATCACAGCTTTAAAACTGTGGCTTAACCCTTTATAGGCCGCTCAGTGAAATACTTGGAAAATCTAAATTTCAGCCAATAGTGTTTTTGGAATCAAGGACAGACTTTATTTCCTTTGGAACGTTAAAAAAATATGGATATTTTGATGGCAAAAATGAACGTCAATGTAATACGAAAAAACATCTTGACCGAATATATTAAGAAAAATAACAAAAGTGCTTCTAGAAGAAATGCATGAGAAACACTCTGAGAGAAAGAAACATTTCTTTTGGTCCAACATAACCTTAGAGGCATTAATGCTGATACTGACAGTTTTTAGTTTATAAACCTAAATATAATTGGTAACTAGGGGGGGGGGGGTTATCCATCCAGCTCATGAGAGTTGATGCAATAGATATTATATCCAGAATAAATATTTCATTAATGTAGTGTTTATTTTGGATAAAGACACATGGACCTTCTTCTGTTTCTACCATCCGACTAGAATTTAAACATTTCTTTGTACTGTAATAAAAATGTTTTGTCTATATTGTTTGAATTGTTAAAAACTTTAGTTTGCATACCTCTTAAATGAAGTTCTTTATTATCATGGCATTATAAAGCCGTTTTGAAGGTAATTTTATTATCAAACCTGTAGGGCAATAAAAAATGTTGCATATTATGGGGAAAGTTGTTGCCACCATAAAAGTACACAGTAAGGCTTGTTTTCAATCAAATAATTAATTTTTAAGCAAAGTTATGTTATCTTATCAAAGAGAGGTTTGATATAGATGATTTCAAGAGCTCTGCTTTAAAAAACAAGATGGATACCGGCAAATAAAATATGCGCTACTGATGTGGAGGATAGAGCGACGCATTACATGGATGACTAGATCCTCTTACCATCACCATGTCACCAGTGAGTGAGTTCGCCAAGTCGGTTACAGAGGAGTGGCCATCAGCATCGGGGGGGTGACCTTTGGGGCTGTTTGCTGGTTTGTTCCCCCTGAAAGCAAAGGAAAAAAATCAGGATGACAAACAGAGAAAAGTTGAAACGTTAATGAGCAGCCGTCTCATCTACGGAAGCCTGTGAGCCCAGAGGGAGGGCGGCCTCCACCTGTCACTAAAATCATCCGCTCAGTCCAGCTCTACTTTGGATAGATGTCACCTCAAAGCACAACCAGATTTTATTTATTTTGTGGCCGTCGCTAACAAAGCCAAAGAAAACCTGCCAGGTTCTCCACAGATTAATGACACACAGACCTGAGAGCCATGATGGATGAGGTATTAAACCTCAGACAATTACAGGGACGTCCTCAAAAGAAAGTTACCACCACAGGCAAAAAATACAAGAAATAAAACCATTCAACTTTAAATGATAGAAAATCCTTCCAATCCTTGGAAAGTTTAGAACATTTATTTCCTCTGAGGCTAAGATACATATATAAGTATACGGATAAATGTAAAACATAACAGACAAACATGTATAGCAACATATAGAGGACAGACATTGCATGTTTAAATCTGTATTAATTACAACAACAAACAGCGAATCTTATAGAAACAAACAGGGAGAGACATGACAGCTTTAGTGGTTCGGCTGGAACTGCGGTACAATTTTAATAAATGTCACATTTAATTCCCTTCCACACGCTTGGAGAGAAAACTCTTCATATATGAATAAATATAAATATAAAGAATCACAAAGAGAAAAGTAAGACCAAAATAACCATGAGAAAGGACAGAAAAAAGCTAACTGTTGATGGACACCTAAGATGGTTATCCATTTAAATGGCCGCTCAACGAACGTCTGAACAATGAGAAAACAGTCCGGAGAAAAACAGGAACAAAAACAGAGAAAATTACAAACAGACAGAAATCATAAAAGGACAAAAACCCTGGAAACAATAAATGAAAGGAAAACACAAGCAGGCAGAGTTTAAAAAATCAGTTTTAGAAGAGATACCAAATATTAACAACATGGAGAGCATGAAAACAAAAAGCATAGAGTGAGATCTAAACAAACGGCAGCACATCAGAGAGAGGAAAGAGAGCTGCTAGGAAAGGTAGGAAATGAGGGAAAGAAAGCCTGCAAACACAAGATCGGCTTAGTTTGGTCAGTTTGAGAAGAATAAAGGACACAAAATTAAAATAAAATGCACACACTATATCTTTAAGAGGAGACAAAAGAGCAAACATGCTAAAAGGAGAGAGAGAGAGAAAGAGAGAGCACAAAGAAAAAAGAATACGACAATAAATACAATTGATCATCAGGAAATAAAGAAACATCTGTTTGGGTGAGATTAAAAATAACTGAGGAATGAGAAATAATGTGATACACCATCCAAACTAGAACTTCACTAAAACCATGAAAAGGGACAAATAATAAAAGGTGGGAAGAGCACATTTAGAGTGTTACAAAAGAGGACGTGTTGAAAAAATTCAGCAACCAAAGACGATACAAGTGGGTTTTTAAAGCAGCCTGATTTTCCAGCATTTTAGCAACACTCTAAAAGTGTGGAGTGCGAACACAGGGCCAAAGCACAAACCGGCATTGGCTACATGTGCATATTTAATATATGCAAGTAGGTGTCACTCAGAGAGAGTGAAGGCAATGCCCTGGACAGGCAGGAAAACAAGGAGCCCATAAAACGTCTGTCTGTCTGGCCAGCATTCTCTATCGAACTTTTCACCTGGAAGATAGATGCGCGCTCTTATCGGGTGCGCTAGAAAAACTCCAAATTTGGATGAGGATCGATGTTGAATGCAATAATGTGCATTTTTGCAAAGGACAAGGACAAAACTGACTGAAGGAAAGTATACTGACAATTAGACAGACAGAAAAGGCAAGCAAACAGTCCAACTGGCAGAAAATAAAATAAATAAAATAAAAAGGGGGGGGGGGGGGGGTGCAAACATTTCAATAAGCAGGGAGGGGCCTAAAAGTCTAGAAATCAGGCCCAGATTAATGACATTCAAAACCTTCTTCTTTTTGTTCATTATATTTTATTATTTGTTCTGTAAAGTTCAACTGAAAACCAAACAAAAAAACCCCAATAGATAATAATGAGTTAATAAGTCAGCACCTCCTTTAACTCTTCTTCAAACCACAATAGATTGCATTTCAACCTTTCAACCTCTATCTATCAACAGGTTTATCTGTGAAATGTAGATCTATACTCATTTTAGTCATTTTCAAAACTTGGATTTTTTTTTACCCCACAAAGTTTTTTTCCATTTTCCAGCTTTTTAGGTTTTATTGTCATTTCACTGTCACAGGTACAGAGCTAGGAAATTCCCTCTCTGCATTTAACCCATCCCCTTGGGGAGCAGTGGGCTGCCATTGTGCGGTGCCCGGGGAGCAGTGTGAGGTTAAGGGTCTTGCTCAGGGACCCAGACTGGCAGTCTGTGGGGATTGAACTGAGAATCTCTGGATTAGATACTCTATGTCCTAAACAATAGGCCTCTGTTCTGTCGGACCGGCATGCCAATAGTCAATTTATCCCTTTAGTTTATCTCTCTAGTTTTGTACGAAAAACAAACTTTAAACTACCTCGACGGGCGTTTATCCCTTTAGTCATGTACAAAAGCATATGGTGAACTGACCTTAAATAGTTTTTTTTGTACATGACTAAAGGGATAAACGCCCGTCGAGTGTTTCTTAGAGATGATAGACCTTGAAATAATTGCCCTGAAGGTTTAACTTTACTTTGATCAGACAAAGTTTGGGAGGTTTAAGTCGGGCCTGGAGGTTTTCTGTCCCAAGAAAAGGATTAAATCTCTTACCTTCTGTGTTATGTTTGAAGATTTAGTCATTTTAAATGTTGAACGAGTCGCATTAAAAACAGCATAAAGGTTATAAGACTCCTCATATTGATTCCACAATGTCAAACTGAGATCATCGTTGTGCACTTTAGTATCACTAGATTATTTATAGGCTGTGCAGGACTCACAACTGTACACATGTACAACAATTCTATTAAGCAAAAGGGCGATACTTGATATATTTTCATTGTAAAATAAGAAATTTTAAAATGACAACAGAGAACTTAGTTCTGTTCTTGTAAGTAAATAACTAATTTCTCCACAGCCTTAAAGAAATATGTTTTTTTCTGTTGCTCACAGGAATGTGGAATCATTAGTTTCTCATAGTTAAAACATTAACCACACATTTAATTACTTTTATATCAGACTTTGTCTTGTTTTAAATTTTGATATGTGGATATTTTGCTGATTTATCCTCCCTGTTTGCTGCTAATCCAATCAGACCAAGCAGAGATAGAAAAGGACTTTGTGCCAATATTTTTATTTTATTTAGGAAAGGGGATTAAGGTGCTGCAGCACAATGTCAGCGTAAAACCATGTAGAAAAGAGAAGCTGAAGTCTTTTACCAAAATAGAGTTAGAAGCGCAATTTACTGTAAAATTGCGCCAATCTTTGCTAGTTGCTCTTTAAGGCAAAGGTGTCCCGTTAATGTTATATAGCCTCCAGTTAATAAAGATATGAAAAGCTTTTTGTACGAAGAGATTCCTCTGATCCTTTTTGTTAATTCTCTTTAAACGATGACAGATAAAGGAACTAAAAGTAATCAGACTACTCAGATTAAGTAAAACTGATGGTTGTTGACTCATAAAAACACTGAAGTTCATTAAAATCAGTTAATTTTTGTTTAAGAGTGTTTTCTGCAGACTCCTGCAACCTGTTTGCAGCACATTTGTTTTATTTTACCATTTCTCCCAAAAATTGTGTTTTTTTCAGTTGAACTTTACAGGATAGATGTCAAATTAAAGTTGAAAGAATGTTGGTCACATTTTTCATTTAAAAAAAACTCACTTTCCAAATCCACTGTGCTTTATATTAAACATGGATGTTTGCTTTTTTCTCTGGGTTATGTATAATTTTGCTGCACTAATTCCTGTAGAGGAAACAGGAAATCTGGTCCATGTATTCCGCAGCGAGGGGAGACTAGTATGGATGGAAGAGTGAACACCTTCAATTATTCATTCTCCCTCGTGCTTCATCCAAGGGTTCAGTGCGTTCTCAGGTGAAAGCTGCAGCAGCTTCCTGCCTCCAGGCTGTTGAAACACGGTGGCTGAGACTGCAGCTCAGCTTCACAAACTTTTTCTTCTCCATGTTTCAAAAACTAATTCCACAGTTTTCTTCTCAATATCTAAGAAAGTAATATTAATTTTGGCCGATGGCAAAAACAACTGATATGATTCTGGTGCCAATGGCGTCTCTGTCATCCAACCCTTCAGGGGCTGTTATGGTAGAGCTGAGTCTGTAGAGCCTGCAGTTCTCTACAGTGTCCAGTGGGAGGCAGAGTGGGCTCAGATCAGACTCTCCCACAACTAAGACACAAAAAGTGGGCTGTTGGCATAGCGACGACTCTTGAAATATAGACCATATATGTGGGTTTGGGGATGTCTGTTGGGAGTGGACCCAAGGGTGTGTCTGAAAAGGGGGGGTGGGGGGGTTCAGGAGGGGATGCAACACACAAGCAAACACACTGAGAACAAAGAAGATTTAGGATATATGACAGGTACGGGTGAGAGCCTCGCAGACACACGTGAACGGACATATGGAGGCAGGCAGGCATACTTTGGGTTTCACCGTCCTGTGATACTATCCTGTTTGGTTACCTGACCGGGGGCCAGCAGCTCGAAGAGAGGGGGAGGGGGGCAAAGACACTCCACTTCTAGGCTGGAGAGAGACGCGAGAAAGAGAGCCCAACCAGACCCTCCACACCCCACTTTTTTTTTCAAAACATTCAGACTTTCCACTTGTCTGCAAACAAACAAACATGCTGAGATCATGGAGTGATGTATTTCAACATCTATGCTCAATTTCATTGCCACCCACTTTTTATATCACGCTTTGGAAGTGCAGCTGACTTTCAGAGATCATAGTGAGAATTGCTGCACATGGCTGCTTACATAAGTCTTTCTCCACATGAACCACATCAGCATTCGCATTCCACTGAATCCTGCTGTCTCACTTTCAAAGCTGTTTGCTTGACTTTCAGGTACAACTAATTACCTGCATTCTGGAACAGTAATTTAGCCTAAAATAGCTTCATTTTGTAAAATCCCATTTCAGTAATAAGCATCAAATAACGATGGTTTCATTGAAGACAAACCATGGAAATGAGTAAATTCTACATTTCACAGCAGATAAGGAAAAAATATTTAGAAGCGGAGAAAATAAACCAATTTTTCCTCTGCATAAATCCACAGCTAAAGTAGGAGAAAGAGTTAAAACAATGAGAATTAGTCATGGATTCTGCTTTTCTCAGGGAACAAAGGGTTAGAATTTGCTGCAGAAGTTCACCTTCTCCTGTATGTTGCTTTTTTCAGCAGACAGTGCTGAATGCTAATCCATGCCACATCTTTCAGAGTATTATTTTGTCAAAAAAATATTTTGCTCTCCATTTCACACTTAGGTGTAACTTTATGTGAGTTTTTCACATGCATTCTAATAAACTGCAGTTAATTGTTTTTTTTGTACACGGACAAAATAAGAAAATAATAAATGCATTTTTTAAACGAGGTGCTGTTAGTGTCTTTATTCACAGCTCTCTGTTCTGCTTCCCTTTATAGCCTCCCAATACTCCCTGCAATTTTGCATTCATGCCTCAGAGCTCCATCCAAGCAACTACCTCATCATCCTTGGCAATATCAACAACACAAAGTCGGGATTTTTGTGTTTAAGGTCCAGTAAAACCAGATAGTTTGCTGTAAATGTTTGGAATCCTGATGCATTTCAGGGATTCCTCTGAGGGTGAGGCAGCTGCATTTCTGATACCTGTTCTGAGGCAGGATACAGGAGTCCGGGGTTAATGCCGCTAAAAGCTCCTCTCCCAGTCCACCATCTATCTGAAAGAACCATTTGAGAATCTATCCCTGCACAGACCTGCTGGATAAAAAGCCCCCAGCGTTCACACATGGATGTGAAGTACACTCTCAATGCTCCCATTGAGGAAGGGAGGATTTGTACTTCTTTCTACTATTCTCCACTGACCTGTAACTGTATGCATTGGCTTTGTGACTACTATATCTGTGGTTAAATACCTTATTTCTATGACTGTCTTAACATGCAGCTGAGCTCAACTTGCCTCCAGTGATGTGCAAATGAATGTGGTGGCCGAAGGGAGCTACTGCCTTGGGGACAGCGTTATGCAGAGCCCCTAAAGACTCTGGTGATTATGTCAGGCTTAGAAAGCCTTTGTCACAGGAGGAGGGCTGTGACAGACCAGCAATGCATGGAATAATCAATTTATGTACAAATTCTAATAAAGAATACAAGCATTTAGTTCTGTATTAAAACACTGTAAAGTGTATTAAGTCTGTAAATAATACTCCTGTGAGTGTTAAGTTAGTTCATGTTCTCCATCATTATCTCCTGGGAGTACCTACTCATGCATTCATCAAACTGGCACCTTCTAAGGCTCCAACTCTTTGTTAAATTAACTCCAAAGTAAATATTGTATTTTGAGCACTACATTTCTACCAAAATATGCTTTTGTGCTTTTACACATTTGATCTAACTTTCTTGGCTCCATTGGTTCCTTGCATGGGTGAAGCGATATCGCTTGCAATCCTGTGCTCTGGGATCCAGCTCCTTAAGAGAGACTGGACTCTCTTCTACACTGGAAAACCAGAGGGGTGGAGTGGGTTCTTGTGCCTGTGGGTAGGGGGCAGGTCTATGACTGTTGTCTCAGCTTTGGGTTGAACAGCAGTGCAAGGCCATCTCTGTGACCTATGCTGGATAACGCCCCTGTCGGGGATTCATTCATTCTATTGGGGGACTTCAATGCCCATGTGAAATTGACACCTCAAGGAGTGTGATGAGGAATAAAACCAAAGCTCTGCACCCGGTTAGTGTTTGATTATTGGACCACTGTACAAGTCATTGATTGTCTATGATGTGACGGCTGCATTGAATGCAAGAGGTTGCACTGTAACCGAAGGGTTGTGCTTGGCACCACAACACCCTAAGCCAAACGTTAATTCCTGACTTTTTAGTTGTACCTTCCAATCCTGGGCCACATGTCTTGGAGACTTGGGTGAAGACAGAGACAGAGCTGTCACCACCTATTGGTGAGTTGGATATGTTTGCAAAAGGAGGAAGCTTGAGTGAATCGACAAGCCCAAATGAGTAGGTAGGGTGTGAGAGTATAGGGAGCATTCAGTCAGAGATATATACAACTTCTACCTCTAGAAGAGCCTCTCTTGGATGCCCGGGAGAGGCTAGAGACATAGGCCATTTCTCAATATGTGTACTTGTGCGTTCTCATGTGCTTGTGAAACGTCAACAGCTCTAGTCTTGCTCCAATTCACAAGAACACAAGAGGAACACAAGGCTTCGGAGTGGATGAGATGCTTTCTGAGAACCTTAGTATGGGCAGGTTTTTCAAGGCATCGCTAAGGGCCAGAGGTGGTCGATTGGGGACCGGGGGATTTCATCCCAACGGTGGCCGGACACTCGCTTAAAAGTAGGATGAAGAGCTGTGCTATCAGGGAGGCACTCAGAGTAGAGCTGCTTCTCCTCCACATCGACAGGAGTCAGCTGAGGTGAAAAGGGCATCTGTTGCAGATGCCCCCTAGACTCCTGTTGCAGGCATGCCCCACTGGAAAGAGGTCCAGGACAAAGCTAAGGTGACATGCTGGGGGACCAATGTCTCTTGGTTGACCTAGAATGCCTCTGGTGTCTAGGTCTTCTGGGGAAGGGATGGAGAAGGTGTCTGAGGAGAGAGGAGTCTGGGCTTCTCTACTGAGAGGTCTTCCCAGATAAAGCTGGGCGTACACTGTGCGATTTTTTTAGTCATTGCACGCAGCTACTGCTCACACTGTATGGCTAAACCCTGCGGCTTAAAGCTCACGATTTATCTTCGGCCCGATGCTCTCATGCGATCTACCTGCTCACACTATATGACCAAAAACCAGGTGGGACTCAGCTCTGCAGTGAGAGGGAGCTACTCGGACTCGTCTATCCGGAAGCCAAACAAAAAGGAGAACATGAAGCTCACTAGAGTGAAATGCGTTGCCTTGGCAATTTGTGCAATTTAGTGCTGAAAGCCCTAAAAAGAAAAGGCGACGACGTATTAGGAAAAAAGACATGGCTGAGCAAACGTGGCTACTACGGTCTGTCAGTTTTACAGACAGAACTGCATTTCACTCATTGCATTCCTGCCATGCTGCCGTGTTTACAGAAGAATCCTTGTTTGCGCATGCCCACTGAGCGAATTGCCCGCCATGGTCAGGAATCATGAGGTCGGGAGAAAAATCAATTAGATTTTTTTCTCCCCACCTCACGATACCTGATCGGGTGTCCCTGAGAGGCTGGTCGCCACTCGTAAATCCCTGTACACTGCACGACTCACGATGCATGATCAGGCTGAAAGTCGGCCCGATCGAAAGATTCTCGCACAACTGGAAAATTGCCACGAACATCGCACAGTGTACGTCCAGCTTAAGCGGAAGATGACGAGTATGAGTACAAGTATGAGTACGGGTGAACAGGTGCAAGTTGAAAGCAAAATAGGAGGTCTTTAGAAAATATCTATTGTGTTGTGATTGTTGTGATTTTTGTTTCTAAAAAAGTCACTTTTACAAAATAAAACAATAAATAATTGCATAAAAGAATGCAAATGCACTTGAACTGAAAATTCATATCAAAACAAAAATATGTTGGATTAATAAAGATATTCAAGAAAAACATACAATATAAAAAAAAGGTATACAAGGAAAAAATAAACATTCTTAAAAATAAAAACATAAAGACAACCACAAAGAACAGAATAACACTTCCAAAACAAAATCAAAGAGAGGAGGAAGAAAATATAAAACCTTTCCTGAAGTATATTTTAATAATCAATGTTTTTTAAGGCTTTATTTCTTTTTTAGTTGAAGCTGAATGACTGCCAGCTATAATCAGTGGTACGGTCTCTTCTCTGTGACACTAATGATTTTAATAAACCACTGCAAACTCAAACAAACTAATTAATATTGATTTAGCTCATAACACTCTCCTACTGTTTTTATATCTATTTAAGCAACCTAATATGCTCATTAATAATCAAAATGGTATCACATGGTCCACATAGCAATAAATAGGGTGAATCTCTCTCAGTGCATCGTGTCTTTAAGGCAAACAAGTATACTTCCCTGTCTATTAATATCTATGAGGAGAAAAAAGCCCTCGCTGGCTTACACAGAATTATGTAACGACGTGCATGGATGAATAATTAAAGGACCAGAGGCAAGTGGATTGAACGTTAATGTAGCACAAAGATACGCATCCCTCCTCCTCTGTACTGTGGCCCTGTTCTCATTGGACCCACTCAGTCGCTGCTCTGAGGGGATCTGGACTGAGAGCTCTTCACAGCGATGAGCGGCCGAAGCAAACCTGCAGAATATGTTCACTGAATTGTAACTGAATTCTTTGAGTCAAAACCAATGAGGCATTAAGCAGCCACTCTAACACGCTAATTGGACCTTCTTAGAAAACACAACTTATGGATGCCTGGTAGGTTAACATCTCATCGTACAACCTTTCCTCGCTGTCACTGGTCAGAAAGACTTTATCAGAGGAGCAGCAGTTCAAGCTGTCAGTCGGCTGTGATGCACTTCATACACGCACCAGCAGTGAGAGTGCTTCCTCCCGGCTACGGCACACATGCGGCCGATGAATAATGAATATCGCACATCCAACACCTTTGCATTTATCTGGATTGCTTTTAACCATAAACATGGAGCACAGAAATATTAACAGAGCTGTCCTTATTTGGGCCTCCAGTATGATTAGATAATGGGAGTAAAGAGCAGCAGACATGGAGGAATAATTTCCAAGCTAATGGAAATTGGTGCACAATTTCAACACTGTCAAAATACTTCACGGTTAGTAAAAGACCCAAATTGATAATGTTATTACAAATGCATACATATCATTAGATATATATATAAGTAGCAATTTAAAGTGCGTTTGTTTAGGGGAATCTTTTAACTTGTTTGTATGGATTTCATTTTATGGTGTGTCAATAGACTCATCAAGAGGCTTTATGTTTATGTTGCGGTGCACAGAGGTGCCAATTAAAGTACAAATACTTTGTTACCTTTCTTAAAGGCAGGAAAGAGGATTCTGGGGTGAAAGATATCTCCAATGGCTGTTAGTGTATTTTTGAGCAGTGCGCATGTGTCAGTGCCCCCACCTTCATAAAAGTTCTCTATGCTGGAAACGCCTCTGCCGGTAATTTTGTGTTTCACCTAGAGAGGCAGCAAAGGGCCAGGATGCACCTAGTCAGCAGGAAATCTCCATAAGAAGGAGAAGAGGTCTCTGCGGGCGATATCAAATACAGCACCAACTACAGAATTAAATCTAATTTACCTGTCCGGCAGAAGTTCTGCGACCAAAGCATCCGTATTCGGACCTTTCTGCTCCTTCAGGAGACGCCATCTCTGAAAAGAATCTCCTAAACTCATTCTTAAGGCTGATTTATGCTCAGAAACCAGGTCGCCTACATGTGTGTCGCAGTTAACGCAGATACGCCCCGCCCCTTCTGCAGAAACTCTGTTCTGCACTACACTATCTACACTATGCGTATTTCCTGTTTGGTTCCTTACTGGCTTGTTTTGTTTGTCTGACCGCCATTGTGGAAAACGACTGGTGAAGATGTAGCAGCTAGCAGAGCGAGGTGAGAACGCTGGGACCCTTTTTCCACTTGGATCCTCGCTCTTTTTGGCCCTCATGTCCCTCCGTTGTCGTACAAACTTGCCCCCACTTCCTCGCCGCCTCGGCCGTATCTAGACCCACAGCTAGTTCCTGATTGGCCCTCTCACATTGTGGCGTGGAATAACATAGCGCAGACCACGCTTCAATATTGGGCAGAAATCAAAAATATCTGCGACACGCTGCTGGGGGAGGATAACCAGGCGTTACGCCAGCTCCCTTCCCTACCACTTTCTTTCCTCTTTTCAAATACATCAAAAAAATACTCTTTTCCGGTTAGGTTTGTCATTCATTTGGATTCATTTCGGCCATTTATACCCCAGTTTACCCAAAACAGCGAACAAATAGCTAAAAAAAAAAGCCGCAGCAGCAAATGAGCATACGGGTACTTCTTCATACTTCGGTGTAATGGCGGGCCGCTGGCCAAACAGCGTATGAGTTATGCTTGGAGCCTACATAAATAACGTACTGGGGGTTTGATTGAGAAACAAGAAGCCAATCCACTTTCGACAGTAGGTAAAGTGGATTGGCTAATGTTTTGTAGGCATGACTACAGCCAGTTTATGGATTTTTAACAATACCATCCAATAATTCATTAATTTTAGATTAATCTAGACACTTAATTTCTGAAAAAAAACCCTCTATCATTCATTTAAGAAGAAATGTTGGCTATCTGTACTTTACTGGAGTAATCATGTTCCGGACAGATTTGACTTCTACTCCTTACATTTTAAAAATAGACTTGTCTTTGTTTCATTTTAGCTCATTTTCATAATGGCCTGTTGGTATTTAAAAAACTTCCATCGGATCAACAGTTTATAGATATGCTCCAGTTAGGATGTGTAAAAATACAAGCTTAAAAACAATGTGGGTTTTTTTGCATTTGTAATCATTTTCAAAAATGCATAAAAGTTATTAAAATACAACTTATAAGAACCTTTTTGTATTATTGCAGCTGTCCCTAAGTTTTTATACAAGGGAGCCATTTTGGATTCTGAAGTAAGCTTGGAATACAGGTAGGTCACTCCGTTCATTGTTTGTATTTGTTTTTATTATTTAGTGTAACCTTGATACATCTAAGTTAAATTCTATTCAGTTTATTTCTATAGCTCTAATTGCAGTAAAATCAACTCTGAAATTCTGACACTGATACAGAGCAGCACCATGTGTAACCTGACTGTTAAAACTGACTTTTTAGGTCTTACATTAATCGCAGCTCATTTTACTGTGTCAGTGATGTGCCCTGAATCTCCTAACAATCCTGGATTTATCAATCTGGCTAGGCTTAAAACGTTCCTTTTTGATAAAGCTTCTAGTTAGAGTGGCTCAGGTTATCCTGATCTATCTCTATAGTTCTGCTGCTATAGGCTTAGACTGCTGGAGGACATAGGGACCCCTTTTTCATCATTCTGCTTCATTCTATCTCTATTCTCCCACTCTGCAGAATCTGTTAGTTCAATCTCTAACGTTCTGCTCTCTCTGCTTTTTCTCATAGTAGCTTCATCTGGTCTGTTCCTGTTTGGCTGTGACTCCATCCTGGAGAGAAATATCAGCTGTGCTGCTGCCATCAACACCTTTGTTTCTAGATGGAGGTTTCTTCCTGTTCAAAGGGAGTTTTTCCTCTCCACTGTCGCTACAAGCATGCTTAGTGTGAGGGATTGCTGAAGAGTCAATGAGTCGATGCAATCAGCTGGTTTTCCTTAGATAGAAAACTTTCAATCAATCTGACTGGATGATCTGGTGAACTGGAAAGTGACCTGAGATGACATGATGTGAATTGGAGCTATAGAAATATACTGAATAGAATGTAATGGAAATTGAACAATCTAAACTATATCTTTAATGTATGATACAGTTTTAGTGAAAAAAATAAAGCCAAATAAACAATGAAAGAAAAGTTTTGTTGTTTCACTTTGTAAAACATAAAGTGCTGTTTTTTAATGTTTGCATTTCCCTTTTCTAAGGTTTTGTTTTTGTGTATTTGTTTTATTAATGTTGGTATATTAAAGTATGAAGTATAAAAGGTATACATCTATATACTTATTTCTAGATCTTTTTTAACCAGCTATGGTTAAAAGAGATTTCATGAAGTGTAACAGAAGCAATGCATGAGGAGATGAGTGATGATCCATGATTGAAAGCTGTTCAGGGTTGGAAAGTTTGGCTTTGTGCAACACCTTAGAATAAAGGTTGTATTGTGAGTTTGATTGATTATATAGACACCTGTGAAAGCAGCGTAGACACGCCAAGGGGGATCTTACATTCCCTTTAAGCTTAAACTTTATATTTTTGATAAATTGCTGACAGCAAATGTTTGATTCAGCCTCAAAACTAAGCAGCCAGATATCAAAAGTTAATTTTACATTAAAAAAAAAATATTTCCTAACCTTGACAGAGAACAAAAAAGAAATAATTGCAAATGAAATTAGTTGACCTCACTGAAGGCTGATAGGTTGATCAATGCAAAGCTTTCAATGTGGGCATAAACTGACAGTCGTTTATGTAAACCACAGGTTAATCCTGAACATATCATAGTGCACTCAGTCACTGCTAATCAGGGTGGATCCTGGAGGCCACACACTGCTTCCCACTCGCTGTTTAGTCAATTAGTGGATTTTGTAACCCATTTGTAAAGGTTTCACCAAATGCAAAAACAAAAGCTGAAAAGGACAAAGCTGTTTGAAGCCAAGTGAAAATAAAAAGCTGCCTTTATAGCAGCGTTCTAAAAACTGAAATAAAAGCTGCTCAGACGATCTGTCCTTGAATTTCCCTCTAATGTTGGATAATTGCATTAAAAAATTAACCTTTAAAACAACATCAAATATTTAAGACTTCTAAATAGCAGAATAATTTGCAGTCTTTATGTTAAAATTCATCCCACATTTAGAGTTTGTTAAGCCGGTCGTACGCTGTAAGATGTTTTTGTTCTTTTTCGGCTGATTCTCCAGTCATGTGAGATTTTTTTTGATCACGCCGACTTTCAGCCTGATGGTGCGTGGTGTAGTGAACAGGGGGTAACGAGGGGCGATCAGCCTCTAACGACCAACGCCCCCCCCCCCCCATCAGGAATCGTAAGTTCAGGAGAAAATCAAAGTTGTTTCAAAAGATGGGGCTGCTGGATAAAACCTGGAACTCAAAGCTATTTCTGACATTTTGAATTGAAAAATCTTCCTGGATGGAAGAGAAACGTCTTCAAACTTGAAAACAAAGTCCAGAGGATGATTTTAACTTTCTTTTTTTGGAATGACCTGGATGACAGAGAATCTCCACCACCTCAAACATGTTTGAAATCCAGTCGGCCATTGTAAGGTGGTCGTGGGCAAATCGCTCAGTGGGCAAACAAGGATTCTTCTTCTTCTTCTTCCTCTCAGATGTAAACCCAGCAGCATGGCGGGGGGGGCAATGAGTGAAATGGAGTTCTTCCTGTGTCAGACCGTAGTAGCCATGTTAGCTCAGCCATGTCTTTGTCCAAATACGTCGTCTCCTTTTCTTTTTAGGGCTTTCAGCACTAAATTGCCCAAATATCCAAGGCAGCGCGTTTCCCTCTAGTGAGCTTCATGTTCCTCTGCTACTGGTTTGGCTTCCGGATAGACGAGTCCGAGTAGCGCCATCTCACTGCGGAGCTGAGTCCCACCTGGTTTTTAGACGTACAGTGTGAGCAGGTAGATCGTATCAGAGCGTCGGGTCGCACAGTGAGAGAACAAACATCCTGAACTGGGAACTTTTAAGCCCTGCAGTTTCATCGTACGATGTGAGCTGTAGCTGCGAGCAACGATTGGAAATACCGTACAGAGTATGCCCGGCTTAAATAAAAAGGTAGTCAGAGGTAAATTGGGATTTATTCACACTCTTCAACCATTTTTATAGAGTTCTGTCACTAAATCATAAGTGGGGGGAGGTAATTTAATCTAAATTGATTGCCGATACAAATTATAGGCTAGAGATTAGGCAAGATTTACTGTTAGGTCTGTGGAGCAAAATCCTGATAATCTGGATGACCATCAGCGGATAAAGAAAATGGCCCGAGCTATTTGCTTAACATGACGCTCCCCCTGAAGTCGTTTATTAAAACTGGTCCCATTCCACTAGAGAATCCAGAGCTAATTATTTCAGGAGATAGCAAGGAAGCAGGGCTGGATCATCCTCACAGACGAGTGGAAATATTTTGGACTCTGAGTGTGTAACTTGGCTGACGAGGAACAGGCTATTTTTGGCTGCATGTTTATGTAAGTGACTAACGTGTTGTGGAATAATGAGGAGGCTCTCCGGGCCCTCTGTGGAGCTGCAGAGACGAGACTCTCAGAGCGGCGGAGGGTGATTGAAGGAAGCTAATGAGCACGAGGAAAAAAGAAGAACACGGGAATGAAAAGGGCTAGGATAATAAAAAGAATGAAAATGCAAAGGAAATACGACAATTACCAGCAGGAGGCCTCAGACAAGCAGGCTGAGGAAAATAGTGAGGAGAATGGTGAATGGTGGTACTGTGATGGAGACAATGATTATGGTGATGGTGGCAAATAAAAGTCCACTGGCATGGGAAAGCAAAGTTTATCTCATTGTTTAAAATGCTGCAGCTAAAAGCGTAATAAAGGAGTGAAGAACCAATGAGCATCGCACTCTGATGCTTTATCAGCTCGTTTTATCTCTCTTAGCGATGTCACCTCTGCATCAGTCTGTTTTTTACATTTGCATAGTCTGAACTAATTTCTTTCAAAAAGGGCTCTGCTCTTCATCAGTAGTGAAATCGAATCCCATTTCCTTTTCATGCAGTTTCCTCACACACATACTCACAAAGACTCTCATACAGTAGCTGGTACCTCTTCTCAGGAGGGGGCTCCTGATTGGCTGCTGGTGCTGCCTGCGCCGTTTCCTGCAGGTCAGGGATATTGGCAAAGTCATCTTGCTCTGCAACACCAATGGCCAAAGCCAGGACCACCAGCTTTCCTTCACTGGCTCCCAGTAAAGACAAAAGAAATGCAGTGGATAGAAGAAGAGGCAGGAAAAAAATGCAGGCAGCCAAAGGAGACATTGCACAGAAACAGGGAGATGGAGAGATCATTTCAGGAAGTCAGACGGAAGATAGGAAGTTTGGAAAAGGAGGTAGAAAAGAGAACAATATCAGAGAAACAGAGCATGTTGTGAAAACAACAAAAACCACAACAAACCCCGCCTGCAGCGAGAGATTTACCCGGGGAAGGATATCGGTCAAAATGTACGAAGCGTGCAAAGAAACATCGCATGTTTGGCTTTTCACACAGTTTCTGGTTTTTCCAGAAAACTTCAATTACTTTGCTGAGTTTAAGGTTATGTTTCCAGATGATGACATCATCAGGTGAACCGCAGTCTGGAAAGAAACCACCTTCATCCACATTTTTCCAGAGACTGGGAGGAAAAACCTGATGAGGTCATCACGCCCGTAGCTTCCTATTGGGCAGCTTCAAATTGGTCATAGTCAAAAGTTGATCTTATTTGAAATTATTGTATTTTTATAAGCTGCTTAATTAGATCCTATATACAGCCTGGAAAAGGCTGGAAGTTGATCATATTTTAGGGTCAAAAAATGAATAACAATAATAATAAATAACAGGGAAATATATTTCCTTTTACAAACTTTATTCCCTTCCTTATGTTATTATCCTTTTAGTCCTTCCTTTCTTCTTTCCTTCTTCGTAAACTCGTCTTTAAATCTGTTGTTTTCCCTCCCTCCCTCCCTTCATTGTACGATCAGTACTTAATCTTCCTAAAATATTCTAGCAGGGACTAAAGGAAAGTGTTAGAATGCATGGAGTAACATAAATGCTCGGTTTGTTGAAATCAATAAATATGTGAAATGAGGTGAAAGTGTCCCCAATAGAATTTGGATAATATGAACTCTATAATGAGGCGATTTTCTCTTTGACAGGTGCCGTCTGTGAGTTGTGTTAATCTGAAGGGGGATTTAAAGACCTAAAAAGCTCAGGAATCATCGTCACTGATGTATAACAGGGAGATTATTTCACAAACTTAGAGTCATTGAGCGAAAAGCTTTATGCATGAAAAAAAGGGCAGATTGTAAAGTTCAGGCTTATATCTCCCCACAGCTTGACAGCAACATATTTTCACAGTCAGGGGCTTAAGCTAAAGGACTGCAGGTTTGGATGAGGGTAAGGAGGGAAGTGATGAGGAGGAATTAAAGCGTAAGGGGATGAGGGGAGGAAAGTGGTTGGATTTGTAGAGCAGCTGTGTCGCTCTGGAGGAGATGAAATGAGAAGAGTGAGAGAGCAGTGACCCAGAAAAAGATGAAACACGGCATACACCTCCAGATACTCCATCTTTCAAATAGAAACAATTAGTCCAGATCTTCTTAATGAGGCTTAATAAAATCTTAACTGTGCAGAAAGACGCCCCTGATGTTCAGGGAGAAAAAGATGAATGTGGAGCGAAAGCAGAAGGAAGGAAAATAAGCAGACAAATGTCTGAGAGTGGAAATGTCTTAAACATGTGTGGTTGTTGACGTGCAAGCTGCTCAAAATCGAGGCCATTAGGAGTCATTAATTAATTAACTTGATGACTCCACCTGCTTTCCGCTACTTCTATAAGCCTGTAGTGATATTAGGCTAAATTAAATTAAATTAGCGTTTATCAGATTATCACAATCCAACATAAATCAGCCGAAAGCCTAAAGGAAGCAAACTCTATTGCGTCACAAATTAATATGATTTCTGAATATTTCTAATCATTGGGAATTTAGTCACAACTAAATATTTCAACTATTCAAATATTTTCATATTAGGCACAAAAAAAAGAAGAAAAATCATCAAAATGATCACAAACCACCTAATTCTTCAATTAAATAAAACAAATGAAACAGGCCTAAACAAAGGAAACTAAACATAAAGCATTATGGGAAACCGACACGCAACATTTCCAAGCAAGGACTATTTAAAACTAAAGAAAAAAAGCCACCACACTAAAAATCGATGAACTTATTGAGAGTTTATCACTCTTTTTAACTTGCAGGAGTGCTCTCTCTCTCTCTGTAAATATCTCTCTCTCTATATATATATATATATATATATATGGAACAGCGCTGTCAGATGACACCGTGCACAGAAAATGAAAACTCATCAGGACCTATTACCACTAGGCTTTGAGGCCTGAAATACTTTGTTCACGAATTACCAGCTAATTGAGAATAATGATGATTTGCTGCTTTATTCAAATCATTTCCTGCCTTCTGTCATTGCTAAACACTCATTTATTTGCCGTTTATTTACAGTTTGAGTGTATTTCTCTCAGGATGGGAGTTTTCAGACAAACTCATCTCCACATGGATAAACATAGAAAGCAAAGGGTTCAGCTTGTTGCGTCGTCCACAATAAAAAACAGGGGTTTTTTTTGTTTTTTTTCGCCCTCGCAGCTCCTGAAGAACACAGCAGACGATGAGTTATTGTGCACTATAGCTCTGGTGAATTTCAATGGTGAAGTCCTCTGGAAATCTTCAATAATTGTTGTTGATTGCAGATGTGTCTAGTAGTTCCCATTGATTTAGCTTGTAAAGCGGGGAGAATGGCGCTAGGCTAACCGCACCGTGACGTCACTGCTGGAAGATGGCAGGAGGGAGGGGCTACTATATTTGGGCAAAAATGGCCGCTCCCAGACTCAGTGATGGCGACGAAAATTATTATTTAAATTTGTTTACTGATTAACTTTAAATTAATTGAATCACAGCAATGTATTAGTTTTAGGTATAAATAATGATCCATTGATTATTCCTGCTGACTGAACTTTTCCTTTAAATCGTAGTTTCTTTCACTTTGCCTCGGTGCAGTTCGGTGATTTTTTTGGGCTTACAAGCATTTTTTTTTTCAGCTATTAATCGAAAATAGCTTAAAATTTATTTTGCCTGCAATCTAAAAAATTAACACAAGCTTAAAGTAAAGGCTGTTATTTTAATTTCAGGGTTCTGACATACAAATTTTGTTAAGTGAAGGACCTTTTGTTTCAGGGGTCAAATATTTAAACCTGGCGAGTGTTTTGTGTTATTATCTCCTTTTCTTCTAAGCATATAAACGGTCCTACTTTATACAAAGGCTGATATGTTTATTTGGAAGCTGCTGCTCTGAACTCGCAATAAGCAATTAAGAAGCTGAGGGAATGTCGTAGTTAATGAGGAAAAGAGAAATCAGAGAGACGGTACAAACTCCAGAGATGGCCGAATCATGAAACATGAAAAGGTGAACATGGAGGATGATCACAGGATTTTCTTTTAGGATGAATAAATCAACCCAGCAGAACATCCAGCCAAGTCAAAAAAAACATCTTTCAACAGGATGACTTATCATTTTCATTGTGCACCATGCAAATCATTCATGAACCCCAAGAATATAGATAGATATAGTTAGCCAAAAGGGGCATATTCAATAGCTGGACACAGCTGAGACACAACCGGACAAATAAAGCTTATCAACATTTACCAGATCAACAAAAAAGAAAAGGAAGGCGGCCAAAAAAGATCCACAGTAAAACACATTAGAAGGCAACAAAAAGCAGCCAGCTGGATTCCCTGATTGCAAGAAAGAAAAGAGCAAATGTTCCTATTTCCTATATGGAAGCTGTCTGCTTAAAATCATCTTCCACAGAGTTGGTGGGACGTTGCATCGCAGACTAACTAGGCCATGACCCAAAACATAGCAGAAAGGTAGGCCATAGAAAAATGGGATAGAAGTCAGGAAAGGCGAAGCAAAACGGATCCAATATGGTGGATAAGCTCAAAGCTAAAATCAAGCTCTATTGATGATCTCCACGAAGTTTCAGAGATACACTGAGATTTCAATTGTTAAATTCCAATATTAAGTTTGTCATCTTCTGAATGTGTCCAGCAAGTTTCAATGCACTCGTAATTATAGCTAATTTAGTCAATTTGGGTTTTAATTAAACTACAAAGCCACTGAATAAGAGGAGGCGAAAACTTCTGTCTCAAAAAAATCAGTCTGTGGTGTAACTACTCTGCTCATTCTCCACGCTTTAAACAGTCTAAGCTATGCTAAGCTAAGCTTAACTAAGCTAAGCTGCTTGTCACTACCCGATCCGTCCTGCGCTATCAGCTCATCCAGATATCCATCCGGGTCACCTTCGATTTTATTTTGTTAAGACCTGAACAACATGTTTCCCTCCCCCAAAATAGTAAGCGTACTAATATATAATGTGTTAAAGGTTATTTATGTATTTCCTGAGAAAATAAATGCATTAAAATCTTTTCTGTTTTATCCCTCTGCTCCTAATCTGTACAGGAAATAGGATCCTACACTACTTCCGGAAGCTAACTTTTTCGGCTTTGGATTTTAACATAAATCTAGTCTATTTGAGTTTTATTTTTTTCGCTCATGTTAGTATTATGGTATATAGTGCGTAACCTAAAGAAAGAAGCAACTAGAATGCAGAAGTGCATGCGCAGGACGGATCGTGCTTCCGGGACGGACCAGGTAGTGACACTGATCATCCTCATAATGAGCTCTTCCACTGACCGCTTCACAGGCAACTTTCAAAGTTGGTCTTGCTGTTATGTTTTAATATGGGGTGAGTTTCACTTTAAGGAAGCTAAAGTCAGTGTTATAGAGAGGCCAATCTGAAAGCCTTGAACTCAGTCCCATAGAAAACCTATTGGTAGAGTTCAAATGGAGTGAGGGAACAAAGGAGCCTCTAAACCTGCCAACTACTGTGAAAACCATCAGGAGAGAAATGATGGATGAGCTAAAAGATAATAAAAAAGAAATGGTTTTTGCTTAAGCTCCCGTCACACCTTGGTGATTTAGACCTGCGTAGCCTGAAGTAAGAAAAATCTGGCAAAAACGCTGGCAGCGTTGGATAAGTTATGGGTACGTTTTATATAAGTTATGAGCACGATGAAGGACGCTGAAGTACGCTGGAACACGCTGGAACACGTTGGAACACGTTGGAGCACGCTGGAACACGTTGGAACATGGCTGGAACACGCTGGAACACGCTGGAACACGCTGGAACACATTGGAACACGCTGGAGCACGCTGGAACACGTTGGAACATGGCTGGAACACGCTGGAACACGTTGGAACATGGCTGGAACACGTTGGAACACGCTGGAACACGTTGGAACACGCTGGAGCACGCTGGAACACGTTGGAACATGGCTGGAACACGCTGGAACACGTTGGAACATGGCTGGAACACGTTGGAACATGGCTGGAACACGCTGGAACACGTTGGAACATGGCTGGAACACGCTGGAACACGCTGGAACACGTTGGAACACGTTGGAACATGGCTGGAACACGCTGGAACACGTTGGAACACGTTGGAACATGACTGGAACACGCTGGAACACGTTGGAACATGGCTGGAACACGCTGGAACACGTTGGAACACGTTGGAACATGGCTGGAACACGCTGGAACATGGCTGGAACATGCTGGAAAACGTTGGAACACGCTGGAACACGTTGGAACATGGCTGGAACACGCTGGAACACGTTGGAACACGTTGGAACACGTTGGAACACGTTGGAACATGGCTGGAACACACTGGAACACGTTGAAACATGGCTGGAACAGGCTGGAACACGCTGGAACACACTGGAACACGTTGGAACACGTTGGAACACGCTGGAACACGCTGGAACATGGCTGGAACACACTGGAACACGTTGAAACATGGCTGGAACAGGCTGGAACACGCTGGAACACGCTGGAACATGGCTGGAACACGCTGGAACACGCTGGAACACGCTGGTACAGGCTGGAACACGCTGGAGCACGCTGGAACACGTGGGAACACGCTGGAGCACGCTGGAACACGTTGGAACATGGCTGGAACACGCTGGAACACGTTGGAACACGTTGGAACATGGCTGGAACACGCTGGAACATGGCTGGAACACACTGGAACACGTTGAAACATGGCTGGAACACGCTGGAACACGTTGGAACACGCTGGAACACGTTGGAACACGTTGGAACATGGCTGGAACACGCTGGAACATGGCTGGAACACACTGGAACACGTTGGAACATGGCTGGAACACGCTGGAACACGTTGGAACACGCTGGAACACGTTGGAACATGGCTGGAACACGCTGGAACACGCTGGAACATGGCTGGAACACGCTGGAACACGTTGGAACACGCTGGAACACGTTGGAACATGGCTGGAACACGCTGGAACACGCTGGAACAGGCTGGAACACGCTGTAGCACGCTGGAACACGCTGGAACACGCTGGAACACGCTGGAACAGGCTGGAACAGGCTGGAGCACGCTGGAACAGGCTGGAACACGCTGGAACACGCTGGAACAGGCTGGAACACGCTGGAACACGCTGGAACATGGCTGGAACATGCTAGAACAGGCTGGAGCACGCTGGAACAGGCTGGAACACGCTGGAACACGCTGGAACACGCTGGAACAGGCTGGAGCACGCTGGAACAGGCTGGAACACGCTGGAACACGCTGGAACAGGCTGGAACACGCTGGAACACGCTGGAACACGCTGGAACATGGCTGGAACATGCTAGAACAGGCTGGAGCACGCTGGAGCACGCTGGAACACGCTGGAACACGCTGGAACAAGCTGGAACACGCTGGAACACGCTGGAAAAGGCTGGAACACGCTGGAACACGCTGGAACACGCTGGAGCACGCTGGAACAGGCTGGAACACGCTGGAGCACGCTGGAACACGCTGGAGCACGCTGGAACAGGCTGGAACACGCTGGAACACGCTGGAACATGGCTGGAACACGCTGGAAAATGCTGGAACACGCTGGAACACGCTGGAGCACGCTGGAACACGTTGGAACAAGCTGGAGCACGCTGGAGCACGCTGGAACACGTTGGAACATGGCTGGAACACGCTGGAACGCGCTGGAACACGCTGGAGCACGCTGGAACAGGCTGGAACACACTGGAACACGTTGGAGCACGCTGGAGCACGCTGGAACAGGCTGGAACACGCTGGAGCACGCTGGAACACGTTGGAACATGGCTGGAACACGCTGGAACACGCTGGAACACGCTGGAGCACGCTGGAACAGGCTGGAACACGCTGGAACACGCTGGAACACGCTGGAACATGGCTGGAACACGCTGGAGCACGCTGGAACAGGCTGGAACACGCTGGAACACGCTGGAACAGGCTGGAACACGCTGGAACACGCTGGAACAGGCTGGAACACGCTGGAACACGCTGGAACATGGCTGGAACACGCTGGAACACGCTGGAACACGCTGGAACATGGCTGGAACATGGCTGGAACATGCTGGAACACGCTGGAACACGCTGGAACATGGCTGGAACATGGCTGGAACACGCTGGAACACGCTGGAACATGGCTGGAACATGGCTGGAACATGGCTGGAACACGCTGGAACATGTTGACATACAGCAAGTATGTTGAGAAATTTTAAGCATGCTCAAAATTTCCCGCCGTCTGCTCATATGTGGTCATAAGTTACAGGTTAGTTATCTGGTCGTTGACATACGTTCAGTGTAAGCTACTGTATAATGGCGTATTGGCAGCGTTTTGGGGGTTCACAGGAGGAAACCGTCAGTTCTCCTCCAGACTTCATCCCCATCATAGGGTGAGCCAGAAGGTGGGTGATGGATCCTCCCTGCGTTCACGCCCACCACCAACACACTTCTAGCAGATATGACGCTCAATCTGCTGACGCCAAAAACCTGCTTTCTTTATTTTTGTTTTATTCTTTTTCTTTTGGCGGGTGGTAAACAGCAGCTAGGTTAATACCACGATCACCGCCTGCAGGCCGGGCGCCTCCGGGCGCATCGCTGCCCCCCTCAGGACACTGTGCATCATTTCATGGGCATTACGCTGCCATGCGTTATGCAGAAGTTAGGCTGTGGTTGGACAGAAGTTCTGGACTCGTTATGAATCCTCTATATACGCCCAGAATAGAAAGAATCCATAGAAAGTTCAGTGTCTGCCAGAGTTTAGGAGATTCTGGGACGTTAGGCAGACGCTGGATAAATCAGCAAGGTGGGAAAGGAGCCTTTAATATTTAAAGACAATAAAAACATCTTAATATTCTTTTAAATTAATATGATTGACTAAACTGTGGTCTCATTATCTCACACAGATATAGCTTCATAAATTGTCTTTGTACTTTATGCCGTGTGGAGTTAGGAAGCTGAGACGGAGGCATTTTTTGCAAGAAAAAAGGTTCAAATGTATTTAAAGTCCTCAGACAGAGAGACGGAGCTCTGGCTGAGGCATTTCACTACATACATTTATACCTTACAAAATCCCAAAACACACACTCCTCCCAGCGGAACCAACCCACCCTCTGCATCAAGAACTTTCTCACTCTTGAACATTTGGAGGAAAAACAACTTGAGTTCATGAAGGCCGTTACCTGTCAGGTTAATCTATCTCTCACTGGTCAGATGGATCTCCTAATAACAGCAATCCTCCCCTTCATGCCATGAAGGAGGCTGTGTGACTCTTTCTTATCTCTCATGAACTTCATTTGGAGCCTGGGAGGCTGAGAACAGACAAACCTCAACATTTTTCACTCCACACCCCTTATGCATATGTTTGTTAAGTTAAGGATTTTTAATGTTGCCTAAAACTAAGATAACAAAAACCTAGATCCAAGTGCAAACGGACCTGAGCGTATCTATTGGTGAAGAAGCACTTACTTGTAGCTGTGGTTGAAAACCAGTGGATTATGCAACATGATATAGAGCTTCCACTGATATACTGGCTATTGGATCCCTCTTCTCTCATCACCCATTAAGTACAGGCATTAACACTGGGGACTCTCATGAAAGCACTTCACTTAAGGCAGCCTACATTAAGGAAGCTCAGGTGAGAGGGGGGAGGAGACGTCAATGAAGCGGGGGGGAATTATTGATTCAAAGCCAAAAAAGAATGGAGATAGGTCTTTAAATGAATGCATTTAGCTGAAGTTCTCCAAAGGCGAGAGATCTTTGTCAATGACAGTCACACCTTCATTTGGCAATGATTCACCCAAACAGCGAATGTGTCCAAGATGAAAATGAACTGTCCTGAGCAAAGGGTTACGTCTATTACCGGGCCCTTTGTGCCATCAATCATGTACGACATTGACGTTCTAGAGAAGAAAACACACCAACAATGACCTCAAATTCACATTTACAACAATAAGTGCAACGGCTGATGATCATTGACCATATTGGCAGTGACCTTGGTGCCTCACGGCGCGCGGCCTCGCTGATGCCCATTTTAACCAGCTGCATCAGCTCAGCCGTGACGTCCAGAGAAAGGCTTTGGAGAACCAGCTGAGAGGGGATCCAGTTAAACTGATTCAGTGCACATTGAACACATGCTACACCTTGACAGTGTCCTTGGTAATCCATCCCTTCATCACCATCTTTCTCCCTTATCCGTCCCCCCCCCCCCCCTCCTCGGGGCAGGGAGTAACAATATGTTGCAGAAGTAATGGTGCTGGTGACATAAGATCAATGAATCAGGGTTAACTCAAATCTACACAGAGCTGCAGGCCTTTCTGCTTAAACTGATGCATAGTGACATGCAAGGATCCCTTATCCTCACCCACCTAAATATACTACCTTACAAACCACTGAAAACCCCTTCAACTTTTTTTCCGTGCATTTATTGGGGGGTTTTATTTGATAAGCAACAAATAGTAAAGCATGATTGGAAAAAGATTTTCTCCGCAGCACAAACAATTTTTTAACCTAAATCAGTATTTTTTTCTTAAAATAACACTTTGCCAATGGAATGAGACAATATTTAAAATGAGAAAAAATTATTTAATTGTATAATTTCAAGTGCATATTTTCTTTTAGTTCTCAGGCTCCTCTCCTGTGGAACCAACTACCAGTTTTAGTCCGTGAGGCAGACACCCTGTCTACTTTTAAGGCTAGGCTTAAAACTTTCCTTTTTGATAAAGCTTATAGTTAGAGTGGCTCAGGTTATCCTGAGCTATCTCTATAGTTATGCTGCTATAGACTTAGACTGCTGGAGGACATAGGGACCCCTTTTTCATCATTCTGCTTCATTCTATCTCTATTCTCCCACTCTGCAGAATCTGTTAGTTCAATCTCTAACGTTCTGCTCTCTCTGCTTTTTCTCATAGTAGCTTCATCTGGTCTGTTCCTGTTTGGCTGTGACTCCATCCTGGAGAGAAATATCAGCTGTGCTGCTGCCATCAACACCTTTGTTTCTAGATGTTGGAGCTTGGCCTGTTTTCCAGTGTAGTCCTGTTTCTCTGACTGTGACTAACTGGATGTGCTCTCTTCATCCTCTGACATGGGAGCTGGCTCGGAGCTCGTCTGCCTGGCTGTGTGTTTCCTGGACGGGGCCGCCTGTGGAGCTGGTTGAGTTGCCTTTTGTATCTATGCTTCTTTTTCTATGTCTGCTTCTGTCTCCTTGAACCCCAGTGGGCCTCAGCAGATGGCCGCTCACACTGAGCCTGGTTCTGCTGGAGGTTTCTTCCTGTTCAAAGGGAGTTTTTCCTCTCCACTGTCGCTACAAGCATGCTTAGTGTGAGGGATTGCTGAAGAGTCAATGAGTCGATGCAACCAGCTGGTTTTCCTTAGATAGAAAACTTTGAATCAATCTGACTGGATGATCTGGTTGATCTGGATCTATAAAGTGACCTGAGATGACATGGTGTGAATTGGAGCTATAGAAATAAACTGAATAGAATTGAATTGTTACTATGTTTGGGAAAAAATGGCCGCTCTCAGACTCAGTCATCGCAACGAAAATTATTATTTTTATTTTTTACTGATTAAGACAAAATGTATTAAATCACAGCAATTATATTAGGTATTGGTATAAATGATGACCCATTGGTTATTCCTTGCAGACTTTTCCTTTAAACTTCAGAGATTTCTGTGGTTTTAAAAATCTGAGAAGGTATAAATACTCCTAAATCCTCAACATCTGAACAGGCTGGAAACGGCAAGCAGACCAAAATTCCTAAAAGTTAACAAAAACTGTGTTTCATATAATTTAAGAAGTGGTTGAAAACATTAGTAGAAAAGACATGCAGGGATATATAAATGTATTCTAGCCTTCCTAACAGCGTCTCAGGGACATAATGAAGTTCTGTTACAGCGACTGCAGGCAGACAGGCTGAATGCCATCAAAACAGATGTTAGTGTTTAGCAGAGCGTGCAGTGGAACCAGTTAACAATCCTCCAACAGAACCAGGGACCAGTCTGTCACAGCTTCCTGTCATTTTTCACACAAGATCTTCTAAAAATAAAACATTTTCTATGCTTTTTCCATTAGGAGCGTTTTGTTTTATTTCATTTCATTAAAGGAGCGTATTCTACACATCTTGGAAACTTGTTTCCTTTATGAGATATTTAAATGATGTCCAACTTCTAAATTGAATGTTTATTAAAATAAATAAATAAAATGAATGTTTAATATATTCACATAATAAAGTTGTTTATTTCAATATCTGGTTTGATGTTTAATAAAGACAATAATGCAAAGTGCAATCCTAAAGCACTGACACAACAGCTCATTTATATTTATTACTCTATGCCTATTAACATTCCTAATTGCTATTTTATAGAAAGCCGTTTATTGACTCCTCATTTATTTTAAGCTTCATTATCCTACATTAACATGATCAGTTGCTGTAATGTAGACTCAGCTCTGTGCATCAAAATAATAACATGACATAATACTCAAATTTACAGTCTGATGGTATTGTTGTTAAAATTCTTGATATTTAAGCATAGATTTATCTTTTTGGAGATTTTAAAACACTATAAGGCACATATTGTAATCTATTTAAGTAATGTTAAAAGGGACTATTTCAGTTAGATGTAAAATATGTTTTTTATGTTAGAAAAATGTTGGTCTTGCATGTTTGATCCACTGAAGCAAGTCTAGTTGCTTCACACCAATAAATATTGAAAAACAGCTGAATTATAATTATAATGATTTCCTTTCATTCTTAAATGACTCAGATCATTTTTAAAACATGTTTTAAAGATAAGCCCTGCTTTCTAATAAAGGTAAATCAAACATATATCATCTGGATGCACAGCGTCTGCTGGGTCTCCTGTTTTGTTGATTTTTTTTAAGCAGTCTATCGTTTAGGAAAATTATTTCCTTCTAAATTAATGAAATGCTTCTTTGGCTTCAAGGAGGTAAAAGACTGCAGCTCATGATTGATGACATAAAAAGTGTGATTACTACGACCAAAGTTATAGCAGTGAGCAATATAGTGAGAAGATGAAGCAGTCCCTATTCATACAGTTATTCAGATATAAAATGCATTATTTTGCAATTTGATCCTTTTTTTATAATATTTCGGGAAAAGTGTCAAAACAAAACATTATTAAAGCTATAGAGGAGGATCTTTTATTTCCGGGTGGATCATCTCAATCAGTGGTCCTCCTAACTGTCAATCATTCTGATGATTTGTTTACGTGAGGCCGTCCTACGTGCTCGTCCCGTTAGCTACATTCAGGCGTATATCTGTGGAGAGCTACGTTTTCAGACAGTCATTGAAGCTCACCTTTCTCACCGCCGTTCTTTGAAAATGGCCGAGGGTCGGAAGAGAAAAAAGTGTCTACGAAGTGTTTGAGAAGAAGTGAAAGGAAGAGGCAGATATATCAGACTTACTGTCACAGCGGCCTGCCATAGGCTGTCGCTACCCGACAGCAGCGACTAACAAAGATGGTGCAGGCACCGCGCAGTGGAGGCGGACTTAGTGACCAACGGAGCAAAAAGCAGTGATCATCTGTCTGAACGGTCAGTTAACTGAGTTCACTATAAAGCTGTCCTCCAAAAGTGCCTGAGCAGCCAGGCGATTGGGTAACTGTACGCAGAAAGCGTAGTCGTGGATCTCTGCCCACTGGTCACCACCAACCCGTTCACGTTTCTAACCGGTTTTCCCCACTCAGTGACACACCCACTGAGAAGCCCACTCTGGTGATTGGCAGCTCCATAGTCAGAAACGTGGCATTAGAGACACCAGGGACCATAGTCAAATGTTTGCCGGGGGCCAGAACGGGCGACATCAAATCCTACCTGAAACTGCTGGCTAAGGATAAGGTTAAATACAGTAAGATTGTTATTCACGCTGGTGGTAATGACACCCGGTTACGCCGATCGGAGGTCACTAAAATTAGTGTTGCTTCGGTGTGTAAGTTTGCCAAAAAAATGTCGGACTCCGTAATTTTCTCTGGTCCCCTCCCTGATCTGACCAGTGATGACTTTTTTAGCCGCATGTCGTCATTCAACCGCTGGTTGTCTAGGTGGTGTCCTGAAAACAACGTGGGCTACATTAATAATTGGCAATCCTTTTGGGGAAAGCCTGGTCTGATTCGGAGAGACGGCATCCATCCCACTTTGGATGGTGCAGCTCTTCTTTCTAGGAATCTGGCCACATTTATTAGTCCTCCAAAACCCTGACCACCCAGGGTGCAGACCAGGAAGCAGAGTTGTAGTTTAACACACATCTCTGCAGCTTCTCTACTGTTACCCACTCTTTACTCCATCCAGACAGTGTCTTGCCCACGACCAAAATCTAATAAATTAGCAAAGATTCCCAAAGGAGTAAATCATGATAATCTAATTAAAATCAAAATAACTCCAATTGGGGAAAAAGTTAAAACAATTAAATGCGGTCTGTTTAACATAAGATCTCTTTCCTCTAAAAGTCTGCTAGTTAATGACTTGATTTGTGATAATCACATTGACTTGTGTTGCCTTACAGAAACCTGGCTGCAGCAAGAGGATTATGTGAGCATAAACGAGGCAACTCCTTCAAGCTATTTAAATTTTCACATCCCCAGAAGTTCTGGGCGAGGAGGAGGAGTAGCAACAATCTTCCAGTCTGACTTACTGATTACTCCCAAAACAGTTAATACCTACAACTCTTTTGAACATTTAACCCTTAATTTCCCTCATCCAAATTTCAAGGCAAGAAAACCTCTTCTTTTTGTAACTTTGTATCGTCCGCCAGGTCCTTACTCTGAATGTTTAGATGAGTTTTCAGAGTTCCTTTCTGATTTGGTATTAAATACTGACAGGGTCATCATAGTGGGAGATTTTAACATCCATGCTGACATTGAAGGCGATAGCTTAAGAGCAGCCTTTAATGCTATCTTAGACACTATTGGCTTTGTTCAAAATGTGAATAGTCCCACACATTCTCATCTTCATACTTTGGATCTTGTGCTGACATACGGCATAGAATGTGAAGAAATAACAGTATTTCCTCACAACCCTGTCCTCTCTGACCACTTTCTAATAACCTTCAGGATTACTTTAACAGAGTTCTCCTCCCCCAAAAGAAGGTTCAATTTTAGTAGATCTTTATCAGATAGAGCAGTTATACATTTTAAAGAATCGGCTTCACTTTCTCTCTCCTCTGTGTCGCTGAGCAGTGCTGCAGAGTGCAAAAGCATAGCTTATTCCCCTTCACAGGTTGATGATTTTGTTGATGGGGTTGCTAGTTCTCTGCGTACTGCCTTAGACAACGCAGCTCCCTTGAAAATGAAAACCGTTGAAAATAGAAAGCTTGCTCCTTGGTTTAATGCAGAGCTGCGTACTTTGAAGCAAAATGCTAGGAAACTGGAGAGAAAATATCGCTCCACAGGCCTGCGGGAGTCCTTCCTAGTCTGGAAAAATGGTTTACTGCTGTATAAGAGGACCCTTTGTAAAGCAAGAGCAGCATACTTCTCCTCATTAATAGAGGAGAATAAGAATAATCCTAGATTTCTTTTTAATACAGTTGCCAAACTCACCCAGAGCCATAGCTCTGTTGAACCGTCCATTCCACCTGCTCTTAGCAGCAATGATTTTATGGGATTCTTTATAAATAAGATTGATCTTATTAAAAATAAGATCATAAGCACTCCTCTATCCGCGATTGTTCCTGAGGTAGTCATGGAATCTGAACCGGGTTTAGACTGCTTTGATCCAGTTGAACTTTCTGAATTAGCAAAATTATTGCCTTCATCTAAGCCTTCAACTTGTATGTTAGATCCAGTTCCAACCAGGTTATTTAAGGAGGTATTCCCTTTGATCTCCTCCTCCATTTTAGATGTGATTAATCTATCTCTGTTACAGGGATATGTACCTAAAGCTTTTAAGGTTGCTGTAATTAAACCTCTGCTTAAGAAACCGTCTCTTGACCCAGATGACTTGGTTAATTATAGACCTATATCCAATCTTCCTTTCTTATCCAAAATTCTTGAGAAAGTAGTTGCCAAACAAGTTTGCGACCACTTACACCATAATGAACTTTTTGAAGAGTTTCAGTCTGGCTTTAGAGCTCATCATAGCACTGAAACAGCTCTGGTGAAAGTCACTAATGATATTCTCATGGCCTCAGATAATAGACTCGTATCTGTGCTCGTCCTGTTGGATCTTAGTGCTGCATTTGATACAGTTGATCATAATATTCTTTTAGAAAGACTTGAATATTTTGTTGGAATTAAAGGAACAGCTCTAGACTGGTTTAAATCTGATCTATCTGATCGAATTCAGTTTGTTTATGTTAATGATAGATCTTCAACACGCTCAAAGGTTACCTGTGGAGTACCACAGGGATCAGTGCTAGGACCAATTCTCTTTACTTTATACATGCTCCCAATTGGTAGAGTTATTAGACAGCATGGGATTAATTTCCACTGTTATGCTGATGATACCCAGCTATATCTGTCTATAATCCAGATGAAGCTAACCCATTACATAGATTACAGGCATGTCTTGAAGACATAAAAACCTTGATGACTCTTAACTTTCTGCTTCTGAATGCAGACAAAACAGAAGTTATAGTCTTTGGACCAGAGTCTCTGAAAAAGAAGCTGATTAGCCAGTCACTTCATTTGGATGGGATTAAACTGATTTCAGATAATAAAGTAAAAAATCTTGGTGTTATTTTTGATCAGGACCTGTCATTTAAATCCCAGATCAAAGAGGTTTCTAGAATTTCCTTCTTTCATCTGAGGAACATTGCAAAAATGAGCAATCTCCTGTCCAGGGGTGATGCTGAGAAACTAGTCCATGCATTTGTTACTTCAAGGCTGGACTATTGTAATTCTTTACTATCAGGAAGTCCACAAACTGTAGTTAAAAGCCTTCAGCTGATCCAAAATGCTGCAGCCAGAGTTCTGATGAAAATTAAAAAGAGAGATCATATCTCTCCTATCCTGGCTTCTCTTCATTGGCTTCCTGTTAAATCCAGAATAGAATTTAAAATCCTCCTTCTCACATATAAAGCCTTAAATGGCCAAGCTCCATCTGATATCAGAGATCTGATTGTTCCTTATGTTCCTAACAGAGCACTTCGCTCCCAATCTGCAGGTTTACTAGTGGTTCCTAGAATTTCTAAAAGTAGAATGGGAGGCAGATCTTTGAGTTATCAGGCTCCTCTCCTGTGGAACCAACTACCAGTTTTAGTCCGTGAGGCAGACACCCTGTCTACTTTTAAGGCTAGGCTTAAAACTTTCCTTTTTGATAAAGCTTCTAGTTAGAGTGGCTCAGGTTATCCTGAGCTGTCTTTAAAGTTATGCTGCTATAGGCTTAGACTGCTGGAGGACATAGGGACCCCATTTCATCATTCTGCTTCATTCTCTCTCTGTTCTCCTATTCTGCAGAATCTGTTAGTTCAATCTCTAACCTTCTGCTCTCTCTGCTTTTCCTCAGAGTAGCTTTGCCTCGTCTGTTCCTGTTTGGCTGTGACGTCATCCAGGAAAGAAACATCAGCTGTGCTGCTTCCATCAACACCCTTGTTTGTAGATGTTGGAGATTGGCCTGTTTTCCAGTGTGGTCCTGTTTCGCTGGCCGTGGCTGGGTGGATGTGCTCTCTTCATCCTCTGGCATGGGAGCTGCCTTGGAGCTCGTCTGCCTGGCTGTGTGTTTCCTGGACGGGGCCGCCTTTTACAGCTGCTTTTTGTATCTCTGCTTCTGTCTCCTTGAACCCCAGTGGGCCTCAGCAGATGGCCGCTCACACTGAGCCTGGTTCTGCTGGAGGTTTCTTCCTGTTCAAAGGGAGTTTTTCCTCTCCACTGTCGCTGCAAGCATGCTTAGTGTGAGGGATTGTATTTGAGTCAATGAGTCAATGCAGTCAACTGGTTTTCCTTAGATAGAAAACTTTGTATCAATTTGACTGTATGATCTGGTTGAACTGTAAAGTGCCTTGAGATGACATGTGTTGTGAATTTGGCGCTATATAAATAAACTGAATTGAATTGAATTGAATAAAGTTCACTATAGAGTCCCGCTCTATAGTGATGGAGGGATTTATGGGTTAAGGCGGACGGTCGGACACAGTGAGCTGGTATGAGCTATGAGAACAGCTACTTTTAAACAGAGCGTGCACGACGAGGAATGGGCTTGTGCACGCTCTCGCTCACGCATTTAAGACTTTAGTCTGCACCTAGTTTGTATCGAGTATCCCCCCGAAGGCGTTAACGGCTCTCTTCTGGTGGAGTGAGCGCCAATTGCAAATCAAATGCAAATGTAAGAATGTGGTTTGGTGACTTCAGCTGGTGTGTTGGGGTTTCCTTGTTTGAGCTGCCTCCCTTTGTGTTGTAAAGGAGCTTTTTCAAGGAGTTGAGTAATTTACAGAATTTCTGTGGGGATAAATAGAGCAGGCACAGCACACAGACTCAGAATTCACCTGGAATTCACCATGGCGCAACCAAGGCGACCAAGAAGGATGAACGCTCTGGAGGCTTTAGCCATGCTTCAGAGCATGCCAGACTATGAATCTGATGGTGGATCTGTTGGAGACTTGGCATTTCAGAATGAAAACAGCGCAACCGATTCTTCAAGTGAAGAGGATGATTCTGATGAGAATGCGACTGCTTTTGCACCAGCAAATCCTCCCCTCCAAAGACCCACCAGGGGCCGAGTGGTCAATTATATGATTGAGCGGGACAGTTCAAACACTAAGGCTACATCAGATGAAGAGGAAGACACAGTGCGTGGGGGGCGGAAATCATATTTGTAATAAAATATAACTAGGTCTACATCATCAGTGTTGACAACACCGGAATGATTTCAGACAGCGGGGCCACCAGCGCAGTGATCAGACGATAACTGATCTGTACAATGAAAATATCTCCATCAGCTGACAAGAATATTTATTCAACAATGACCATCTGCCCTATTTACTAGAGGGCAAACATCATCCGCTCTCGATATCCAGCGGAAAGCCGGTTTTGCGCTGGAAACCGGCTTCCAGCTCAAATTCCAATCTGGCGGCAGGGGGAAATGTAAAGGTTGTGGGTGGGAAGTCTAGCTCCCAGAATAAATAGGCCCAGCAGATCGACTCAGAGTTATTGAGATTTCAGGCTTGGCTTGGCTTGGCGTACAAGCTTGGCTGCAACAGACGAGCATGTGTTGTACAAGCCGTGCACAGGGACCAAAGAGAGTCCACCAAAGTTAATTCTTCTACTTGCAAATGAACTTCGTAACATTTGTATGCAAGAAAAGGCAATAAAGGAGGAACACATGAGACAGCATTGTGAGATGAAGAGAGGCTGTTCCTTGTGTGACATAAATGTTACTCCAATACTAAAGGCATACTGTTTGTCATTCTCTAAGATTAAATTTTGAATGACATAAAAAGGCAAGACAAGACAAAATACAATTATTCTTTCTTTTACATAGTGAGCTTTGCAATATGAATCAGTCTGTTGGTGAATGGACAATATAAGCAGGCTCCGCCTTGCCTTGTTGGAAAAGCTGGTTATGACCTTTTCTCAGCTCAGGAACTAGGACCCCTATGATATCTGGTTGTTCAATAGGTTTGCCTAAATAAAAGATTTAGATATGACTTATAAATATATTCCTGCAAAAAGGTCTGATGTTGCAGGGCCAGGTGCTGAAAAGTGCTTGGAACATGGTCTTGATGCCAGTTTGTTTCAGCCTTTATCCAGTCTCATGTAGAAGGGCCGGTCACATCACAGGTTATTTGCATTACAATAGGGACAGTTAGCAAGGTGGAGTGAATACACAAACTTGCAGAGGGGAGGGGGGCTTGCAGGAAAACTGAAAATCTCTGGGACATCTAGGCATTTCCTCTCAGAAGCAGGTACAGGGTTGTGCATGTGCTTTTTTTTTTTTTTTTTTTTTACAGAGGAGAGTTTTTTTTAAAGAATTCGCCAAAATCCTCCACAATACCTTTAAAGAAATCAAACAATTTGTTAAGACGACCCTCCTGCTATGTTACCCTTGAAAACAAGCTTTAGTTTTAATTTCTCTGAGCAAAAATAAGTGCAGAAGGTTTGACCTTAGCACCAATCCAAAAAAAAAAAGAAGAATATTACTGTTTGAATGACATGGACTGTTTCCTAGGCTGTTATAGGTTCATTATTGTAGTGCAGCTGAACGGTAAAACCTACACAGGTAAGAAACCTTTACAAGCACCGCAGGTCTGCCTGTGAGCATCCTGGTCACAATGCTGCTCTGGAAACACATATTAGAAAATCTGTCTGAACACTAACAAGATTTCAGATTAAAAAAAATACTTTTGTGAGCAAAAGTATTATTATGAAAAGAATCTTGGAAAACAGCAGTGGTATAGCTCAACTGGTAAGTTACCAGACATTCACATAGGAGGCCCTGGGTTTGAATCCCCACTGGGGGGGAATGAGCTGCCAAGACTCTTCATGTTAATGTCTGCTTGGTAGTGGTCTGCTAAATGCATTAACATACATAGATAGATTCAACAAAAGGTGATTGGGAGAACTACTGACTCTGTATCAATCATCAGTTTCTCAGTTTGTAAAGAAATGTGGGCATTGAGGGTTGGAGTCTATCCAACATGTAAAATAATTATTTGCAGGCAGTGTGCTAATTTTACACTTCAAACTTAGTATCCTATTAAAACAATAAATCCAGCCAGTCCCTAGTATATTGCACACAAAAAAATCATATTTTTATCATAAACACTATAGTGGAGGATTTTTGTTAATTTTTGAAAAGACCCGCCCTCTCCACTTTTAAAAAAAATGCACATCCACAACCCTGTACCCGCTCCTGAGAGGGAACCCCTATGAGAGCGTGCACGAGTCCCTTTCTCATCGTGCACGTTCTGTTTAAAAGTTGCTGTTTGCATCGCTCATACAAGCTCATACAAGAGTCTCTCCTGACTCTTAATAGATGTTTACCAAAAGCTACAATAGGAGACCCTTTAAGACCCTGAAACAGAGACTAGTTCGTCCTAGAGACCTAATCTGAGCGGAGTGGCGTCTGCAGCTCAATGCAGTGAGGAATGCTCTGATCTTTATATTGGAGAAACCAAACAACCTCTCCACAGACAGGAAGGAAGCCATCTATGTTAAGAAAGAAAAAACAACCTTAAACGGGGGGGCTCAGATTTCAGCTTTCAAAAATCTACAATGCAGCGATAGAGTTGATTCCTTCCCGCTATCATCCCAACCCATTTACAGGAGGACAGAAGACCTCACCTATTCAGCCAGACCAACAATTCCCTCTAACGACCCCCCTTTCAGAGACATAGACAGGTATGGGGCATTGCAGGCTAACAAAGACGCCAAACGACCCCCATTCCAAAGGGGGGGACCCGTTCATCCGTTTCTATTTGCATGTTTTCTAAACTAAAACCAGGCTTTGTTGGGCTGCTGGATAAAACCTGGAACTAAACGCTATTTCTGACATTTTGGATTGAAAAGCTTCCTGGATGGAAGAGAAACGTCTTCAAACGAGGAAACAAAGTCCAGAGGATTGATTTTAACTTTTTTGGAAAGCTACAATAGGAGCAAAGACTAAACTCAGCTCTGTTCCAATCAACACATAATTCTCATTTTGTATTTTGACAGAAACAATATCCTTCCCTGGATATCAGATGCAACATACAGAAAACATCAGAAGGATGAGAATAACTGTTGCCTGTAAATTATGCACTGGTTAGACCTTAAACATGTAGAACTACTATATCGAAAGCTTTAAGGTTGTTAAAACTGTTATAGCTAGTAAAGACATAGTTTGCACAAACACATATCATGATAAACCCATACAGAGTATACAATTTGACAGAAAAAGGATTAATAAATAATAGAAAGCTTATGGAGACTTACAGGAAGGACTTGACATCCAGACCGCGGTTCTTCATCTGGTCCATGACGTAATCCCAGCTGCCAGGACTTCCTCTGGAGCGCCCTCCTGTTCCTCCTCCCCTGTAGCGTGAAGCGGCGGCGCCTGCTGAGCCGCCTCTTGAGCCCCTGCCTCGTGTACCTGCTCCCCCGACCTCACCACTGTTACTGCCTCTTTCTCCTCTCCCTGCCCCCCCAGGTGCAGTATGTAACTGTCCCAAGCTTTGAGATGTGGTAGGCGGGTGGCTGAGACCCGGCCCTGACGGCTGGATCAGTGGCTGCTGCAGACTCTGCTGCCTCAGCAGCGTCCGAGGCCGAGAGGGAATGTGCTCCAGAGTGGAGGCATAGGATAAAACTGGCTCGCCAAAGCTGGGGGGACAGAGGAGTAAGGAGGAAAGGGAGCGCGTCAAGGGCCAAGGCCGGCAGAGGAGTGGTTTTTGAGGACGCATCAAGGAGTCCGAAGTTGTAGAAGAAGAAGAAGCGGAGCCATGACAGGTGGAGGGGGGTCGGTCAGTGCAGGAGGTGATTAGACAAAGAGATTGGGAGCATCGGGAAGATATTGGAGATGAAGTCAAGTTGACATCGGGACAGAAGCAGGAAAGTTCATCCAAACAGGAAGTTGAAGATTGTGTGATGGAGGAGGAGGGAGGAGGTGTGGTTGCATTGGAGGTCAAAGTGGAGGAGGGATCAGAGAGAGGAGTGTTGTTAGGTGGAGAGAGAAGAAGGAGGAGAGAAAAAGAGAGCAACATGAGGCAGCAGCTGTAACAGCAGTAGCAAAAATAGCAGTAGAAGGTGCAGCCTGCATGATGATCGCCATGTGAAATGTGCTGCTCGAGATGCTGAGTCAGACAATGAGTCTGCGCTGGACGCAAGTTCGCCCTGCGTGGCGGAACAGCTTGGGTGTGCTGTTTGCGTGCAGCCGTGTTTCTCTGCGGCAGCGGTCGGATGCTGACGGTCCGTACAGGCGTGGAGCGGCTCTGAACCGTACGACCGTATCTAGGAGTCCGCGTCGCAGTTTTGCTGCTTCCAGGCCTCGCCGATGAGGGCTTCGTGTTCTGACGAGAAATCCCCATTTCCTCTACTTGTTCATCAACATTTCCACCTCTGATAGCCTCTCCTCATCTCTCTCTAAGTATTTTGGTCTTTTAAACACATGCAGGACCTCTAGAGACATCCTGACAGCCAACCAACTTCTGCACCATGACTCCCTCCCTCTGCCAGGCTCCTAATTTCCACTCCTCCCCTTCATAAACACTGATTAACTGCCTTTCCTGACATGGTGATGTTACCGACTCTTTGTTTGCGTACAAAGACATTCAGATTTGGTAAAATCTACAGTACTTCTGGTCCTGAATTTTTCTGTTTTCTTTTTCTTTTAACTAAATATAACTTCCTCCCTTGTAACCCAGACTACAGGATCTAGGTCATAAGAGAGATACGGTTGGTGCCTTACCTCATCCAACACATATTACACACAGCTTTTCTTGTGATATTTCCTGAACCAAACTCTCCCAAAGAAAAGGATGAAAAAAGGGTCAATGTAAAGTAAACCAGTTAGTAGCAGACAGGTGGAGAATAGTTGGGGCAAAGTACATGATGACAGCGCGATGGAGAGCGATAGGAGCACAGGGTGACGATGGAGAAGAGACACAAACACTGGAGACACATAGACACCTGAAAATAGAATCCAATTACAGACAGAGCAAAAAGAAAGATGAGAGGAGGAGAAAAGTAGGGAGCGAGGCAGTGATGAGCGTAAATGTGTTGTGGATGAAGAAATCGCAGGAATGAAGTGTAAAAGGAATGTGAAGAAAATCACAGCAGCCGCGTTTAACTGCCTCATTTACACAAGACTGAATATAGACCTGAGATCATGTCAGACGTCATGGATGAGCTATTTTTACAGCCAACACACAGTTTACATTGCAAGTTCATTTATTTCCTTAAAAAGCAATGATTTAGACTATTGTTATACATGCTGGTGTCATCCAGGTCATAGTCATTCCAAAAAAGTTTTAAAAAAAGCAACTTTAAACTCGGAAACTTTGTTGTTTCTCTTCAGGAAGCTTTTTCAATTCAAAATGTCAGAAATAGCGTTTAGTTCCAGGTTTTATCCAGCAGCCCAACAAAGCCTGGTTTTAGTTTAGAAAACATGCAAATAGAAACGGATGAACGGGTCCCCCCCTTTGGAATGGGGGTCGTTTGGCGTCTTTGTTAGCCTGCAATGCCCCATACCTGTCTATGTCTCTGAAATGCATTGCAGTTTTAATTTGCATGTTTTCTAAAGGCTTTGTTGGGCTGCTGGATAAAACCTGGAACTAAACGCTATTTCTGACATTTGGAATTGAAAAATCTTCCTGGATGGAAGAGAAACGTCTTCAAACTTGGAAACAAAGTCCAGAGGATTATTTTTAATTTAAACATTTTTGGAAAGAGGATTGTTACAGTTAGAGAGAAGGAGAGGCTTTCTGTGTTTCTGGTTTTCTACGGCCTTGCAGGCGGTGCATAAATCCAACAGAAACCAGAGTGACCTCTTCAACCAGAGGACATCCTGATCTAATCCCAGTATCACCTCAGGATCCTGGTCAATGTTTTTCTAATGACTTGTATACGATTCCTGACCTAATCTCAGCTGATCAGCATGACTTATTAGATCCTATCATTGATGATTTTAGTTCTAACCCTTGAAATCCAGATTAACATTTAAACTTGGGCTTTATATTACCCATCAGTGCATCTTTTATCAGACAGGAGCACAAATTATTCACATTCAGGTGTTTGTGAATTGATCACTGCATTTCTGGAATACCGGTTTCTTATTGCTTATTAGTAAGTAAGCCGTTTTTTAATAAATCTTTGCCTTTATTTAGTATATAACTTTACGCTAAGCTCAGACTGCAGAGTGGAGAAAACACCACCCTAGTTATCAGCATTGATGAGCCTAGTTGTACTTCTTGGGTTTATTTTAGCCCCATATTCCTCTGAGGTCCACATAGAAAATAAAAATAGAAAAAAGCAGGATCAGGAAGTACATGTTTTTCATTAAACTAGAATAATGGCGGGGCTGCAGGGTGGGGCAGTGGGTAGCGCAGACACCTTGCATGAAGAAGGTTCCCAGCCCGGAGTCTGCATGTTCTCCCAGAGCATGCATGTGTTCTCTCAGGGTACTCCGGCTTCCTCCCATAGTCCAAAAACATGACTGTTAGGTTAACTGGCTTCTCTAAATCCTCCTTAGGTGTGAGTGTGAGTGAATGGTTGTCAGCGTGTTGCACTACGATGGACTGCAGACCTGTTCAGGGCGGACCCAGCCTCTCGCCCAGATAGGCCCCGCCCCCACCGCGACCCTGACAGGACTAAGCAGGACAGGATGGATAGAATAATGCACTCAATAGCAATGATCTGTGTGACCGACGGTCTCCCCTGAGGATAAAAGCATCAATTGGAGCAGTTCTGTCATGTGGCAAAGAAAGACCTTCTCTGCTGTAACTCATACATTTCAGAATTATTTAATATGTAATCCAATTTTATCAAACATTGGCAATTAAGCAAATTAATCGGGTTGTTTAAATTTTATGTCAATAGGCCCGTTAAAAATATGCATATTTAATGAGCAATGCATTAATGTGCACGGAAATATGATGGGTGAGTTTTTAAAGGTCATTTATGAGTCACTGAGCAGTCGAGCAACAAAAGAAAACTTTCCACAGCAAGCAGGGGAAATATCATGCATGATAGAGACGGAGCTTTGGTCAGAGGTGGAGTTGGTCGATATTATTTCCTTCACCCATTTTCTGTCATTACTGGGAGCTCTACAGGGATGAGCTCCCAGTAATGCATCTGCATTTAGCTAAAGGATAAGCTAAGCTTTGGTTCTGAACTCACTTGGTAGGTCTTAATCCTCCGGCCTGCATGTGGCTCTGGACAGTCTGCCACTTCCCAGCCTTCACTTCTTCCGTCACCATGCTCTTCACGCTGTCACTGCGATAAGGACCCCCCCCAGCATCCCCACACCCAGCAGCGGCAGCCCCCTTCTGGCCGCCTGACACCGCCCCACTAAGGGGGAAGAGATGATGCAGAGATCCCAAAGTAGACAAAGGGAGGGAATAATGACAGGCAGAGGAGAAAAAAACACCAAAGAGCGTGAGAAAGACACATAAACAGAGACAGGCAGGAAAACAGATTTAGAAAGCACATGGCTAAGGAGGTGAGAGCGATCGGGGGCTGTGTGAAGGGGCAGGCCCGGGTTTGGAGGTCAAATAGAAAGCAGGTGGATGAAAGTGGTCTGGAGTCCAGCTTGGAAAAGGACAGGAATGGGGAGAGGACGGCTAGGTGAAGCAGGAAAAGGAGGAGACGGATTTCAGGGTAGCCTGTGAAGGATGAAAAACCAGCATCAAGTTCCTCCTTTGGGCTTAGAGGACTTAAAGAAAGTTTACTTATTAGGCTTAGGCTTGATGTGCTTCTTTAAGGTAGGATTTTATAAGACGTATCTGGGGTTCATAGACCTAGGAATCCTTTTTGTTTTTTGCACACTGATAAAAAAAACAACTTTTGAGGTTTCTGCTTCTTATTTAGACAGCACTTCAGACTCAGACAGCATTCAGGAAGAAAAATGAGCCAGACTGCAAAGCAGAAAGAACCGTGCTAATCACACCAGCCTTCAGAACCGGCAGAAGGTACCGGAATTAATCATCATCCCCTTTAAATGCAGTTTTAACTCAAATTTAATCTCAAAACGGTTGCAGCGATGATGAAAATGAAAAGAACATTAGTGCCCTCTGGTGACATGACTACATTTCATTAATATGCATGGCTCTGCTTCTCCTTGAAACACGAGGATCTAAGACTTTGCATCGCAGTGTGCATGTTTGTTAGCTATAGAGGCGTTAACGGGCATGAGGGTCGTTCTTCTTTGACTTTAACCAGCTGCCATAACGCTGCATGCTTATATATAAGTAATAACAGCTTTGATCATGGCTGATGATCAGGACAAGAATGCTTCATCTCAGTTGAGCCCAAATATTTTTTTTTTTTTTACAAGGTAAGAATAAGATAATTTTAGAGGGTACTAGGAAGTTCAGATGTCTGATGTTTCCCTCTGAGCTTCAGTCATGATTTTTTACAGTCATTCCCTGATGATGCATGTTAGATGGAAAACTGTTAAACCACCTTACTCTGGGAAAGTGATGTTAAAAACAACAATAACACTTTTTTGTTTCCTGCTGAACTAGAAATAGCGCCACCTGGGGGTTACTAAGTCTGCATAGAGCCTTAAAAATGATCCAGGTTTAGATCTTAAATCAGTTTTAAATTTACCAGGATGTTTTTTCTGTTTAAAAATATAAAATCTGAGGTTTTTTTCTAGAGAACTTAAACGGAGCTAAAAGTTAACTCCTAATATGTGGAGCCGAACAACAAAGATTTTTTCAAATCATCAGTGAAACATGAGAAACAGTGTTTAGCAATCATTGGGACAATTTGATGGCTGCAAAGCCAATAAATGACCCTTCACTATTTTTAGATAAATTATTTTGATCAGATTAATGATTCTTATAATGTTCAAGTGTCTCAAATGAGGATCAGAAATACAATAAATATGAATGGAATGTATTTCCAGGACTCCATATAATATTATATGATAAAATAAAATGATGAGTTTGACATTTTGTTGTTTGATTCATTTAAATTGTAAAACTGAGAGAAAACGACCTGCAACATGGAATAAATGTGAAACGGCGCCTCTATAGGTCCAACGTAAAGGTAGGAGGGATAAGATGGGATTAGACTGTCAGCAGAATAAAACACATGGCTGCTTCAGCACAGGAAGACGGCTGCAGTTAGAACCAAGTTAAAGTCGTAGGGAAGCGGCCGTTCCAACCTTTCCGAATTCTCCCGAGTGGTGCCCGAGTGAATAAAATGAATTGATTGGTCGATTATCAAGGGGGCGGGATTGTTTTGGCGGAAGGTTAGCGAGCAAGTTTGATTGTTGCCGGTTTGTTTGAAGCATCTTGCTAACCAGTTAGCAACTTAGTGCTAGCAGGTTCCCAATGGGAAATTCCATTGGGACCAAGTAGCACTAAATTGGTGACTTAGAAACGACGCTGTCAAGGAACGCTATGGACAGCGGAAACATGCAAGAGGAGGAGAGTTTAGTGTCGGAGGTTGTGGATGAGTCTCCTCCGTCATCCATTTTTTATTTAGAGGAGGAAAGCGGGGATGAAGATGTTGTGGAAGAGGACGCCAGGGCGGCAGAAGCTTGGTTTGCTGTAGAAGGCTTCCAGCCGTACATGTTTGAGCCCTTGCCTCGCAACGCTGCCAGTTCTGTTAGCTCTACGCCTGCCGAAGACACAGACGTCCATCCCCGTGGACACTGGGACGCAACTCAATGGGAAAGGAAATGAGTCTGATTTCTTATTTCAACCGTTGCGTATATTAGCTGCGACATACGAATCAAGATGCTATGACCGAAAACATTTGATTGACAGATGACCGTTGATATATGATTGGCTGAATTTAGGTGTTCAGGCTGACGTAGAACTAACTGGCCTGCAGAAGATAATGGAAAAATACAGATTTTAAGACAGGATTTATTTAAAATTTTTAATTTTCTAACGTTTGGGACTATATGGTCTGATAAAGAGAACATTTATATACATGTTTAAGGCAGAATGATTTGACATTTAAATATGACTTCCCTACGACTTGAAGTAATTGTTTTTCTTTCTTTCTCTCACATGTCAGACTTTCCAACCAAAGTGGAAACCTGTATAAATAGTATTTGATTGCCTGAATAGAAATCTTTAAAAAAATGTGACTTTACAGTAGCACTTCAATAGTCATGATGCACTAATATTCAGAAATGAACAGGAAGTCCATAAACTCCTTCCTACTTGGAGACTGACTAATTAAGGCCCAGCGTCATTATGAGTGAAAGCTGCTCTTCTCTAGAGAATCTCAAAAAGGAAAAGATTTCCCAGCTGTCTGTTGGCTTTAACCCAATATCATTGGTGGGTCTCAAGAAGTCGTCCCCGTCTCTCCTTCAGAGAAATCTCATCATTAAATGGTCTTACTTTGAATGTCACATGATTTCCCAACACATAATTCATTAATCTGTTTCTTGGGGTTAATTGTGGACGGAAAAATCCGTTTTTATGTTTCACCACTGAAGGTGCAGTAGGACCTCAGTGGTTTAAAGGTTTAGTTCTTTCATTACGACTGAATTACAAAGATCTGAAGTCCAAAAGATGGATTAGTTTGTTTCCTAGCAGCTGAATATCCTCTTAGGGCCCATAGGTGACCTTGGCTGAGTTTTACTGGAATCAAGTGAGACTTTTTACAGCAATAAGGAGAAAAAAAAACAGTATTATGTTGCCTCCCAGAAATGATAAGAGAGCAGATGCAGTTCAAGTGATTAAATGTTAGAGCAGTTGATTTTACATTGATGGGGGAGAATTCAACAGTAAGCCACAAATGAATGTTCAGTACAGTAAGTGGCACCACACTGCAAACCTGGTGCAAACGGTCAACCCTTCACATCCAAAGCAACCACCACAGCACCACACAGATATAGGAGACACAGCCAAACCACACGTTATGGAGAAAAGTTGGTTAACAGCGTTTTTGGAGAGGAGGAAGATTAGGGTTGCCCGTCTCCATGGTCACGCCATGGGTAGAGAGGTGCAAGGTTAAAGGTTAGCAGTTAGTGTGGAGCGGCAGGGCTGTAGGGAGTGAGGGGGCGTGTCAACATGTGCATCGCTTAAAAAGCAACGGTATACGTTGCCTTCAGAAGTTTTTACGCCCTATGAGCTTTTCCACATTTTCTAAATGAATCGTGGCAAACTTAGAAGGCTTTTATCTTCTATTTCAGCCGAAACACAAAAAAGCTCCAAGTTTTTTAGGCAAAGAAAAATGGTTTCCAGATTGTTTTAAAAATTAAAAAATGTGTTAATAGTTTCAGGACTGCAATGATTATTTAGTGTGTCTTACCAACTTTGTATTTCTAGAGATTGAATTACATACTCATTCCTTTTTTCCAGTTGTGTGAAAATGTTTTTCTCCATGATATTTTAGGCTTTATGTTGAGGGTAACTGTCCTTCTGGAAGCTTAGCTTCACTATAGCGTCGGACATTTTATTCCAAAGGGTTTCTTCCATGATTGCCATTTATTTACCTGTCAGGTTTCTGTTTCTGTTATGTTTTTGTTTTGCTTTGCTCCTTTTTTCTAGTTTTAGTGGGTTAATTCTCAGTTTATTGAGTTCTTTGTTTTTTTCTCAGTTACTGTCTTAGTCTTGGTTCTGTTATATTTTCTTTTTAGTGTTCAGTCTTGCTTTACTCCTTGTTTTCTAGTGTTAGTGGTTTTATTTTTATTTTGCTGTGTTCTTTGGTTTTTTCCCCAGTTACTGTCCTAGTTTTGGTTCTGTTGTTTTCTTTTGAGTGTTTAGTTTTCCTTGTTTTACAGTCCTAGTAGTTTAATTATTATTTTGTTGTTATTTCCAGTCTTCCAGGTTTCTTTTTGTTGCTCTCTGCTGCTCTCTGCTGCCCTCTTGTGTTCTCCTTCTTCCCTAGCTATTTCCTTCTCTTGTTCTGTGCACACCTGCTCCCAGTTTCCTCATCAGTCCCCTCTTTGTCTCAGTCTCCTCGAAAATCCCTCTCTCTTCAGTTCCTCTTTGCTGGGTCCTCGTCAAACACCGTCAAACCTCTCCAGTCTTCCTCCACTCCGTCTCTGTGAGCCCTACTTGTGATTTTGATTCCCCTGATGTCTCCTTGGTTTTTTTGGTATGTTTAGACTTAATCATTTTGCAATTTTGGATAACCTGCCTCTTTTTTCAATTTTTTTTATCTTTATTCATCATTAAATCACTTTAAAGATCCACCTCTGTCTTCCTGCCTCTTCCTTTGACCATATTTGCCATCTCTGCTGAAGAGAAGCAAGCATGATCAACCAAAAATATCCATCACCGTGAGAGTAAGGTGTTAATTACATACAGTGATATTTTTTCCCACCATTTGCATGCAGTTAACCCCTTAAACCCAAAGGGTCTTAGGAGCAAATTCTGCCTGAAATTATACATGTAAATTAGAGCAAGTTCAGCTCCCAAACTATAAATTGGAAATACAATTGTTTGCATTTGTGTGACAGAGTCATTTTTTCAGGTGGAACCACTATTTTAGATGTCAGCATGTCTGATTTATAGGTGATTAAACAAAGAGCTTCTAAACTAAAAACTGCAAAACACCATGAAAGCCCATTAGAAACTCTAGATGAACCCTCAGACTTTATAGATCCACATCTTCACTATAACTCAAGCTAATTTAGACTGAATGAGTTGAAGCATGTTTGTTCCACAAAGGTTTTTTAGTGGGCAGTTCGCTAGCAGGAAATGGGATTTTAGCACAGTGGTTCCAAAAGTGCGAAAATAAATTTTTCCACTAATAAAAGAGAATCTATTCAGACAAATGTGCTGATTTTCATTATTGGAGACCTTCTGCATAAGCTAAGATTTAGCCGCTGGTTCATTGAAATTTACCAATAAAATCACCAAACTGGATAGAAAATCAGAAAAACAGAGCAGCTTATGGAACGCATTCCGATTACATCACCTGAAATGGTCTCACAATGACCTCTGACCCCTCCTTGGAAAGGTCTGAGCCTCTAGTGTCCAATGATGGTGCCATTAGGGGGCGGGGCTAAAGATGAATACCTGCTGTTGCATTACTCCCGCAGAGTCACACGTCAGGTGGAATTTTTTTTGTTTAAACAGCTATAAAACAAAAAGTATTTGTGAAAAAAATAATTTTGAGAGATGTTTTAGACATTTTAAATCCTCATTTGAAAGGTGTGTGGATGAAACACCATGTGACTGTGTTTGGGCCTTTCCTATAAATAGATAAAAATCTGCTGGTGTCAGCTGGGCCCTGTACCGGGCCCAGCGGGCTTAAAGGGTTCCTCTTTCAGCTAATCAGGACACATTCTTTTACATGTCTGCAGGATTTATAAACTGCAAACAACAGAATTATTATTCAATAGGTTATGAACTGTTTTTTCTGCTACTCTTTTAAAAAAAAGGACTAAATCTGTGGAGTAAAAGACAAATAGATGTCCGATTGGCAAAGTATTTCACCCTTGTTCAGCCTTATTCACCGCGGCCCAGAATGCATTTCTGTCCACTCTCACCCTAAACCTATTTTCTCTATCTCTGTTTTACCGCTGACCACTCGCTTTCAGTAAGTATCAATGAATATTCCTAATACTAGAATTATAATCTTTGGCAAAAGACATTCAAGTAAATGTTCAAATAAACAATATTACTATTGAGAGAGTTAATAAATATGCATTTCTGGGCGGGATTTTAAGTCATGATCTATGCTGGAAAACTCAAATAGAAAATATTCAATGAAAAGTGTCAGGAAGCTTAAACAGCTGCTTGATTACAGACAACAAAATATCCTCTACAACTCATTAGTTCTTCCATACATTAGTTATTGCATAGAGCTTTGGGGTAATAAGTACAAAAGTATATCTAGATTTACTTATTAAACTTCAGAAAAAAGCTTTACGAATCATTCATAATGTTGGATTCAGAAATGCACTTTTATTAAAATCTAACATCATGAAAATCCATGACTTAATCGTATTTAAAACGAATGCTGTATTTTATAAAGTGAGCCGTAATCTTTTCTGAAAATATTTAAAAAAAACCAGTAGAGAAGAGAATTCTAGTTTGTGTTGAGAAGATGAGGCGTTCGAGCCGCGCTTAAAAGTCAGGAGCTCAGCCAAGCAAAGAGTTATTCTGAGGAAATAAAAAGGACCACCACACTAAGAACATTTAAAAGATGTATAAATATGTTATCTTTAAGAAATATGCATGTGAGCCAAACATTTAAACGTGATCATTTGCAACATTTCAAATATGCACTGCTAGATATCTTCTTTCTGCATATGCATATTTTTATCCTGTGCGGGCAGTGCTTTTATTTTATTTTATTTACTTTAATTTATTTTAGTTATTTTATCTTTTTGTGCAGCACTTTGGAAACCTTGTGTTTATTTAAATCGTGCTATATAAATAAAGTGGATTGGATTGGATTTCTCCGTCACTCAGTGTTTTCGTCAGCAGGTTTATGAACTTTTGTTTAAAGCATTTAACTCTGCTAATGAAAGTGATTTGTTGCTACACGCTCATCGAGCTACACGCTGGATCCAGCTACACGCTAGCTGTGTGTTTCCTGGACGCCTTTTACAGTTGCCTTTTGTATCTATGCTTCTTTTTCTATGTCTGCTTCTGTCTCCTTGAACCCCAGTGGGCCTCAGCAGATGGCCGCTCACACTGAGCCTGGTTCTGCTGGAGGTTTCTTCCTGTTCAAAGGGAGTTTTTCCTCTCCACTGTCGCTACAAGCATGCTTAGTGTGAGGGATTGCTGAAGAGTCAATGAGTCGATGCAATCAGCTGGTTTTCCTTAGATAGAAAACTTTGAATCAATCTGACTGGATGACCTGGTGAACTGGAAAGTGACCTGAGATGACATGATGTGAATTGGAGCTATAGAAATAAACTGAATAGAAAATTGAAATCCAGGAGGATTTTGCAATCACCTTATACCATTTACAGGGTTTCCTCAATATTGAATAAATCTTTATTTTTATTGGATTTGATTGAATTTTTTTCTGTAAAGTAAAGTTGAAATATGATGTGTTGTGAATTGGTGCTTTATAAAAAATTATTCTCTCAAGCTTCTCCAGAATATCCTGGACTTTTGGGCAACTTCTCTGAGTTGTGCTCTTCTTGATCATAGAAATGTAGACCTGTAGTTGTACTGTATTCATTCAATTAAAAGATGGTGGATCTAGATCTAGATGCTAAAGATATTCCTTTTATAATCCAACTCTGCTTTTTAAACATTTTCAAACTGCATCCTAAACCTGATCTCTTTCACCCTTTTATGGGCACAAGTGGCAGATTATTCAGGGACTCCTGAAGTGTTCTTCTCTTCCTTTGCAACAAAATTTAATCATCTGTTTTTTTGGGGGGGGTTTTCTACTCAACTCCACTGCCTGTTGGTCTGGAGCAGCTTTTTGCCCTCCTGCTAAAGAATGTGGGGAAGATGAAGGGGTATAAATACTTTTGCAAGGCAACGTATGAGCAGAAGTAGTAAACGCATACTGGGAGTGGGTGGGGGGGCTTGATCCATATGACTGTGCTACGTTGTTGATGCACTAACAGTCAAATGCTTTAAACTGGACGCTGTAATGTGCATAAGTGGAAGTTGCTGTGCTCAGATTTCCCGAGCAGACCCATCATTAGCAATCATCTGTGCCCTCCAGTGTTCCAACACTGCTCGGGTTATTATCATCATCATTGTTGTTGTTTCTACCGGGGATGGAAGCGACATTATACAGGAAACGCAGCTCAGCAAATATGCACATTTTGATTACATTTATAAAATGGGTGTTTTAGTAAATATCTCTGTTATCAGTGGGAGGATTTGGTCTTTCTGTATGGAAATCATCCATAACCCATCTTAATTTGGATGAGGTTGCTAATGGTGGTGAGAGCAAAGCGGGTGAGGAGAACATGTGAGAAGCTGGGAAAGAAAGAAAGAAAGAAAGAAAGAAAGAAAGAGAGCAGCGCTGCCCCTGCCTCGTTACAGCCCTGCCCAGTGGGAAGCCTCTTACCAGACTTGGACCAAGACTCACTTGAGCGTGAGGCGAGGATCTCCATATGGGGCATATGGAGAAATGTTTAGTACAAACTCCTTGGGCGGATAGGAGCTCCACCTCTGCTGCACTGTGCTGCTGTCATTGTTATTCCAAAAGTCTCTGTCTAGATCACTGCGGCCAAAGAGAGAGACAGGTCAGAGCAACACAACTACAGACAGACTCTGGACCGACCGAGCGTTGCAAAGCTTCTCCTCCCATCCACGGAAACACAGCAGGCCCACATTTTAAATCTCTTTCTCTACCTGAAGCAGACCAGTCATCGCACAGGTTGGCTTTAAAAATACATAGCTGGTAATTCAAGCTGTTCGGCTGTAGAGACAGAACTGCAAAGTCATCAAACTCATCAAAATATAACAGAACATACATCATGAAAACTGAAAAATCCTGAAGCAGAAGTGAAGTCTGCGCCGCATCCTTGGTGTTAGAAGAAGTGAGGAAAAAAAGCGGCAGAAAGTGTTGGCAGAGAAAAAACACGCAGTCCGAGAGCAGTGAGCAGAATCACTAATGTCATACAAGCGGCACAGCAGCGGCCAGAGCCGAAGCTCAGGGACAGAGCAGAAAAGGAAACAGCTGAAATGACCAACAGAGCACAGCGTTGGAGCAGGTCAGAAAAAAACAACAAACTTAATAGATCCAAGAAACCAAGTCAGAACGCTTTTACAAGCTTAAGCCCATCAATGTGCTGAAAAGCATCCATATAGAAACAAAAAGAAGACACTGAATGTAGCAGAGACTAAATCAGGCTAGAGAAGAAAATGAAGAGGTTATTAAGCAGAATACAGAAACACAAACAGATGCTTCATTCTGACCAATCAGCTTCATTTAGCCAGACGGTAAAAGGCTTGAGATGAAGATCAACCCAAAACAATCAGACCTTAGGAAGGAAGATTCAAGCCTGTCAGCTTTAGGCTTGAACCTGCAGCGTCTTGATCGCTCAAAGATTTCAAATGATGATACAGATTAAATCTACACGGTTACATCACTGTCCTCCAAAAACATCATCCTGATAAACAACAAACAAAACTAAAATACAGGCTCGTTTCCTGCGTTGCTTGTAAAGCTGAACCAACTGGAGCTCATTATCACCACACTGTTCCAACCCAACCAGACACTTACTTGATGGCTTTCTTCTCCCCTCGCCCACGTGCAGAGTCTGGAGTGTCGGCTGTTTCCACTCCGGACTTGTTCCTCTTTCCCTGGAGCCAAAACAGAGAGAGGAAGGGAAGGTATGACAGCCAAACCGAAACACTGAAGGTTCAGCCTTGTCCTGGGAAGCGGTGTTTTTGCAGCGCTAATTGGAAGACTAAACGCTTCCCACATTATCTCAGAAACACGGTGCCATCGCTCTTTATGGTACTCTGATTACACTAATCAAAGCCAAATCAAATCTGCTGTGAAGAGTCTTTTCTCACTATGATTATCTTTCACAACACCCTGAAATTTACAAGGCAGTTGCCTCTTTGAGGTAATCCGCCAGGTCCCAGGAAGTAGCTTTCCTGAAAGCCACTCTGCAAACCTGATTCCAAACAGCTGGAGCATGACCCGCTGTAACCATGGAAATAATGGCAATTTAAAGGGCTGAAAAGTTGGGGTTTGCTGTGTGCTTTCTTCTGGAAAAGCTCATTACTGGTAAAGGTGTCTCGCACGTGTCCTGCTGCAGGTAATCTCTACTGACACTTTTATACGAGTGGAACGGTTTGGTGATCAGTGCAAAGCTGCCCTTCCACACAACCTAAGGTGAATGCAATGCTGAAAGTGAGGCGCTGACTCACACAAGGTGGAGGAGAGGATTCTACATCCCTGTCAAACAGTGGAAGAAAAACATTTCTACACACTATTATAGCATAGCTTGGTTACACCTGCATCATACCTGGGCTATAAATATGACCTCCAAGGTGAACTTGTTTTCTGGGAGTTAATCAAACCTACAGCCTTGGATATTTCAGGTCATCATGCAGCATCATATACTCTAGCTTCTCCAGGGACATTTAACTAAACTGCAAACTATTCCTGTAGCAGCAGAATCTCTTTGTTTTGTTGTTTTCTGTTCTTTTTTTTTTCACCTAATCTTATATCAATGAGCCCTTATGTTTAGCATTTTCCATTTAAAGGTGACGATGCAGCAAATTTTCATGTAGGTGTCAAGGCCCAGCATAAGATCCAGTATTCAAGGCGGACAAACAGATTTCTCAAAATGTTTATTGAAAACCGCAGTGAGCATCGTCTGCGTCTACGGCAGGAACCTCTGTTCTTCTAATTCAGTCCGAGTCCAGAGGGTGAGGTCGGTTCCCGTCGGTCTCCTGCCAACATGATGCTAAATCTATTTTAAAAACTAAAACCAAACCTGAGCTAATGTGGCCTTGCCTTGGTCTGGTACAAAGTCAGAGTTTGCAAAAGCTCTGCTGAGAAAAACCGATAAAGGCCAGAGCAGCAAAATGAATCATATCTAATACATAAACAGACAGTAAGCCGCTCATGTCGTGTTTTCAGCTCTAATCTGAACTGGAAAGGTCAACAAATGAACAAACAGTGTTGTAGTAAACATTTAAGTAACAAATGACAGACAGAGCCGATGAATAACACTGGATTTTAGATTAACTGCCTACTGACACAAAGACATTTCTTCTTTCTATTCCATAAAACACAAACAAATGATTGTTGTTTTATATAATGTACATGTAAATCCCTTTACTGTCCCACAACAGCGACTCTCTGCATTCAAACCCTCCACTTGGGGAGCAGTGGGCTGCCATTGTGCGGCGCCCAGGCAGCAGTGTTGGGATAAGGGTCTTGCTCAGGGACCCAGAGTGGAGGCTTTGAGGATGGAACCGGGTACTAGCAACCTTCTAGAGCAGCATGATGCCCATGAAATGATGCACAGTGTCCTGAGGGGGGCAGCGATGCGCCCGGTCTGCAGAAAGAGATGACTTTGATGGCGCTATTAACCTAGCTGCTGTTTACCGTCTGCCAAAAAAATAAAGAATAAATAAAAATAAAGAAAGCAGGTTTCTGGTGGCAGCAGATTGAGCGTCATGTCTGCTAGGAAGTGTGTTGGTGGTGGGCGTGAACGCAGGGAGGATCCATCACTCATGTACCAGAAATACTTTGGCGAATGATAGGCTGTACATGCGTGGATCTTGTATGCTTGCGTGAATCATGCTGTCCGTTTGTGGCTCTTGTCCAGTGCACATATGAATCAAATCTTTATATTTGTGAAAATTGAGACCGCAAACAGGGAATTATGAATACAGTGGAAAGGATAAAACAACAGAACATTTTAAACACAACTATAAGATGCAAATGGCTGAACTTCTACAACACTTTATTAAGTCCAAGTACTCCAAAGGTCTTTATAGGGTCTCAACATGCAGATATATGCCAATTTCCGTTTTAGATTCAGTTTTAATTTTCGTTACATTGTATATAAAGTGGAAATTACAAACAAAACATGTATCTCTTTTGTGTCTGGCATGTGCTTCAATATATCTATTTCAATGTTTAGAAACTCTATTTGCAAATAATAAGAAACAAACAAATACACAAAGTAGACTTTAGATCCTCCTGAGATAAACAAACACCCCCGCCTGTTCCCCAAAAAAGGGATAAAAACTAGCAGACTCTCTGGTTAATTTTAAAAAAGCTGCATTTTCTGTGCAGCAACAAAACAAAGCTCACATTTCATTTAACACAATAATAAACTTTCCAAAAGGTGGGAAGACCCAGGAGATGAGCAATGGTCCAGAGCAAAGAAGAATAAAAGCTGAAAATGGAAATCAAATTGAAATACTGTACAAAGAAAAGGAAACCAGGCTACAAGGAGAGAAAAGCACTGATGGTGAAGAGCAGCTGGAGAAACAAAGGGATCCAAGGTAGTGAGAGAGAGAGGTGCAAATGAGAACTGAGTGAAACAGTGAGTGACAGACAGTCCCAAGTGGATTGGTTTAGAAACAGGGAAGGAGTCATCCTGTCCGTGGTGAGAAAAAAAAGGAAAAGAAATGAAGGAGAAGTTCTTCTTTCCAGCATCATTCACAGGACTAAACGAAAAAATGTCCTCTTCTCCTTCAAAGAAGGTAAAAATACACCTGGATTTCATAAACGCAGTTAAAACAAACGGAAAAACAAATCTAGGGTAGAAAATAGGCGGTAAAACCCAGCAGCTGGCTTCCTGATCCCAGGCTGCAGCGTTATGTTGAGTTTCATTTATAGCAGAAGAATGCATCAAATAATCCAAACTGCAGCGAGTCCCAAAAACACTTCAAACAATCAAACACATCCTGGGAATATTTTAGCTAATTAGTAATGTTAGCCTCTAAGATCATTTAGTCTGATTAAATTTCTAACAGAATGTAAATGTCTAATAATAAAGGGTTTGTGTCAAACAATAAATACATTCATAGTTTAAGGAACATATTAGTTTAATGAATAAATTGGATGAAATATTAATTTGTAATTTTTAAACATATGCAACAATGTTCCTATGTGTGCTGAGCTAATAGGTTTAACATGAAAAGCACCGTTTTATTCTAAATCTGTTAATTAACTCTGACCTTAGAGAGTTTTATTTAAAATCAAAGAATAAAGCTTTGCAATAATCATTCCTTGGGAGAAATATATATATATATATATATACATATATACACTATATTGCCAAAAGTATTTGCTCACCCATCCAAATTATTGGAATCAGGTGTTCCAATCACTTCCATGGCCACAGGTGTATAAATTCAAGCACCTAGGCATGCAGACTGTTTTTACAAACATTTGTGAAAGAATGGGTCGCTCTCAGGAGCTCAGTGAATTCCAGCGTGGAACTGTGATAGGATGCCACCTGTGCAACAAATCCAGTCGTGAAATTTCCTCGCTCCTAAATATTCCACAGTCAACTGTCAGCTGTATTATAAGAAAATGGAAGTGTTTGGGAACGACAGCAACTCAGCCACGAAGTGGTAGGCCACGTAAACTGACGGAGCGGGGTCAGCGGATGCTGAAGCGCATAGTGCGAAGAGGTCGCCAACTTTCTGCAGAGTCAATCACTACAGACCTCCAAACTTCATGTGGCCTTCAGATTAGCTCAAGAACAGTGCGCAGAGAGCTTCATGGAATGGGTTTCCATGGTCGAGCAGCTGCATCCAAGCCATACATAACCAAGTGCAATGCAAAGCGTCGGATGCGGTGGTGTAAAGCACGCCGCCACTGGACTCTAGAGCAGTGGAGACGCGTTCTCTGGAGTGACGAATCGCGCTTCTCCATCTGGCAATCTGATGGACGGGTCTGGGTTTGGCGGTTGCCAGGAGAACGGTACTTGTCTGACTGCATTGTGCCAAGTGTAAAGTTTGGTGGAGGGGGGATTATGGTGTGGGGTTGTTTTTCAGGAGCTGGGCTTGGCCCCTTAGTTCCAGTGAAAGGAACTCTGAATGCTTCAGCATACCAAGACATTTTGGACAATTCCATGCTCCCAACTTTGTGGGAACAGTTTGGAGCTGGCCCCTTCCTCTTCCAACATGACTGTGCACCAGTGCACAAAGCAAGGTCCATAAAGACATGGATGACAGAGTCTGGTGTGGATGAACTTGACTGGCCTGCACAGAGTCCTGACCTCAACCCGATAGAACACCTTTGGGATGAATTAGAGCGGAGACTGAGAGCCAGGCCTTCTCGTCCAACATCAGTGTGCGACCTCACAAATGCGCTTCTGGAAGAATGGTCAAAAATTCCCATAAACACACTCCTAAACCTTGTGGACAGCCTTCCCAGAAGAGTTGAAGCTGTTCTAGCTGCAAAGGGTGGACCGACGTCATATTGAACCCTATGGATTAGGAACGGGATGTCACTTAAGCTCATATGTGAGTCAAGGCAGGTGAGCAAATACTTTTGGCAATATAGTGTATATATATATATGTATATATATATATGTGTATATATATACGTATATATATATATATATGTATATATATATATGTGTATATATATACGTATATATATATATATATATATATATATATATATATATATATATATATATATATATATATATATATATATATATATATATATATATATATATATATATATATATACATATATATATATCTGGAGAAATTTACAAAAATAAATTGGTTTAAAGAACTGAGAAAACTTTCTAGCAACAGTGTTTATCATATCAGGTAGCTATAGAAGAAGTTGTCAGATTAAATTATGGAATACAACTTTTCCCTTAGGAACTATTTCATATCGCCTACATTTATGGAAATGTTTCAGCTGTTAAGTAACATAATAGGTTAGCATCTGTTATTTATTTATTTGGGGACAGAGCCCTTATGCACAGATGTCTCACTTATATATATATATATATATATATACGTATATATATATATATATATATACGTATATATACGTATATATATATATATATATATACGTATATATATATATATATGTGTGTATATATATATATATATATATATATATATATATATATATATATATATATATATACCAGGAGTAAAGAAAATCACCAACCAGTAAAGGTCCGCAGACATTTCTAATTATAATCCGTTACTTTAAACTGAATTTAACACTGAAATAAAATTCAGGTGTTTATGCATCCATGTTATACATTGAATTTTTGTAATTAAAAAAACAAAAGAAAAATAGAATGTTTTGCTATTTTAAAGAGCTTTTTATCATTTATAAATAATCTTTCACAGTTTGTTTTATAGAGAATTTCCTGATTCCCATATTTTCTCAAACACCTGAACTGATCGCTTGTTATTTTCTTTCTTTTTTCTGTCTTAATGTTGGCAGTGGGCTTTAGGCTGCCCTGCAAGGCTTTAAACCTGGGTTTAACCGGAGACTAAGCCATTCTCAAGCACATATCAAGGAGCTCATTTTGAGCCTGGATCCAGATTTATTGTTGATTCTGTTCATGGTGGAGAATCCTGCTTCACAGCAGCAGGTTGAGCCAAACATCCTCTAAATGTGCAGGGTCATCTTTGAGCACGCCATTTCACTTTTCTTTCACCAGTTCACCGCAGTTCTTCCAGCAGTCCACACTTTCTCTGCTCTCTTTTTCTCATCGTCTTCTCCTTCTTTCCCATCGCCCGGCTTGCCACAGGTTTGCCTGCTGTGTCTAAAAGTAGCAGCAGCAGCAACCCAGACTGACAGCTCATTGGCTCATTTGGATCACGTGCAGCCTGGAGCCGGACGCTCCCCAGGGCTTTACCGTATTAGCAGGAGAAGAGGAGCAAGTGAAGTTAGACTCTGCCGTGGGACAACATGCAGCAATTTATAAATGTTTAAATCAGGTGGACCCGGATCCGGACCGCAGTCCCCTAATCCATGACCTCTGCTATATACAATGCAGCAGAGATAGACCGACACAACAGCTGACCGATATCTTCAGCGTTGTTTTCTTGTATCAGCATCTGCCGATACGTGCACTGATTCATGAAATCAAACAGCAGCCATGTTATGAGATCAAGTGAATAACGTGAGTTACTGCTCTTTCCATTTAGTATTCGTACGCATCGTCTTCCTCTCGCTGGGGGAAGCCTGAAGCGCTTCCATACCAGCCGAGAAGCATGGTCTCTCCAGCACGTTCTGGGTCGTCCCTGGATCCTTCACACGGTGGCATGTGCTTGGAACGCTTCCCGGGGGAGGGTGCGTCCAAAAGAGATGTCGGGACGGTAAATCAAGAGCTCGCCTTTTCACTCAGCTCTCTCTTCATAACCGCCCAGCACAGCGAGCGCATTATAGCCACTTTCTTCCCTCCATCGATCCCAAGATACTTGAACTCCTCCCCTTGAGGCAGAAACTCCTCCAACAAGAAGAGGAGAAGCCATCTTTTTCTAGTGGAGAACCATGGCGTCAGACTTGGGAGGGCAGATTTTCATTCCCCCCTTTGTTAACGTTTTGTTTGGATTAATAATGAAACACTAATCAATCTCTCTGGGATCAATAAAGTACTTTTAAGTTGAATAGAAAATGTGTTTTTGCTTGTTTGTTTGTTTAAACTTAGACCTGTGTACCATATTTAATCATTGTTTCATTTCTTTAATCTAAATAACAGAAGAAAAGGCAACGTTGGCTTTACAAATGGTCCCAAAACAAAACTGTCGGCACGAATCAGTAATGGATTAAACTGATTTCAGAATAATCTGCATCAGCCTCTAGAAAAACAGCTTTGGTAGATCTCTGCACTGTAGGCATAGGAGGTCAAGACGGATCCATTACTGGGAACCAGTGCAGCCACTGAGTTGAATTGGTGATATGACCTCATTTGTAGACAAGACGTGAACAAACTGCTCGTAATGCTGACATTAAAGTCACTCTGTTGGATTAAACTGAAATTAACTGGTTATTTTAGGAACCTCTTTGATGGTTTCCGCCATCAAACTGCAGCAACTGGCAAACCAAATGACCTGCCAGGTTCAAACTGGTTTCAGGGACTTTTAACTTGAACTGTTTTCAGAATCAAGCAAGTGGATTATTTCAGAAACTGATGATTTACTGAGATTTTGAAAAAAAAATCTGAAAAAATAGAATCTGAAAAGTAGTCTTAAACATCTCTTTTCAGTTCTCATTTATTTTACTTTTTCAAAAATAGTTTATGTTAGAAACTAACTTTTTTTACAGTTCTTTTTTACAGTTTTTTTTTTCAAGGTTGGTTGAAGACCCAAATGCAGAGACGAAATCTTGCAGGTTTAATTTAATCAAAAAGGCAACAGAAACAAAAACTAAGGACTAAATACAGGAAACTAGTGATGTTATGAGATGAGCCGAGGCTTTGAGGCGTGTTTCCAGTAGTGGAGGGGGGGGGGGCGTTTCCAAGAGGCGTGTATCGAGGCTTGCTTCATTTGGGGGAGGAGCCATAACAGATGACGTCCGAAGCCTCGCTACCCTGCCATATCACATGACCACTTCGGGAAGTGGTTCAGCTCGCCCGAAACTTCTGAGCCTCTTTATTCAGTCAAGATGTTGGAGTTTGTAGGAGAGTTTGAATATATTCTAAAAATAGATTTATTGGAAAAACAACCAATCTAGTTGGTTAAAACTATTTTGGTTAAAGTAGTGAAGTATTGCTTCCTGCAGAGCTGTCACCTTGCTAGTGGCGTCTGTAAGACATGCTCCTTCCCTCCTCTGGTTGTGGGTTCAAATTCCATTTCAGACTTTTGAAAGTTGCCATAAAACACTACAAGTATTTTGGCTAATGTGATTAATTTGTATTGGTTTGCCCAATTACAAATATAGTTGGGTAAAAACACTGACAAATTAGATTAAATGGTTTAGCCAAAAGATTGGTTGAACACATAACTTCCAAGCCAATTAAAACAAAAAGCAGTGAAAAAACTATAATGTTTGAATAAGAATGACTTTTGCTCATTTTGCTCATTATTACCCAATTTGCTCAAACACTTTCACTGTCTGCTTGAGCTTATTTCACTAAAATGGCAGAAAAACACGGAGCCTTAAATGATTGTTTTCTTCTAAGACATTTTACACACAAAAAAACACCAATAATTACATTTTTTAAAGGAACTTCAATAGGAAAAAACTACTAACTGTAGTTCTGCACTCCACCAGTAGGTGGTGACATGTTCACATGAAGCTTCATGAACTGTGGGGATTGTTGCAGCAATTAGCCCAATGAGGCTCCATCTCAGCATCACTACAGGAAACCAAGAACTAGGAGAAGTCAGGAGAAAACAGTCATGGGGGGCAGCAGCTGCACAGGGAGAGAATATATAGGAGACACAACAAAGACCGGGCTAATCAGCTGATTGGGAGCAGGTGTGGATGGAAGCAACTAGAAGGGAGCTAGGGGAAAGGAAACAGGCACAAAAGGGGCAACACAGAGTGACTAAAGACTGCTTAAATATAATACAAAATGGAAAATAATGAAGATATCAGCTAAACACAATGACTGAGATAAATAAAAACTCCAAAAGGGGAGAACCATAACAATTTCCGTTTTAAAATGTATTTTTTCTTTCGGTTTAAAAATAATTTTTCAGTATCAAATCATTTTCTTTCTCATTTGTCTTTCAGGTGAGAGAAAGGGGCTAAAAATAAGAATTTAAAAAATGTCCAGTAAGCAGCAGCTGGAAACAGGAAATGACTCTGATTGGTCAGAGGGGAACAGGAAGAACTGTTATAAATGCGTCAGTAGCTAGAGGGACTTCGATGTATGCAGAATATCATTATACCGTACAGACGGGTGAAAAAATATTATGCAATGAAAGCATTAGGGGGGGTTTATTTTAGCTAACACTCAGATGATAAGGTCAGAATCTGATATAAACAACATGAAAGCATAGATCCATTACTGTACGAACAGCAATTCAACCTAGTAATGGTTATCTGACGCAACGGGGATCATTTACGGCCATATTAGGAGACATTACTACTTCTAGCAACACAGATTATTGTTGCTGATGATGCAACTCCTTAATAAGCCCACAGCTCAGACGTTTCCTAATGGTTCCTTCCACCAAGATAATGAAATATCTGTAAAGCCTTTAACCCTTTCAAGCTGGTTTCTCTATACAACAAGGTGTTCAGTCTATTCTAATGTTGCGTAACACAGGATTGGTATCCAGATGTGCTGCTGACCGATCTGCAGCAGCTGTCTGATGTTATTATGTCTGGACTGAACTCATTTTCATGAGGGATATTTTCTTCTTTGCATAGAGGAGACATCATTGTCATTGTGGCTTAAGGGAAGATATTATGCAGCGCTCACCATCATGGGAAGATATTATGCAGCGCTCACCATCATGGGAAGATATTATGCAGCGCTCACCATCATGGGAAGATATTATGCAGCGCTCACCATCATGGGAAGATATTATGCAGCGCTCACCATCATGGGAAGATATTATGCAGTGCTCACCATCATGGGAAGATATTATGCAGTGCTCACCATCATGGGAAGATATTATGCAGCGCTCACCATCATGGGAAGATATTATGCAGCGCTCACCATCATGGGAAGATATTATGCAGCGCTCACCATCATGGGAAGATATTATGCAGCGCTCACCATCATGGGAAGATATTATGCAGCGCTCACCATCATGGGAAGATATTATGCAGCGCTCACCATCATGGGAAGATATTATGCAGCGCTCACCATCATGGGAAGATATTATGCAGCGCTCACCATCATGGGAAGATATTATGCAGTGCTCACCATCATGGGAAGATATTATGCAGTGCTCACCATCATGGGAAGATATTATGCAGCGCTCACCATCATGGGAAGATATTATGCAGCGCTCACCATCATGGGAAGATATTATGCAGTGCTCACCATCATGGAGCATTCTGCACAGGTCCAATCTCTCCATGCAATGCATATTTTGGCAGCCTTTATGTCCAGGCTATACAAGGCCTTGCAGCACTAGTGTTGCTGTCTATATTTGGCAATTGAAGCTAATTGGTCCATAGACATTTTGTCTGTCTGTGCTTTTTTAGGAAACTTGCTAAACATGAATATATTACAGCTCTGATAGGGGGAAGCTGCACAAAGAAGCTTTTCACTTTTTTATCCGCATTGCTCACCCCTCCTGTGATGGCTCTCCAAGAGACTGCCTCTTCACCACAGTTCAGAAAACAGTTCAAAGCAAAAGAGGAAGACCTTTCTACAAATGTTTCCATATCTAAGGCACTAAGGAAGCTGTTTATTTAGTAAAGCAGGCAGAAAGCCACCAAAGGCTGCATCTGGAGGAAGAAGAAAGTTTAGTTTCTGTTGCAGAGCGGTGGATGAGTAAGAAAAGATCTGTGGTCTTTTACTGCCTGCAGAGAAGCTGAGAGTTTTCCAACATGAGAGGAGGCAGAGTTAGAAGCACGGCTCTCTATCTGTCTCGCCTGGTAGTGCACTTGCCTTCCAACACCCAGCTGTGTTTGTTTTCCACGAATTAACCGGTAACAAGAGCCGTCATGCTCGCTCAATATTACCAGCATCGCACCACAAATACAGGGGAGCTAACTATTGAGTTGTCTGCCTGCGTTAAATAAAGGTATCATTTGTACCTAGAATCTAAATATCTCTTAATTATATACCTATATTCTACTGTTGTATTTTAAACTTCATTCTGTATAAAAGCCACCAAGAACCCTTTGAAGTACATGAAAATCTTCCTTTAATTAATAAATAAATAAGTGATAATCTCACTGATGTGATTCTCTGCTTTCCTTATCAAACATGAGGAATATTAAAGGGGAGCCCAGAGAGAGCACCGTGGATCAGGTTCAGTCTTTACCTCACTCCCCACCATGTCAGGGATCAAACAGCAACAAGGTACAAAGAGCATGGGGGGGGGGGGTGCCAAGCGGCCACTGCTGCTCCAACAGATGTTAGAAGAGCATTGCATCTGATATCTGAACATCTTTCTCAGCATCCAGAGAACAAACCCCTGCTGACACCTCACCGCAGCCCAATAATCACATTAGAAGAGATTAGTCTATTAGTATTTGCAGCTTTCTGCTGTTGCCTGAATCAGGCCTAAAACAACACTGCTTTTAAACCCTTTTTATATTAAAATTTAAGAACAACAGGAGCTTTTTTCAGCAGGACTGAGGCTTCAGGATGACTTCATGTTATGAACCATTGAAGCATAACTCATTGCACCAGTTTGCCAAAGCTAAAATACCAAAAGCAACACTCGCCCAAAAACATCTTGTCTATTAACCTATGAATCATAGCAGCGACTGGCGTGGGCCCACCAGCACATGACACGTGAGGCTTCAGGCGACCCGCTAGTTCTCATGAAATCTGACGCTGTCTAGTGCTACATTTGGACATAGAAATATTTAGGGCCCACAAACCAGACAGTCACTATTTATGCAAGAAAAATAAATCTGTGCATTATTACAGGGAACACAACCCAACCAAAGATCATTCCGGACAAGTTAAAATTCATTTTTTAAAGATGTTTTTGTTGTTTACAGTCCTCTGCAAAATTATCCACATCATGTTATGATTACAAGCTTCATGTATTTTATTGAGATTGTGTGATAGATTAAAGTCAATTTCCATATCACTGTGAAATGGAAAAACAATCATCTACTTTTTTAAAAATCTTTTTACAAATTGAGACCTCAAAAATGCATCTTACTAAATTAATATATACAACTAATAGATTAAATGATAATAAAAAAAAAAATTGTTAATTATTAGTTATTATCAGTTTGTCATTTAATCTCAGTTGAACTACAGCTGTTCTGTGAAGGCCTCTGGGATTGGTTAGAGAATATCTATTCATATGTTATTTATATCAGTGCATGAGCGCAGGGCCAGTTTCCATTGGTCATTGGATGAAAGGCAACTTAAAACACTGAAAGGGTCAACATGGAGAAACGCAGAACAAACAACTATCTAAAAATCCTCTCAGACCGAAACACTTATTTGAAAGATGATGATTGGCTTAATTACTTATTTCATTCACCTGTCTAACTCTGCCTGGTATCTCAATACCGCTCATCTGATCCACCTGCTCCTGCCTCTATTTCAGCTGCCTGCTACCAGTCATCAGAGCCAGATCATTTCTCTCAAGCCAGTGGGGAGAGTGTAGCTATAGGCTTAGACTGCTGGAGGACATAGGGACCCCTTTTTCATCATTCTGCTTCATTCTATCTCTATTCTCCCACTCTGCAGAATCTGTTAGTTCAATCTCTAACGTTCTGCTCTCTCTGCTTTTTCTCATAGTAGCTTCATCTGGTCTGTTCCTGTTTGGCTGTGACTCCATCCTGGAGAGAAATATCAGCTGTGCTGCTGCCATCAACACCTTTGTTTCTAGATGTTGGAGCTTGGCCTGTTTTCCAGTGTAGTCCTGTTTCTCTTACTGTGACTAACTGGATGTGCTCTCTTCATCCTCTGACATGGGAGCTGGCTCGGAGCTCGTCTGCCTGGCTGTGTGTTTCCTGGACGGGGCCGCCTGTGGAGCTGGTTGACAGTTGCCTTTTGTATCTATGCTTCTTTTTCTATGTCTGCGTCTGTCTCCTTGAAGCCCAGTGGGCCTCAGCAGATGGCCGCTCACACTGAGCCTGGTTCTGCTGGAGGTTTCTTCCTGTTCAAAGGGAGTTTTTCCTCTCCACTGTCACTACAAGCATGCTTAGTGTGAGGGATTGCTGAAGAGTCAATGAGTCGATGCAATCAGCTGGTTTTCCTTAGATAGAAAACTTTGAATCAATCTGACTGGATGATCTGGTGAACTGGAAAGTGACCTGAGATGACATGATGTGGATTGGAGCTATAGAAATAAACTGAATAGAATTATCCAGCATTACCTTAGGGTTTTTGATTTCCTGTTCTGCCTCTTTGCCACTGAGCCCCTCCTATTCACGTCTGATAAAGTTTAACCTGCCTGTAGATCTGCAGGTTGTGTTTTAATGAATGGCTTTTGAATATTCCCTCTGTCTGCCTTGCCTTGAATACTTGATCCTTTGTTCTGAGTCCTGACAAACTAATGGTTTTTGACTATGGGGGCAGGATGGGTCCACAGATATGAACCAACACAAGCAACGGGAGAACATGCAACTCTGTGCAAAAAACTCACACTATAATTTCAGCCTAGAGTCAACTTCCTGCAAGTAGCATCACTGTTCTACCCTGCAGCCTTGTTTAAAAATCTGACAGCATCATACAGGCTACATTCACACAGCATTTCTTGATGTTCAGTTATGATTTTTCTTTGAATATATGATGTTTTTGTTGTGGTCATTCATGCTACTCTCAGGGTTCTGCCATCTGTTTAAATGTATTTTTAGTTCCTTTGTAATTCTGTCTTTGTAGTTGTTTTCTGGCATTGTTGTGTTTTTGAGTTGCTCTCTGCTGCCCCCTTGTGCTTGTTTCCTTTCCCCTTGGCTCCCTTCTAGTTAGTTCTATTCACACCTGCTCCCTTTTAGCCCATTAGTCCATTCTTTCTTCTGTTCCACTTATATACAGCACCTCTGCAGTTCCTGTTTGTTGTTTTCTTGTTGTTTTGTTGCTTAGTCGTCTCTTTGCTCCCCATGACAGTTTTTCCTGAAGTTTACTTGATTTTTGGTTGTCTTTTTTTTGTGTTTTTTGACTTTGCTTCAGTTGCCTGTGGGAAACTTATTAAACCAACACAGCTCACCTCAGCCTCCTCATCTCTGCATTTGGGTCCTCATAAAACCTCTGGACAACCTTGACAGCTACTCATTTATTGAAACCCCTATCGGACTTTAGTCTCATGTATAGGACATAAAAAGCAACCTGCAAGCAAACACTCCTTTATGTACTTCTCCATATCCTCTCTCTCTCAGGTTTGGAAGGTTAACAAACTACTGGAGGGAAGAGAATCTCTAGGAAGCAGCAATAGCACAGTCATATGAGAGGTGAGGAGGGATACAGAGAGCCTTGGACTTACTGAAAACCAGATGAAAGTCATAATATTCAGGAGGAACCAGGGAGAGGTCTACTGAAGTTCCCTGTTCTTTTAAGACTGGAGCAACAGCCGACTGCTGACAGTTTGACAGACAGTGGTTACTTCATGACTCAGCTCTATTGTCTTTCCAGTTCAGGTGAGGATCATGAAGGGTGAGCCAAGAGTAGCCTAAGACAATGGGAGATTGGGGTGAAGAGAACAGGACAACATTTATTTCTTCAATTTGACTGCCTGACACCAGATGTTTTACTGGTTCCGTCTCGTGGGTGATTGCATGTAGCGGACTTCCATCTTCCATCTTCACTGGCCGATGTTTTAGAGGTTTCCCTGCTTTGGCACAGCTGAGTCTGATGATTGCAGTTCAACAAAAGCCTGTTAATCAGCAATCAATGAAAATCAGCTTCACAGAAGCAGGGAAACCAGTAAAACCTGCAGGACAGTGGCCTTAAAGGAAAAACTTTGGGGATTCCTAATCTAGAAGCAAGGGATGAAGTGGTTCAGGTAGGAAAAAAAAAACAAGAAGGAGTCATTGTTATCAATAAGGCTTTGTTCACAACCTGAATCAATTAAAGCAAAATTGGGAAATGGTTAATTTAGCAGGAGAGCGCAGGGTAATGTCACGCTTAAGGATCTATTATTAAAATTCTCCGCTGGTCCCAAAACCAAACAATGTAGGTTGTATAACCTTCCAAACCTTTTAGAGAGTCCAAAATAAAAGAGTGAGGGATCCAAGACCGTTCCTCAGGTCCATAAACCTCCCAACCCACCAGATACTGAAAACTCCTTCCTCATCCAAAATCCTTTGTACAGTGAAGAGCGGGTGTCTCAGGTGGCTGAAGATGGACTGGAAGGAAGGCAAAGAGGAATAGACGGGACAGGCTTGATCAGAGAGATGTGAAAAACAGGAGGAATCTTGAGAAGATCCCGTAGCGTGAAGTTTACCACAGAGCGACTGAGCACTGTCTGGATTTAAGGCAATTAGAAGCCTTCAGGTTAATGCCCCCCCACTGATAGCCAAACCTTTTGTCTAGGTGAGTACCTGGGAGCAGGAATCCTTTGCTGATCAGTCAGATGTCGACACGCACAGAGGAATGACGTAGACACACAGCAGTGCACTGTTTACCCAAGTGATGATAGATGGAACTGTCACTAGACATCTTTGTCCACATACTATCATTAAACTCCCAAGTAATGGTTGCTGACGGCATCATTTACTGATATTATTGACTAATAATGAATGTAATCTAAAACAGAGCATAACTATTAATGGCATTTGCAAAAGAAGCCTGTGAGGACGTGCAGTGGAAGCCCGGCAATGATGTAACAGTCAGATTAAGTGCAGCATGACCATTCAGACTGCAGAAGCTGTAAAATCTATCAGATAAATATTCACTTTAGTACCATATTTGGAAGTGGCTCAAGTAGAAGGAAGGAAGGAAGCTCTGTAGAAGTTTGAATGACATCTGACTGACCAGCACAAGTATAGAATAATGGTAAACCTACCAAGATTCATCTAAATTGACTGTCATGCCAAGGAGAAGCAAGAGCATTAATCCTAGAAGCAGCCCACAGCATCTAGCTCTAGAGCTGCAGTGATCTACGGCTCAGATCATAGGATACGTTGACAGGACAACTACTGCTGGTGCACTCCAGAAATCAAGCCCTTATGGGAGAGTGTCAAGAAGAAGGATTCTTTTGTAATAAAGCCTTAAGAGTTTTGGCTGCAGTTTGGAAGAAGCTATAAAGGGAACAGAAAGATGAGAGTAGAAGGTGCTCTGCTCAGACTAACTGGAGACTAACAGCAAAATATTCTCCGTATATTTTATATTTCTACAAGAGCAGCCATTCAAAATTTATCAATTTTCCTTGGCTGGTCTCCTACAATTCCTTTTTAAACATCCAAAATATTCTTTCTGTCATCATTTGGGGAGATTAAGATCTAAAGAGAAGCGCCATCTCCTGGTCAGACCCTGTAATTAAGTGAAAGGGTGGAGTAAAAAAAATGGACACCAGGAGGAGTCTTTAGCAGTAAAGAGGCCGAGAGCGGGCGTGTTGCTCCGATAATTTTTCTTGGTGGTTTTCTCAAGAAAGAAAGATAATTTCCTCATTATGTAAAGATAACGAAAGCTGTTTTCTCCTGATAACGAAAGATGATTGGGGTGTGTTAAAAATACAATTTTAGATTAGATTTAGATTAGATTAGATTTAACTTTATTGTCATTACACATGCACAGGTACAAGACAACGAAATGCAGTTTAGGTCTAACAAGAAGTGCAATAGCAGCAAGTGCAGGATAAATAAAGGTTCCATAAATACAGGACATGTGTATTTCCACTGAATGAGTATAGAGATGAATACTATTATAAATCATGAATATAATATATAGATCACTAGTGTCAATATAACAACAGCGAGAGAGAATTTATAAGTCATAGCAGCCTAATTCTGTAAATAATCCTGTGTTCAACTTTTAGTTAACGAGACGACGTTGTTGGTTAGATGGTTTGCTTCCAGATGCATTAATCCCCCAAATGAGTCCAGATTAAATATTTTCAATAAAAAACAGTCAGATTTGTTTCTACTGTAATTCATGCAATCCAATCATCCACCACCACCTGATAGGGAGGCACGATATAATCGGCCCCCTATCGGTATCGGCCTTAAAACTGAGTATCGGACATCGGCCACCCCACCGATATTTAACCCGATATTTGATCAGCTTCTGAGTTTCTAAAGTCTAAAAAAAAAAAAAATACTTCCTCTTCCTCAAAAACTTCTTTTTTACAGACTTAAAAACTTCTAAAGACGAGGGAAAAAATATTGATCCATTAAAATATCCCAATATCTTCATATGCTGATATATTGCCATTTAAAAACACCATATCAATCTCTTTACTAATGAAATATTGCTATATGTCATCGTTATGCTACGAAATCCCCCGAAAATTCACGAAATGTTGCCATATTTTTATATGTTGATATATTGACGCGGTATCGATCTATTTTACTAACAAAATCTCACAAGAATTTGCAAAATATCACGAGAGTTTGTAACAGAACGATGAAATTTCATGAGATTTTGAAAGTAAAATAGATCGATACCGCGTTTTTAAAAATCTATTTGATATCAGCATATGAAAATCTATTTGAGTTTATTATTTTTCAAAGTGTCAGAAATGGATAACAAAACTGCTATTTTCAATGACTACTTATTTTTGTCCAACTTTGACATCGGTATCGATATCGGTTATCGGCACGAGTTTTAAAATATCGGATATCGGCCAAAATCCCAATATCGTGCTTCCCTACCGCCTGACAATGAGTGAAAACAAAAAGGAAACTAAAAAATTGATTATTTGCGCAAACGCGGTACCGCTATATACAATTACAGGGCTGTTGGCGAGTAATTATCTCGTTATCTCGAGAAAACAACTAATGATTTAACCGTGATAACAAGATAGTTATGTCATTAAATAAAGTAAAAGTCGAGTTTGACCGCTCTGAGCTTCCGTAGGCCAGTGGCTGGAAGTTGGAGGGGATTTTTTGACTGTGAAGAGCCATTTTTAATGGATGCTACTGTATTTAAAAATATTTATTTAAATTCATTTACTATGTAATTCTGAGTGTGGGTTTATCACATTAAATCAACATGAAATACACTAAAAGGTAAAGAAGGTATTTAAACTACTGCACTTTTATGGTACATGAATAAAAACTGTTATTTCGGCTGACATTGCCTGCGCCTCCTCAAAGGGCAACATACCAACAATGAAACATTTCCCATCAGAGAAATGAGCACAATTCATCTCAGTCACAGTTAATTATTTTGTACATTAAACAGCTGTGTTTAATGTTGTTTCACACCAGTGGGCTGCTGACATTTTTTTCCCAGAAGTAAGAGGTCCAAACACTTACAAAGCGCTTTAATTGATGACTTAATTCCTCCCACCTATTCCGCTGCACACACAGACACACACCCAGAAGCTAACTACATTCACCCACATTAAAACAATGCAAGAGACAGAAAAGGAAATCTTTGCGTGTGGTCGATGGCGACCATAATGTCACGAGAGCAGGGAGACTGTCACTTAATCTGAACCTGCAGCTGCAGCGGGACTGCTTCACGGCACCGTCAGAGGATAAAAATAAGCTTGATCTGCAGCGGCACTCAGAGAAGGACCTTAGAGACGTCTCAGGATGCCGGCAGCAGAACTACTTCCATTCACAGCAGGAAACTAGGAGAAATTCACTGCTCCATTTATTTTAAGGTAGAATATCACACATTATGTGATGTTGAAACAACACAGAGGTTTTGCTAAACCTGTGTCCCATTTTAGCAAGGATCATTTCCCCCTATATGTTGTAATGACATCAGCGGGTAACTGAGGCACAGTGATTGCAGCGCTGCAAATGGTGCTATACGGAGTGGGTGAAACCTGCTCTAGTGTCACATTCTGTTATTGGACTGACCTAGCAGAGCAGTGTTGAGCTTGAAAAGAGAAAAGCCAAAAGGTATTAAACTCCAAACAGGTGTTCTTTGGTTGAATAAGAAATAAATTAACTTTACAGGCATCAAAATGTGAAAAGAATCCTTTAAGATGAAGTGGCATTCAAGCTTATAGGTCTGTCTGTGTGATGAATGGTGGCTCCTGTTTAATCAATTACATTTCATACCACATAATTCCAATAACACGCCCTCAGTCAGAGGTCAGGCTGCTTCATCTGTGCTCTGCTCCTCCTCAGAGAGACTATTCTGCACACATCTACTGCCAGAACTGTTTACTCATACAGGTAAGAGCTGTTAAAAAAAAAATCTTACGAGGTTAATATTAATCTACGAGAAATACTAAATATGGACTCCATACTTCGGATAGGACGGCCAAAGATCCCTCTGAACAAATATGATTTTAATCCTGATTTAAAGCAACATTTTAGCAGTTTTTTTGGGAGTTTGTTCAAAATAAGTTAAATTCTATTCAGTTTATTTCTATAGCTCCAATTCACATCTTGTCATCTCAGGTCACTTTCCAGTTCACCAGATCATCCAGTCAGATTGATTCAAAGTTTTCTATCTAAGGAAAACCAGCTGATTGCATCGACTCATTGACTCTTCAGCAATCCCTCACAGTAAGCATGCTTGTAGCGACAGTGGAGAGGAAAAACTCCCTTTGAACAGGAAGAAACCTCCAGCAGAACCAGGCTCAGTGTGAGCGGCCATCTGCTGAGGCCCACTGGGGTTCAAGGAGACAGAAGCAGACATAGAAAAAGAAGCATAGATACAAAAGGCAATCTGTCTCCTCATGTTTGCTTCTGGGTTTGCAAAGTGAACAAGAGCCAGAAGGCCTGCGAGGTCTGGGTGGTTGACACACTGAGAACCGAGCCTGAACTGAACCGCGTCGAGCCCTACTGTTGAACTAGTACCATGTTAGCGTTGGGTCTGGAATGGTCCGGTTCAGTTTGCGTGCCATTTACACTCAACAGTTACCATGGTTACCGTGCTCGAAGCCTTTCTCAGCACGGTTTCTAAAAGGAAGTGTAAATGCCGTAAAATGTTTCTCCTTTCTACTCACAGTCATAAGTGCTGGATATTGTGACGTCTTTAAGAACATAATGTGATGCAAACATCTAATGTGGAATAAGGACCCAGTCTGAGATTAAAACTGCTACTTCTAACCGTTTTAGTGATGCCATTTAGAAATAAGCTTGTTACACTGGAGCTACTGGAGACAGCATGACTTCAGTCAGAGAACGGCCTGCGTTTGCAGCCACAGGATTAATCCGTTCCAGTGTAAATAAATGTGAATTAGGCTGATAAAGCTAAGCTCACACAGCTGCACAAATAGAAAAATATCACAACTTTAGAAATACTGACAGCTTAGCATTGTTATCATTCAAATAGATCACGTATAAAGGATATCAGCTAAAATGAAAGCTTTTAATCTTAATGAATGACCCTGTGGATCTGACAAGTTCACTGACCAGATGTAGACCAGAGAAATCTATTCAGCATTAATATGACATCTATTCTGTAAGATCTACACTTCATAAGGAATATAAAATAAAAAATGTAAAAACATGTAATAACCTGGTTGCATAATGGAACAATACCCTTTTGAAACAGTCAGTTTTCATGAGTTCACTTCTACTCTTAACTATAGTGAATGTGGTTAACCTAAAATTAAATCCAGCTGCTGTAGTTTTTTTCTGACTTTTTTTCTTTTTTGTATCATTTGACTTAAATCATATTTTGCTAAAAAATTAGGATCAGAAGAAACTCTTCATCCAAAGATCTGAAGTAGGCAAACACATCAACAACATTACGCATGGCTGCGGGAAGTGGGGATGCTGCAGCACCCCCTAGTGGCAAGAGGGAGATTTTTAAAAAGAAGGTATTAAAAAATACTTTGCACAATTATTCATTTGTGCAAAGAATTTAGCTTTTTTATTTTACTATTACGTGGATTTGGATTTTTTTTGAGGCATTATCAACACAAGTTCACCGAAGTTACGTTGTCATGGCAACATCCATCACGCTAGTGGTCGCAGAGTAAAGAGATATCCGGCTCGCGGCAGCAGACTAGTAAATTTAAATACCGCCTTTTACAGCTGCTTTTTGTGTCTCTGCTTCTGTCTCCTTGAACCCCAGTGGGCCTCAGCAGATGGCCGCTCACACTGAGCCTGGTTCTGCTGGAGGTTTCTTCCTGTTCAAAGGGAGTTTTTCCTCTTCACTGTCGCTGCAAGCATGCTTACTGTGAGGGATTGCTGAAGAGTCAATGAGTCGATGCAATCAGCTGGTTTTCCTTAGATAGAAAACTTTGAATCAATCTGACTGGATGATCTGGTGAACTGGAAAGTGACCTGAGATGACATGATGTCAATTGGAGCTATAGAAATAAACTGAATAGAATTGAAATAGTCTAAAGACAGAAATTTGGCAGAGAAAATCATTTAGGAAAACCACCACAAGTAAAGAAGAACACTAGAACCGTAACCAGGACAACTGGGAGCAGCCAGAGTGAGGAGACTGTCCGCCCCGCCTCTGCACCGGCGGGCCGTGTCCCAGCACCTGCAACCTAACCTAGCATGTAACCATGGCAACCTGCCAGAGCATGGTGCCGCCGCGCACAAATATATCTATTCATGCAGTGTGACGCAACCATATTATTTTAGAGAGTGTTATTCTGATCCTTGATCTATTTTGATCCTGAGTTCTTTGTGTAACGGAGAACCGTTCAATAATGTTTAAATAGTATAATAATATAATTATTTCCTTGTGGTTTGTGTAAAAGGATTTTGGAGCTAATAGAGTCACGTGTGACATAAACACAATGACTGAGCTTCCTGCCAGCTGACCTAATCTACACTGTTATAGTGTTATTGAGAAGTTTAATTAATAGCGCAGATATTTACCTGAGAACTGATTATATCTGTGTGTTATAGACCCTGGTTGGTGCACTGAAGTGGATATGACAATAAAGTAGTGAATGTTATTTATTGTATTTTTAAACGTGCATATAGGCTCATATGTCTTCGGTATATTTGCTAGATTGCTAGTCACTTTTTTGAAATGAAGTCACTGGAGGATCTGGTGAGTAGCTAAATATATCAACAAAGTTGCTGAGTTGGCAGCAATGGTAGTTTATGTTGTCTTATCATGACCTCATTGTTCTATAAACAAAACCTGCCAGGTTATCAGGGGTGTGTGCGCCTTTAAGAGCCGCTGATCTGCATACAAGGTCTCTGCTGTTGGCGAGGGTTCACAGGTTACTGAGGTATTTGGTTGTAAAGGTTTTGCCTGCATGTGCGTGTAAACTCACCAGCTTCCGTTGACACCAACCACAGACACCACAAAGAGCCACCAGCCAAACTGCACAAACTGTCACTGCGAGGGAGACCAGGAACACACTGAGGGACACTGAGCCTGAAAACACAGCAACACAAAGACAGAGAGAAAAGATAAGAGTGAAGTACTCAGTGGGGGGGGCGGTATTCCATGCCTAAAATGAAAACATGGGCTGATTACATGCCTCATAGTAAAGCCAGGCCTTCTCCTTTGCACGATTAAGTGAATTCGGAGGCCAGATTCCCGCCTTTTTTAAATCAGTTCTTGAGCTCAGAAATATAATCTTACTGGCCTCCATGGCGGAGCATTTCAATACCTCTTCAATAAGATCCTGAGCCGGGCAGCCGCACGCACGTCACTGTCATGGTGCCGCAGCTTGTTAACTGACAGGCTGAGAGTGAAGGGGGGGGGGGAGGTGACAATGCAAGAGGAGCTGATGATTAATGGGCATCAGAGGAAACCCAGGGAGCCTGTGGCTCTGGAAAACGCAGAGGAAAATGCTTCAGCTCTTGCTTCTCCTAGAATGTGACCATCTTAGATTCAACTTTCTCATTTTCCCTTTAGATGACAGAAGTGCTCAGGATGGATGATGGTGGTGGTGGGGTTCTAGTGTTATTGTACTAGAATATATGATTTAATTACTAAACATTATCAAAATATACGGATGTTATAATATTCCAGAGTATCCCTGCAGCCGTTCAATAACTGACAGACAGCTCAACCTTCCTACTGCAGGAGGGTTTGTCCTCTTTAACCAGCAGCTATCTCCGCTCTTCCTCTGTCACAACTGGCCTTTTCATCATATTTCTCCGTCCTACCTTTGTGTTCATTCTTCTTCCCAAAGACCTGAGGGAGAAGATTAGCTCACAAAGTGGCAGTGAAGTTGTTTCATGTGGAAAAGCTGCGCCTCAGCTAATGTTTCAGAGGTAGAGTTAGTCTACATCAGAAACCATGGATGGATGGATGGATGGATGGATGGATGGATGGGGGGGGCTAGCAGCCAGCAGGCTCCAAGCTCCAGGTTGTGTTTCAATGAAACACAAAGAAAAATGAAGAAACGGGAAACACAGCTCTTTCCTGGAAGGCCTGAAGAGCTGCGTTCAGACCAAAGGCGATCTGGGCGTGACGCTTTGACCCTTTAATACTACGGATGCTCGACAATCCGCTTGGTTTGTTGCTTTGCTCTGATTTTCTAACCTAGAATGTGGCCTGATTTTATTTGCTTTAATGAGTTGTAAAAAAAAGTTGAAACATTTCTGAGTGAGAGAGTCCATCTCAAAGGTTCTTGTGTGCAGTCAGTTCATCAGGATTGTGGTTCTACTAGAATATTCTAGGTTTTTGTTCGTAGCGCCACAACCCCTCCAGCATAGAAGCGGCAGTGCTGGGAATCCCCAGCGAAGGCTGTTTAGAGCCAGCCAGAGTGTTCACAGGGACTGAAAGTGAATAGAAAGAATTTCTTAAGATTTTTGGTAAAAACTGCAAGTATCAGAATATAACATCAAATATTTTTATTGTAAAATTTTAAACAGCTTTGCCACTGTTCAGTTTCAGTGGAGCAGTTAATAAATGTCAGAGATCCATCTCTTTTCCTTGTACATAACAAAAACATTCGCCGCTTAAAAAAACGGTGGAATTTAACTCCATTATATCTATTTGTTCTTCATATGCTGACAGCTCTGCAGAACTGATCACGGCTCGCATGTCTATAGAATAGAATAGAATAGAATAGAATAGAATAGAATAGAATAGACAGAAAATCCCTTTATTGTCCCACAATGGGGAAACTGTGGTGTTAAAAGCAGTGAAAGGTTAAAGCAGAAGTGGTCACACAATGTGGACCTTAGAAAGTTTATAAAAATAACAGAATAAGTAACAGAGTTAAGAAAATAAACAGGTACTGTAGTGTTTAATGTTTTTACAATATAAATTGTCTGTATCAATGAAGTTTCTGATTTGTTGACACATTGTTGATAATATCCAAACCTGTGGAGACAGTCCAACAGTCAGCGTGCCCCTCCAGTTGCCTGGATGTGCTGCAGGACCTCTCAACGTTGCTTGATGCCGTCCACCATAAGCTCTGCGTGTAAATCTGATGCATTGACACCCAGAACAAATTTCAGGTTTTTTTTGTTTTGTTTTTTTTCCAGCATTTTATTGTCCTTCCACCATCACAGTGACAGAGCCACGAAATTCTCTCTCTGCATTTAACCCATCCCCCTTGGGGAGCAGTTGCCTACCATTGTGTGGCGTACGGGGAGCAGTGTGGGGTTAAGGGCCTTTTGCTCAGGGCCCCAGAGTGGCAGCCTGTGGGAATAGGACTCACACTCAGAACCTCTGGATCCAACCACACTAGGCCACCACTTCCCAACCCCCGTCTGAATGCACCGTTATTATTCTGCTAAATATGCACAAAGCTTATAAACGGTGTTAGTATAATTTCCCTCTTAGCATGTAGCATGTCCAGGATCAAGGTATTGGGAGCGCTCACAAAGTTATGGCTAAATAACTGCTAACATTTTCTGTCATAAAGTTCTAAGCCAAGACAGCAGTAGCCTCTCCATTAAGCCGCCAACTGCAGGCTGGCTACCTGACAAACTAACCAGCTAATATTACCTCGCTAAAAACAAGACTTTTACAGCCTGTTTGTAAAAAGGAGCACTACTGCAGGTACTGCAGGCCCTGCTGCAATCAGACTCTACAATGCCACACTGCAACCGCAATAACTTGTGCAATGTACAATGTGCAATTACTGTATTGATACCCAGTACAACAACTATATATATAAATATCCATCTATATAAATAGCCATGTTAATAAAAGCTGTCATATGTGGACACACTATATATACTAGTGTTGCACCAATACCAGTATGGGGCGGGGCCCCGATCCAGCACTAAAGTGGTGGTATCTATATATCGGCGAGTACCAACTAATAGGCCACCGATACCGTTTTGAGATCCAAAAGTTTATTCAACTATTGTCAGATAGCTAATAAAAAGTTCTACTGGATCCACTTTGCTTTAGTCTGTTTCCTGCTTTCCTGCTCTGACTAGAGGTCCCTCCTTCATATTTGCCGTCTGCCCTCCACCTATGGTTTTACATCCTGGACCCCAGGGCTCCCTGCCCCGTGTGTTTAGGTGTTCTCACTGTTTCTACACACCCAGCATAAATTACAGTTTATTACCACAGCAGCACTTGATGCCCTGCTGCATTATGGGATTTTTTGTGACGGTGGCAAATAACAAAGATGTCCCCACTGATCTCTATTTATTTACTGGATTGCTGATTCCCTGAAAAAAGTGAGGCCCCCGTCCACCATCTTGGTACTCCCCTCTCCCAGGGAGATGCGCAGTGATAATGCCTCCCTGTGCAGCATTTAGCTGCTAAAACCAGCAGTTTTCTGTCTGCAGGAAGACGTTCCACTGGTAATTTCCCAGTCAGTGGATGAACTAAGCAATAAATCCATCTATGGATCCTATAGTTTAGTCTGCAGACTAACATTAGTCTGGCTATCTCAGACTGACTGGAAGACATTGACTGAGTTAGACACTGACATTGGGTCTAAGGTTAGAAAATAGAAAGTAGAGGAAATAGAAAGTCATTCACTGGGAAATGTTAATGTAGGAATTCTTTATTAAGTGGCTGATGCTGTCGTTTTTGTAGTTTGTTGTATTTCTCATTTTAAAAAAGTCATGTGAAGAAATATATTGCATGTTATATTTGTTGAGATCCAGAGGCTTGCCCACCAGAGGGCGCCGAGGATCCCTTCCTGATTGTTTTTTCTTCTGTTGGGATCTGGGGTGCTGTCTACCTTCCTCCACTAGAGGGCGTACTGGATCTCCTGAAGCTGGAGCTGACTTCACCAGCTGCTTCTCATCTGCTCGTCAGGGGACCAGTACTTAAGTGGGCTGTGGACAACACTCCAAGACCTGAGTGTTTTGCCAGTTATGGTTAGCAGATCTGAGCCAACCTGCCTGTCTGAATCTTGACTCCCTGTTAACCTGAACCTAATCTGTTTTTTGTCCTCTCTGCTTTTAGGAAGAACTTGTCTGAAACCAGAAACTCTGGAAGAGTTTCTCTGTCAGAAACCAGTCTGTCTGATTGGGGAAGAACCCTGGAAAATCAAAACCTGTCAGCCCTCAGCCTGCCGTCTGCCTCTGGACCCTCCAGGTTTCGCCCTCTGCCACTCTGCTCAAACCTCAGAACAGGTACAGACCTGCGCTCAATCAACCAGCAAGATTACCCGGCTTCTGCTAACCATTCTGGCCCCCTCTGCAGTGAAAATCAGTCGTGACCAGTCCTGAACCAGATTACCCCAGAATCAGTTCTGTGTTCAACCTGTGTATTTCAATAAACCTTTTGAACTTTTTCCCCTGTCTCCGGTTGTGTTCTGCATGTGGGCTAGCAACCAAAACCCATCATGACAATATTGACAAAAAAAAGCAACTCAAACATTTTTAAAGGCGAGAACAATAAAAATTACCCTATATTCTTTATGTCTGTTTTACATCCACGGAGAGTGACTTCGACTGAATTAGAGTGGTTTTGGGAATAAGTTTTAATAATATATTTTCTCCTCGCCACTAAATCCCAGATGGGAATTCGATATAACTTACTCAAACATTATTTATATTCCAGAAAAAAATGTGCAGCTTCCATCCATTAATTTCCATCCATCATTTTTCTCCTGCTTAGTTCTTGTCTGGGTGGCGGTGGGGCCAATGCGTATGAAGTCCATGTGCAAGAGGAGGGGTCCACACTGGACAGGTCACCAGTTCAACACAGAGACACACAACCATGCACAAACACACCCACACCTACAGTAAGGAGAACTTAGAGAACCAATTAACCTAACACTCATGTTTTTGGACTGTGGGAGGAAGCCGGAGTACCCGGAGAGAACCCACGCATGCTCAGGGAGAATACGCAAACTCATTGCAGAAAGACAGCTGGCTGGGAATCAAACCCACTGATGCTGCAAGGCAACAATGCTACCCACTGCTCCACTGTGCAACCTTTTCATCTAAGGTTGACTATTATTCAGCGAGACATACTGTCAGATTTGGCCACTCTTTCATTCTTTGGATCGGTCATTTCTCAGCAGCTTTTTTTTGCCAGTTCTGTAAAAAGTGGCTTAGCAACAAGCATCAGTCTGACATCCAAGTGGAACCACATGCATCTGTTTTATCTAGAATTTACATGTTTCATGAATGGCTGCATGATTTGACTTTAAATTATGACTGGTGTTTGTTCACTTGCTCTGTGCCGGTGATGCTTTTAAGAGTTTTCTATTCTTTGAACCTGTGAGTCAACAGCAATGCAGACAATCTGAGCACAAAGTTAAATAAGTAAATCTGGAAACCGTCAGTCAGGGCTAAACCTTGTGCTGTTCAGTAAAACCTCATTGGCTGGTTGGGGAGAGAAGTTTGTCTGGTTTAGCGACGTCAGACAGACTTTTGCAGATGATGATGTTCTACTGGCATCTTTAGGGAATCCACAGAGAGGCTGAGACGCTTCACAGCTGAATGTGAACTGGCCACACCGAGAGTCAGCTCCTTTATGTGAGTTTGGCAAGTTGACTTTTAGCAGCTGGATTTACAGTGAAAATGGAAACTGAGTGTTGGGAAATCTACCAGAGATTTTTTTCTCTACACAAGGCACAACTTTATGGACCTTTAATGACATATTCAACTGACCAATAGTATCCTGCTGAAGACTCTCAGTCATCCAGGTCAGAGTCATTCCAAAAACACGTATAAAACAATCCACTGGACTTTGTTTCCAAGTTTGAAGACGTTTCTCTTTTTTTGGAATGTCCAATAGTATTTATTGCAATCCAAGTTATTTTATTTCATGATTCTTTAAAGTGATAATAAAGGCAATTCAATTGAACTTAGTCCTAAATAAAAGTCTAAACTTAAAGTCTCTAAAAGGACTGAAACATGGTGTTCAATCACAGAGCAGTTCACCAAATCCCATAACCATACATTTCATTGCATAAAACTTAGTAAATGAAAATATGGACAAGTGAGCTTCATGGGAAGAATTGAACTAGTCCTCACAGACTCCTGAGCTAAACCCTTTTTTTCTTAGGATAATTTAGAGAAATCACTACAAGCCAGTCATTCAGACCTGACCTCAGGATCTGACTCTTTAACTGCACCTCTAACATAATAACTTCTGTTAAAACTGATTAAAAGTTTTCCAAAAAGAGCAGAAGCTGAAAGGGTGGCCGTATATCAGAATGGACTGCAGCATTTAGATTACGAATGGAAAAACACTAGAAATTGTGAAGGTAGATTGGGGATTACCTTCATGAGGACAGATGGATATCTGGGACCTGATCAAACACAAACACATCTCTGAAAACTATAGTCGGATATTATTTTTGTCTTGATGTAACCAAAATATCCATCTATTTTTAAGCCTTTGCACAAACGACAGAAGAAGAACCAGAGTATTTCTGGTTGAATCTATAGAGCTACTTATCTCTTTTATATGTGCTAGACTCTTACCAGATAAAGACGACTTTGTAATCACTGCATCCTCAAAACATAACAGGGTAACGATTTCTTAGCAACTAGGTTTAAACTAGGGAAGCACGATATTGGGATTTTGGCCGATATCCGATATTTTAAAACTCATGTAGCCGATAACCGATATCGATACCGATGTTAAAGCTGGACAAAGATAAGTAGTCGTTGAAAATAGCAGTTTTGTTATCCATTTCTGACACTTTGAAAAATAATATACTCAAATATATTTTCATATGCTGATATCACATTGATTTTTAAAAACGCGGTATCGATCTATTTTACTTTCAAAATCTCGTGAAATTTCATCGTTCTGTTACAAACTCTCGTGATATTTTGCAAATTCTTGTGAGATTTTGTTAGTAAAATAGATCGATACCGCGTCAATATATCAACATATAAAAATATGGCAACATTTGGTGAATTTTCGGGGGATTTCGTAGCATAACGATGACATATAGCAATATTTCATTAGTAAAAGAGATTGATATGGTGTTTTTAAATGGCAATATATCAGCATATGAAGATATTGGGATATTTTAATGGATCAATATTTTTTCCCTCGTCTTTAGAAGTTTTTAAGTCTGTAAAAAATAAGTTTTTGAGGAAGAAGAAGAAGTAGTATTTTTTTTTTTTTTTTTTAGACTTTAGAAACTCAGAAGCTGATCAAATATCGGGTTAAATATCGGTGGGGTGGCCGATGTCCGATATTCAGTTTTAAGGCCGATACCGATAGGGGGCCCATTATATTGTGCATCCCTAGTTTAAACCCCCTAAAAACAGGAGATGAAAGATTGCCTATGTTGCTGTGATCCCTGCAGAATTCAACAATCCTCTGTATGTGAATCCTGCCGTGCAAATATATCAAGAAGCCATAAAAAAATAAACACTCTACCTTTCTTCATCTCCCGAATACAGATGGAGATGACCCCGCCTAGTAAATACACTTGATCCATCTCCCCTGACCTTTATCAGATTGTAAAGATACAACCTGCATAACAGTCATTACAAGCAAGTCGGCCATTATTTATCTGTCTTTATCTTTGCTCAGATGGGCCACAGATGGAAAGCTCTAAGTAGGAGAGGCTCTGTAAAGATCAGCCTTCTCCTGGATGATGAATATCTCTATTCACAGATGTTCAAAAATAGCCTCTGTGGTCTGCTTGTGTATTCTAAAAAGAGGTCAATAAAGTCCAGTCCATTAGAAAGCATGGCGTTAGGAAGAGCAGCAATGAATCTTAAACAAGAAGAGCTGGACCACTGCAGGCGTCTGGGAGCAGCAGCCAGGGGCTCACTGATCAATGTATGGATGTGTCAGGGTCCTTGGAAGCCAACGCTGATGTGGGGCAACAAAGTCCTGGGATTTCCCTGAAGGTCAGGAGGTGGGTGGGTGGCAGGTGGTGCTCTATCACTCACATGGTTTTCAAATTAAAAGGTGTATTTAAAGTAATGGCCAGCATCACTCTAGTTCTCATTTCATTCATCCCTTTTTCACAGCAAGCTGTCGTCTGCAAGCTGGGCTGAAGGAATAAAAGGAAGAAACGCACGGTGTGAGGCTATTAGAGAGATATTCAAATCTTCTATGGCTGTGCAGAAAAATTCCCTGCAGCATTAGAGTAAGAAAAGCCTGCAGCACCTCCAGCTATCACAGCGCACAGGAAATAAATGTATCCTTCCCGCTGCACATAACTCTTAGCTTAAAATACTCCAGCAGGTGCAGCATTGGAGGAGCGAAAGGTTAAAATGCTCGTTTACATTCTGAATATGGGAACAGAGCTGCAGCATTCTGACACACAAAGCAGGTACTGCCAGGAAAAAGAGCGTACCGGCGAGCGGGAGCGAGGATTTGGGGGATCGGCAGTCAATCTGAAACGGCAGCACTCAGTAAAAAATGACGAGCGAGTCCAACAAGTCATCGAAGCCTTTGATCAAAAGCCTTTAGAAGTCAAGGCACTTTTGAACTTGAAAGCGGCGTGTTTGTTTTAGATTTCAGCCGCTGTCTCTTTTATATGCACATAAAAGAGGAAATAAATGGCAGTGTGTATCAGGGCAAGTGCTTCCAATGATGCTGCAAATGAGCTTGTAATGAACTCCTTCTAGCTGAAGAGGACAACAAAGAGCAAAATCATGCAAGAGGTTAAGTGTGGACGATTTCCAAGAAAGGCAGAGCTGATCTCCAGCCTGAAGTATGAGGTTCTTACTGGTGTGAAATGTTCACAGTATAACTTTGATTAAAAATGCATGGTTTTATGTGCTTACACAAAGAGCTTACATCTGAAACGGTTAAAAATTAGAACTAATTAGAGAATTATAATATTTTCTTGATGAGCTGTTATCTGCAGAAAACAGATCATTAAATCCACCAAAAGAAAAACACTCCTATCATCTGTCAATGTTTAGATGACCTTTATTTATTTTGATATTTTTATTGTATTTTAGTAAATATTCTGTCACAATGCTTCCTCTCTTGGCATGTATGCTGATAATATGAAAAATGTGCTGCTCTACATCCAAACATTTTACAACATCTAGAGATCAAGTGAAGCTGAAAGTTTTCATTTTCTTCCAGGGTCACCAAGCAGCCACATCAATCAGAATCAACACATTCTTTACCGGCCGGGATGGTGCAGAATAACACTTTCATAGCTCCAATAGTAACTGAGCATCAGCAGCAACCATGGAAGAACAGATTACTTCATCTACTTTATTTAATTCAATTTGATTCAAGGCAAATTATATGTTGCAGTTAACCTCTTAGCTAACCAATAGCAGGGGGGGGCTATAAAGTCAAAATAGATATTTACCCAAAACCAATCAATTTATCACACCAGTATATTTATATGAATGCCAACAACAAAAAACATCACAAAAACACTTTATAAAAATAAAAAAAATATTTCATGTCCAGGTTTACTTTTTGTACATAAATCTGCCCTTCTGAGGCTGTGAAGGTTAATCTGTGTTTTGGTCCAATATTGGGCCACAAACCTAAAAAAATAATAATGAGCCAGTTTAATAATGAAGAAGCTATTAGTCAGCTTTATATTTTTTAATATATAAAAACTATTTATTTTCTGAGAATGTGTTTATTCAAGAGCAGCTATGCAAATGAACAAGCATCTAGAAAAAGTCGACTATATTCTATTATTTTCCATGTGAATCCCAGATTGTTCATTCTTCTTTGCCTTTTCTATAAAGTGCTTTAAATCAGTCCTAGCTGTCTTTATCCATGCTGGATCAGATACTGATGTTTGAAAAAGGAGGCAGGGAAAGCAGGATAAAGCCTTAGCCTTGCTGCATGCAGTTAGCCTAGCCTTGGAGCTAAACTAGATCCTGGAAAAGGACGGTTCTTGCACCATTTCTCTGTCTGTGTGCCCTGAGCTCTCCTGTATGCAGGCGGGGTCTACCCTCCAGTCCATCACAGGGCAACACAGAGACAAACAGGGCAAACAACCATTCACACACACACTCAGACCTAAGGAGGATTTAGAGAAGCCAATCAACCAAACAGTCATGTTTTTAGGACTGTGGGAGGAAGCTGGAGTACCCGGAGAGAACCCACACATGCTCAGGGAGAACATGCATACTCCATGCAGAAAGACCCCGGGCCAGGAATTATAAAAGATACTGTGCAGAACCCTCAAGCTCCCAGGACTCTGGTAGAGGACCTGAGCTTGGAGGAAAAAGGGGGGGAGACCCCCCCACAATGGGTGAGGAAGAGTTTTTATATATATGTATATACACACACACACATATGTATATAAAATGCGTCTCCAACTCCTGCGACTCGACAGCCCACCACTACACTTCCAATACTTCATTGTTAGCGTCTTTTATTGGCTAACAAAATATGTCAATCAAAGTTTGATTGGTGACTGATTTATGGAGTTAAAGCTGCGCAAAGATTACAGTGACGCAAGCGCCTGGAGATGGAGTTTCTCACAGGCTGAATGTTTCCAACGCACTCTGGATACTGAGAAATTCACTTATGCTTGATTGTGGGAGCAAACATCAATTAATAAGCCCACATAATGTAGATAATCTAAAATGGATAACGTACATCAGTAGACACAGAAAAAATGAGCTTTTATTAACTTTAACTTTTATTTAATTATACTTTTTCATCTGAAAAAAAATCGCTTTTGTGGATTATTACAACATGTGACTTTATTTCTTGGCAAATGCAATTACTTTTCTGTGAAGTTTTACAGACAAGATGAGCTTATTTATGCCAGGATAGAACGAGTTTTAAAACTTTAGAAGACGGAAACAGGGTAAGAAGTGAAAATTATGAATTCTAATTTGATGACAGATTAGTTACAGGTGTTTGTAAAGTATAGTTGGCTTACAGTTTAGTTAACGGTCGTTTTCTTTAGGATGGCCTCATTCCAAACACGTACGATATGTTGGGCTTTGTTAACAAACTAACTTGCTGTTCGATGCAATGGAACAAAATATGGAGTCAAAATGATCTGTGGCCAGGCGGTGGGAGCTAACGGGTTGATGGCTCATTATGCCTGACGTACGTAGAATCCGTATGGAAAATGTGCCGCGCGTCTCAACAGCTGCAGAATTTCCAGCCTGTGACTTTGTGCCTCCTTGCTGTCTCTTATATTGACCTTAAGTTGCTTCTGTATAGTCGTCCATAATGCATCTCCCATTAGAGTCTCCCATCCTGGCGGCTCTTATTCTCTTGCTTAGTAGTTCCCTCAGATCCCCGGTGATCCTGGGTTCATTTTTAGTGAATCATTTCATTGTTCTGTTGGGGAAGGTGTTATCTATTCAGACGTTTATGTAGTCAGTCAGATGCTCTGTCATTGCAATGATGTCCTCTGCAGATGGCTAACCCTGTGCATCCAAGTCTGCAGCCTAAGAACAACCTTGCAGGGCCTCTTCAGCTTCTTATGACCGGCTGGCAGTACTTTTTAAGGCAGGTTGTCTCTTACAAAGAGGCTTAGTAGACGACATTGTTATTCAAATTCCCCAGATGAGGTTTTATTTTAAAGATGCAGGAGTCATTTTCATAATAAGTAATTTCCCTCTGGGATTATTAAAGTAGTTCGGATTCTGATTCTGATGCATAAAACAAGTCCAAGTTTTTTGACAAACTGCTGGAACGAGTAGCAGAAAGTGGGACATGATTAAAATCACCATTTATTGCTACGAATGCTATTGCCTTTTGCATCAGTAGCTGACAATAAACACATGATGCTGCGTTGCTGATGTTCTGGCTGGTTTATTCTGGGCCTAAAATCCTTAAAACTTGTTTCCTAAAGATCTCACTGTTCCCATTTCTGCCTTCCCTTTGCTCCTTCTCTGCATCCTCAATGTCTCCTGTTCAACTCAGCAGGAACTTGCAGAAGTTTTTAAAGTATTGTTTAAGCTTTAGATATATTAATAAACTGCTCCATGGTGTTAAAACCAACTTGCCATAGTTCTATGGTAACGCATCATAGCTAATGTTAAAATAATGAAAGGGTACTGGCAAAAATCATTTCCAGCTGCACAGCATCAAACAACAAAGAAAAAATAAAACACTGAAAAAATAAGATCTATTTTACAAACAGATCAGCTAAAGTTCCTTTGAAAAAGAAAAATAAAGTTATCAAATTCACTTTTAGCTCTGACACCCATGTTGAGATGAGATACGCAGTTTAAGAGGTGTAATACAACATGTAAAGTTTAATAAAATTGCCTTTGATGCATAAACAAGGATAATTGACCATAAAAAAATAAAAAAAATTCTGTGAAAATCTGAATCAGCGGGTTAAAGCTCAAGGAAAATAGAGATCAGTATTAGCCAAGATGAAGACCAATCTCTGCATCAGTAGTAATGCTACATTCACACTGCGAGCAGCAGAGGCAGCAGAAGCAGCTGGTTTATATGCAGTCAATTGTTGCCGCATATCAGGCGCAGCAAAAGGTCCTGCAGCGCGTTTCGAGCAGCAGCAGCGCCTCATGAGCTTCTAAGCATCTGATGCGCGTGATGTGCTGCGAAAGCAGCAGCTGCTGGAGTTGGAAAAATGTAACTTTAGCTGCTGGACGCGCCTCATCAACCAATCAGAGAAGCTGATCTGGGAGCTGGCAGGGAGTCAGACGCAGCCCTGCTGATGCAGAGCGCTATGATCACTCCTCTGAAACAGTTTATTAACGCCTAAATTAACTTCAAATGTAGAAACCTGCCGGCAGAATATGTTGGCTTTTATTATCCTGCTGCCTGCAGTTTGTAGCACAGACCTGAAAAACGCTAACATCTACTTCCAGCCGCCACCAACAGGAGGGGAAAACCCCCAAGAGGCGAGCGGGCCTGAGGCAGCTGCTGCTGGGGATTCCCAGTGAAAGCGCAGCGCCGGTATGTGGCGGTCTGAGCGGCTCCCACAGAGAAATAATCTTTGAAGGCAGGATGGTAATCTGGATAAACTGACTGCACAGACCATGTTTTCAGGAGGACTTTCTCACTTCAACATAGATTCTAACTACTTTCTACCCGCTGATCACAGCTAATATAGCTGCCATTGTTCCAGGCAGAGAAAGGATAGAGTAGCTCCGCCCACCACGCATCAGACCCACTTTACCACCGAGCAGCTAGAGCAGCAGAGATGCTTCAGCCGCGCGTCAGAACTAAACTGGTACAAACATCATAAATGAAGCAGCACGCGCGTTTTTGCTGCGCGCCGTCTGAATGTAGCATAATAATTATAAGTTCCAAAAAGGAAAGTTTTTGTAAAATAATAAAAGTGTTGTAGCCTGAACTGGATGAGCAGGGTGGTGTTAAACTAAGCTCCACACAGCCTGAGAAAGCTCCCATACATTCCTTCACAAGTCAGTAAACATTTTTAACCAAAGAACCTATATGGTTAAATGTTTAGTAGGTTTAAAGCTCTACTTTATTAGTATACCTAGATAGCAACAATAGCCTTGGCCTACTTATGGCATCAAACATAGTAGTGACCGTGCAGAGGTGAACTGGTTTACACTGAGTAAGCTCAGACACAATGACATGCAGGTATCCGTCCTCAGGGAATGCAAAAGGTTGGCTAATTGGACAGGCGGATCTGGAGCAGCGTCCAGTCATCAAAACTGCCACAGCATATCTGTGTGCTCTAAGTGAGGAGAAGAGGCCTGTGCCTCAGGAGATCTGGGTCCAAAGCTGGTAGTCTATTAGCACCACTTCAAAGAGCCTGCTTCTTGCATCGGAGGACGGGCTCGGCGCTTTGTGCAGCCGCTCATCTGCAGGGTAATCCTCAGATGTCACTCCATGCTGCACCTTCTGCCTCTGGACCACAAAAAGCTTATTTCAGCAACATTTTGTTTACCTGCGGCTATAATACAATAAATACTGAATATATTCGGCCGACATTACGGCTCTGTTCTAATTCATTTATTCTTTTTTACAATTCAGTCTGCTAATACAGATCTATTATAACTGCCTCTACTTCACTAAGTTAAACTGCATCCTTTTTTTCCTAGAAGAAACAGACAACTGATTTAATAAAAAAATTATATTTATCATTAAATGAATAAAAATGACAAATGGGTTTCACAAACTGAAACATTTTTAACTTACTGAACAGTCAGATAGTTGCTTATATTGCAATTATGTTCTAAAAAAAATTTACCTTCTCCTCCTTTTAATTTAAACGCATAATGTTAAAATTTTAGCGTAATTAATTAGGTATTTCCAGTTTTACAAACCGACATTTAACTCTGATCACAAACAGACCCGCGGTTCTGTCAGACCAGCATACCTATAGTCTTTATTTTTGCATGAAAAATAGACTTTAAATTACCTTGATGGGTGTGTATCCCTTTAGATATGTACCAAAAAAACGATTTAAGGTCAGATCGCCATACGCTTCAAGAAACACCAAAAAGATAGTAATTAAGTTGTTTTTTTGTACATTAGTAAAGGGATAAACTAAAGGGATAAAGGACCTTCAGGGCGTTCCACAGTCAGCCTCCCTCCTACATCAGAGACTTGTTGTGTCCAAAAAGGGAATATAAAGGGAAAATATAACTACTGAGGAATCTCTTGTGATTTAGCCCGTATACTGATCAAGATTTTCAGTCATCCAGGTCATAGGGACCCGCTATCATCACAACCCCTTTACAGGAGAACAGAAGACCTCACCTGTCCAGCCAGGCCAACTATTCCCTCTAACGACCCCCCTTTCAGAGACATAGACAGGTATGGGGCATTGCAGGCTAACAAAGAAGCCAAACGACCCCCATTCCAAAGGGGGGGACCCGTTCATCCGTTTCTATTTGCATGTTTTCTAAACTAAAACCAGGCTTTGTTGGGCTGCTGGATAAAACCTGGAACTAAACGCTATTTCTGACATTTTGAATTGAAAAATCTTCCTGGATGGAAGAGAAACGTCTTCAAACGAGGAAACAAAGTCCAGTGGATTGATTTTGTTTTTTATTTTATTTTTTTTTTTTTACTTTTGGGGAATTTAGCCCGCAAAGAGCAACAATATCAATAGATTTGGAGAAACATTTAGAAATAAATGATTTCCACTTTTGAATGATACCAAGAGGCTTTATAAATTAGAAAAGAGATGTTTTCTACTTCCTCATGTGATGTGATGTTGTATGCTTGTGCTTTGTGCTCCAGATTTCTGGCTCTCACAGACCTGTGAGAATCCTGCTTCCTGTTTGGACCTGTTCACTTCCTGTTTGGATTAACTGAGTGTGCAGCTGCTGCAGCTGTCCAGAGGAACTCCATCTGAAGTTAAGTTATTTTCTCTGTGATATCTCTGTATCTAAGTAACTCTAACTGACTAGTTTAAAACATAGCACCTTCTGCTGCACTTTTCTACTGAGCACTTGTCAGTTTCACACGGTTTTATTTCTGATAGCAAGGAGTAGCTAGCCTAGGCTAGCACTAGCTTAGCATTGCTACGGCTTCTCTCTCTCCCTCCCTTGACTCTTTTCCAACTCTTCCTTCTTCCTCTCCTCTCTCCTGCTCTCTGTGTCAGATGTTCAGTTATTCCTCTGCCTCCTTTAGTGATAATGGGATGTGTAATAAGTGTAGTATTTTTGTAGCTTTGGAGGCGAGGGTGTCAGAGTTAGAATCCAGGCTTCAGGCTGTTGAACATCCAGGAGTTAAAGTAGGCCCCCCACGTAGCTGTCCTCCAAAAGTGCCTGAGCAGCCAGGCGATTGGGTAACTGTACGCAGAAAGCGTAGTCGTGGATCTCTGCCCACTGGTCACCACCAACCCGTTCACGTTTCTAACCGGTTTTCCCAACTCAGTGACACACCCACTGAGAAGCCCACTCTGGTGATTGGCAGCTCCATGGTCAGAAACGTGGCATTAGAGACACCAGGGACCATAGTCAAATGTTTGCCGGGGGCCAGAACGGGCGACATCAAATCCTACCTGAAACCACTGGCTAAGGATAAGATTAAATACAGTAAGATTGTTATTCACGCTGGTGGTAATGACACCCGGTTACGCCGATCGGAGGTCACTAAAATTAGTGTTGCTTCGGTGTGTAAGTTTGCCAAAAAAATGTCGGACTCCGTAATTTTCTCTGGTCCCCTCCCCGATCTGACCAGTGATGACATGTTTAGCCGCATGTCGTCATTCAACCGCTGGTTGTCTAGGTGGTGTCCTGAAAACAACGTGGGCTACATTAATAATTAGCAATCCTTTTGGGGAAAGCCTGGCCTGATTCGGAGAGACGGCATCCATCCCACTTTGGATGGTGCAGCTCTTCTTTCTAGGAATCTGGCCACATTTATTAGTCCTCCAAAACCCTGACCACCCAGGGTGCAGACCAGGAAGCAGAGTCCTAGTTTAACACACATCTCTGCAGCTTCTCTACTGTTACCCACTCTTTACTCCATCCAGACAGTGTCTTGCCCACAACCAAAATCTAATAAATTAGCAAAGATTCCCAAAGGAGTAAATCATGATAATGTAATTAAAATCAAAATAACTCCAATTGGGAAAAAAGTTAAAACAATTAAATGCGGTCTGTTTAACATAAGATCTCTTTCCTCTAAAAGTCTGCTAGTTAATGACTTGATTTGTGATAATCACGTTGACTTGTTTTGCCTTACAGAAACCTGGCTGCAGCAAGAGGATTATGTGAGCATAAATGAGGCAACTCCTTCAAGCTATTTAAATTTTCACATACCCAGAAGTTCTGGGCGAGGAGGAGGAGTAGCAACAATCTTCCAGTCTGACTTACTGATTACTCCCAAAACAGTTAATACCTACAACTCTTTTGAACATTTAACCCTAAATTTCCCTGATCCAAATTTCAAGGCAAGAAAACCTCTTCTTTTTGTAACTTTGTATCGTCCACCAGGTCCTTACTCTGAATTTTTAGATGAGTTTTCAGAGTTCCTTTCTGATTTGGTATTAAATACTGACAGGGTCATCATAGTGGGAGATTTTAACATCCATGCTGACATTGAAGGCGATAGCTTAAGAGCAGCCTTTAATGCTATCTAAGACACTATTGGCTTTGTTCAAAATGTGAAAAGTCCCACACATTCTCATCTTCATACTTTGGATCTTGTGCTGACATACGGCATAGAATGTGAAGAAATAACAGTATTTCCTCACAACCCTGTCCTCTCTGACCACTTTCTAATAACCTTCAGGATTACTTTAACAGAGTTCTCCTCCCCCAAAAGAAGGTTCAATTTTAGTAGATCTTTATCAGATAGAGCAGTTATACATTTTAAAGAATCTGCTTCACTTTCTCTCTCCTCTGTGTCGCTGAGCAGTGCTGCAGAGTGCAAAAGCATAGCTTATTCCCCTTCACAGGTTGATGATTTTGTTGATGGGGTTGCTAGTTCTCTGCGTACTGCCTTAGACAACGCAGCTCCCTTGAAAATGAAAACCGTTGAAAATAGAAAGCTTGCTCCTTGGTTTAATGCAGAGCTGCGTACTTTGAAGCAAAATGCTAGGAAACTGGAGAGAAAATATCGCTCCACAGGCCTGCGGGAGTCCTTCCTAGTCTGGAAAAATGGTTTACTGCTGTATAAGAGGACCCTTTGTAAAGCAAGAGCAGCATACTTCTCCTCATTAATAGAGGAGAATAAGAATAATCCTAGATTTCTTTTTAATACAGTTGCCAAACTCACCCAGAGCCATAGCTCTGTTGAACCGTCCATTCCACCTGCTCTTAGCAGCAATGATTTTATGGGATTCTTTATAAATAAGATTGATCTTATTAAAAATAAGATCATAAGCACTCCTCTATCCGCGATTGTACCTGAGGTAGTCATGGAATCTGAACCGGGTTTAGACTGCTTGGATCCAGTTGAACTTTCTGAATTAGCAAAATTATTGCCTTCATCTAAGCCTTCAACTTGTATGTTAGATCCAGTTCCAACCAGGTTATTTAAGGAGGTATTCCCTTTGATCTCCTCCTCCATTTTAGATGTGATTAATCTATCTCTGTTACAGGGACATGTACCTAAAGCTTTTAAGGTTGCTGTAATTAAACCTCTGCTTAAGAAACCGTCTCTTGACCCAGATGACTTGGTTAATTATAGACCTATATCCAATCTTCCTTTCTTATCCAAAATTCTTGAGAAAGTAGTTGCCAAACAAGTTTGCGACCACTTACACCATAATGAACTTTTTGAAGAGTTTCAGTCTGGCTTTAGAGCTCATCATAGCACTGAAACAGCTCTGGTGAAAGTCACTAATGATATTCTCATGGCCTCAGATAATGGACTCGTATCTGTGCTCGTCCTGTTGGATCTTAGTGCTGCATTTGATACAGTTGACCATAATATTCTTTTAGAAAGACTTGAATATTTTGTTGGAATTAAAGGAACAGCTCTAGACTGGTTTAAATCTTATCTATCTGATCGAATTCAGTTTGTTTATGTTAATGATAGATCTTCAACACGCTCAAAGGTTACCTGTGGAGTACCACAGGGATCAGTGCTAGGACCAATTCTCTTTACTTTATACATGCTCCCAATCGGTAGAGTTATTAGACAGCATGGGATTAATTTCCACTGTTATGCTGATGATACCCAGCTATATCTGTCTATAATCCAGATGAAGCTAACCCATTACATAGATTACAGGCATGTCTGAAGACATAAAAACCTGGATGACTCTTAACTTTCTGCTTCTGAATGCAGACAAAACAGAAGTTATAGTCTTTGGACCAGAGTCTCTGAAAAAGAAGCTGATTAGCCAGTCACTTCATTTGGATGGGATTAAACTGATTTCAGATAATAAAGTAAAAAATCTTGGTGTTATTTTTGATCAGGACCTGTCATTTAAATCCCAGATCAAAGAGGATTCTAGAATTTCCTTCTTTCGTCTGAGGAACATTGCAAAAATTAGCAATCTCCTGTCCAGGGGTGATGCTGAGAAACTAGTCCATGCATTTGTTACTTCAAGGCTGGACTATTGTAATTCTTTACTATCAGGAAGTCCACAAACTGTAGTTAAAAGCCTTCAGCTGATCCAAAATGCTGCAGCCAGAGTTCTGATGAAAATTAAAAAGAGAGATCACATCTCTCCTATCCTGGCTTCTCTTCATTGGCTTCCTGTTAAATCCAGAATAGAATTTAAAATCCTCCTTCTCACATATAAAGCCTTAAATGGCCAAGCTCCATCTGATATCAGAGATCTGATTGTTCCTTATGTTCCTAACAGAGCACTTCGCTCTCAATCTGCAGGTTTACTAGTGGTTCCTAGAATTTCTAAAAGTAGAATGGGAGGCAGATCTTTTAGTTATCAGGCTCCTCTCCTGTGGAACCAACTACCAGTTTTAGTCCGTGAGGCAGACACCCTGTCTACTTTTAAGACTAGGCTTAAAACTTTCCTTTTTGATAAAGCTTCTAGTTAGAGTGGCTCAGGTTATCCTGAGCTATCTCTATAGTTCTGCTGCTATAGGCTTAGACTGCTGGAGGACATAGGGACCCCTTTTTCATCATTCTGCTTCATTCTCTCTCTGTTCTCCTATTCTGCAGAATCTGTTAGTTCAATCTCTAACATTCTGCTCTCTCTGCTTTTCCTCAGAGTAGCTTTGCCTCGTCTGTTCCTGTTTGGCTGTGACGTCATCCAGGAAAGAAACATCAGCTGTGCTGCTTCCATCAACACCCTTGTTTGTAGATGTTGGAGATTGGCCTGTTTTCCAGTGTGGTCCTGTTTCTCTGGCCGTGGCTGGGTGGATGTGCTCTCTTCATCCTCTGGCATGGGAGCTGCCTTGGAGCTTGTCTGCCTGGCTGTGTGTTTCCTGGACGGGGCCGCCTTTTACAGCTGCTTTTTGTATCTCTGCTTCTGTCTCCTTGAACCCCAATCGGCCTCGGCAGATGGCCGCTCACACTGAGCCTGGTTCTGCTGGAGGTTTCTTCCTGTTAAAAGGGAGTTTTTCCTCTCCACTGTCGCTACAAGCATGCTTAGTGTGAGGGATTGCTGAAGAGTCAATGAGTCAATGCAATCAACTGGTTTTCCTTAGATAGAAAACTTTGTATCAATTTGACTGTATGATCTGGTGAACTGTAAAGTGCCTTGAGATGACATGATGTGAATTTGGCGCTATAGAAATAAACTGAATTGAATTGAAACACCCCTTGGAGTCTCATTTCCATAAGCAGGCATTTATCATATCTTTTTATCGTTATTGTCAGGACTCCTGTCTTTGTGTTTGTGTTTCTGTGTTTGTCTCCCTTCATCCACCAGGAGGCGCCTGGTTCTGGTCCGCCTCCTCACACACCTGCTGATGGTTTCCTCGTTAAACAAAGTGTTTTTAAGCTGCTGACTGCCACTATCTCGGCGCCAGAGTGTTTGCCAGTTTAGGGTACTCTAGTCAAGCTGAGTTTGCTGAGTCAAGCTGAGTTTTCGTCATCCTGAGTTTAACTTTGTTTTTGTCTTTGCCTCTCGGCAGGAAGTCATCCTGCAAACTGGTTTTCTCGGACCTTCTCTCCCTGGAAGGATCAACTGAGCTTCAAACTGAGCTGAGGTTCAAACAGGAGGTTTGGATCCACTTTCCCCAAGAGATTGTTTGAGCTTCTCACTGAGAAAGGGATTATTCTCCACTACGACCCGTTCAAGTACCGCCGGAAATCTGAGTGGCAATCAGTTTCTCCGTTCACCAACTATCAACCGCTTTCTGGGTAAACCCTGTTCCGCCCTCCATCGAATCAGGCAAACACTGGAACTACAGCATACAGACAGGAGTCAAGGAAACAACAACTTCTCTGGAAACGTGGGTCAGCAACCAAATCCTCTTCTCCAAGTTCACGAGTCAAATTCCCCACTGAGCCTGAACTAACCGCTGTGTCTTCCCCTCACTTTACAGTTCCGGTTGAGCAGTGTTCAGAGCAACACTTCTCCCTTTGTTTAACTTCTTCAATAAAACCCGTTAAACATTTTCCCTGGTCTCTCTGTTTGGTTTTCTGCATTTGGGTCTGAACTTTGTAACATCCTGACAGTTATGGTGATAAGTGTCTATTCCTGATAATTTTGATCTATTGTCTAAATAATGAATCAAAATCAGTGATGAATAAAAACTCCAGAAACTGGGTTACTTTTAATCTTTTTCTTTTCTTTCCTTTTTTTATTGACAAAATTGGAGAACATGATTAAATGCTATGACTGCAAGAAGTTTAGTCATATAAATCATACTTCTTTATGTAAATGTTGTCCTGAGGAAACCAGTTTCAATTAGTAGATCCATAAATGGTAGTTTTTTAATATTGTGGGGAAGCTGTCTAAGAAAGACTGTAAAGAAGTAAGGAAGTTATGATCATCACTTTTATTGCTATAACCTTAGTTCCATAAAATAAAGATTTTTAGTCCATTGGCGTTTAATGGTTTAATTTTGCATTTAATTTTTGCGTTTATTAAACGCAAAAACATCTTCATCCCTTATGTTGCTGGAGTGTCTGAAAAGCTCAAGAGGATTTTCTGCAAACACAAAATCCCAGAACATTTCAAGCCAAACCAAACCCTTAAACAGAGGCTAGTGCATCCTAAAGATAAAAACCCCCAGACCCAATATGAGCGGAGTGGTATATGCTGTTCACTGCAGTGAGGGACCTACCCGTTCCAGCCGGTGAACAATACCTCCTTAACGACCGACCCTTAACAATCATAGACAGGTTCAGATATTACAGGCTAACGATGGAACCAAACGACCCATTCATCGGTTACCATTTGCATGTTTCCAAGCGATACAAGGCCTTGTCCATATAAGACTCAAACTCACTGCGGATCCAGACATTTGAATTGAGAAAGCTTCCTGGAGAGGTGGAGAAACGTCTTCAAATCTTGAAAACCAAGTCCAGTTGATATTTTTTTGAATTTTTATGGAATGACTATGACCTGGATGACTGAGAACCTTCATCAACAGTAAAAAAAAAATGCTCACCTAGGAGAAGACCAGTGGCTGGAAGCTGGAGGGGATTTTGCTGCATTTTGGCTGAGAATTTTTGAACGGCTGCTACTGTCATTTTTTTTTACAATAACACTGAATAATTTTCAGTCATTGAGTCCAAAGCAGATACTTGACCTCACTGTGTAACAAATCCCAGGAATGTTTAGTGGATCACAAACATTTAGCAAGGTGGACGGCTCATAGTAAGTGCGAGTGTTTCTGCACAGCCTGTAAGCCTGCAGGGAGCTTTGCTTGTTCTGTGCTCCCAGAGGCTCAGCTGCAGCTCCACTGTGTCCCTCACAGACGCCGCTTCACAAAAAAAGGAGACAGACCACCATGTCTCATATGAGGGACAAGCTCAATCTCCTCCCCGTAACAAGACTTGTTTCACTTTAACTAACAGGCATCATGTGACACATGCACCACATCACCTAGAAAGGCACCATCTGCTATATGCTGGTTATAAAGCAAACCCCAATGCCAGAGAAAGGCTGCAAAACTCAAAAGAAAGCTATAATTAAGAGCTGATTCAAGGGGTCTCAAATTCTGAACACACAAAACAGAAAGCACAGGAAACGGGGTAAGAAAGGGTGTCTAATGTTGGATAAAACGCCCCCGAAAATCGAATAAGTCATCAAAGAAAGCGTCAGAGACAAAACTGGAGGGAAAACAGCAATAGTGCTAAAAGGCTGACAGAGGAAAAATAGCCTTTTTCTTATATTGGTTTGTTTCATCCAGAAAACCAACTCTTTACTGGGGGTTTGCTAGATAGTGAAGCATTAAGTAGTCCTTAAAGTGGGGTGTAAGAAAAAATGACAAATGACACATCTTCAGCTTCTTTAAATTAATAATTAGTTAAAAAATCTAGTGTTTGTGAGTCCAACATTCATGCAGACTATTATTGCTCATTAACAAATTCTTTGTCAGACTGTTCGCTAACACTCTTCTAGCCCTTATAAAGCGACTGTATGTACACTAATTCTAAAGTAAATGCAGGTTGGCTTCTATTAGTTTGACATCTACAGGACGTTAAATGCACTGATTTCACTAAGAAGTGTCAAAAAACGTGTAAATCTGCAGACTGTAAGACCTGCAGAAGTTTAGGTGTTTTATTTGTTTTCTTTTGCCCCTCTTTGGGGTCCTATAGGCTCAGTTCTTGGTCCCCTTAGTTTTGATCTAAACTGTGCAAAATTCTTTCAGCTTTATTGAAAGCAAAATGGAGTTTAGGCCGAATAGTCACACCACTGGCTTATTAAGTCTGGTTCCTTTAGGTCAAACTTCAGACAGAATGTAACAAATTCAGTAACGATGGGCTCAGGTTCAAAATTTCAAGAATTATTTAATCTAAATTGATCTCGCCTAAAGTCTAACTAGGTCCCCCAGAGTTGAACCCTGCAACACATATTAAAAGCTATTATCATTGGAGCACTGATTCGACGAGTCACCAATGCAGAAATGCTAAAAAGTAAAAATTAGGAATGTGTTTAAAAGACAGAGAAACAGCGCTACAGCTACAAAGGAGAGGAAGGTGGCGAAGGAGAAGACTGTTGCTTGAGTTAATCCAGAAGTTTATATCAAGTGGTCTATGGCAGGCTGTTTTTATATTTATTAAAAGCTCTCTCCTCTCTGTTGTTCCATTTGTAGATCACAATAATACGATTCTTCCTGATGAAAATACCACTCCTACACGGAACTCTAATAAATAATATATTTTCTAAATTACACTTGTTAAGTGGCCGATATGACTTTTATCAGCTTTACTGAAAATGTATTTATGATATCTGAAAAACATTTCATAGTTAAAATAATCCAAATGCTAACCAGTAATATTAGAAATATAGAGATCTGAAATTAATTTCTAGACATCCAGAATATTTATTATAGATGTGGAGAATGACATTTTGTTTGAAATAGTCATTTAGACAAAGAAAAAACGTTTGTTTGTTTTAGATATCAGGAATAGATATTCAGTAAAACTAGTACATATCGAAACAGTTTGCCATAGCCTGTTGTTACTGTGAAAATCACTGTTTCTATTTAGGTGAAATCATCAGCAGGCGAAAATGAAGAATAAAAAGCATTTCTAATAAATAGAACCTGTTCATCATCTCATGGGTTACTCCTCATGTTGATTCTTTTACACAGTAAATCAGTGGCTGTTTGCAGCCGCGCTTCGGATGTTATCATCCCCATAAATGATGATTATTAACCTAATCTATCTAACGGACCTAGTGAATGTTTTTTGTTTTTTTTATGCAGAAAACTATGACAACAACCTGACTAAATGAGAAAATAACACAGTGTGATTGGCTGTAAGGAGAGCGGAGACAGAGGAGACTGAGTTTACTGAAGAAAATGATCAGATTGGAGGATGTTACTATGGCAACAGAAACAGAGGATGAGGAAACTCTCTTTGTGAAACGAAAAAGTCAGAGTTTCCTTGATTTCAGGTTTAGAAAACTTTAGAGTTTCCAGTAAACCTGCTTCATGAAACGGACCTCTGGCCTTCAAGAGGGGAACTTAGGATGACCTAAAAACATTAAATGTTTATTTCCAAAACTACAAAGAGCTATATCTACAATCCTAAACTCTACACTATTATATATAATTTTTAAGTATATTCAGAGTCAGAACCTCAGTGGGAGGTAACCGAGTACTATCCACTTTTATTCCATCTGATCTAGAGATAAAGTTCCCATTCTGGCAGCTTCTATCTCCCCTTTGCCTTAGATAAGAGTTGCATTAAAGCGAAACATATATCAGATAATCTACCAGTGTCCCCGGGATCATTTTCTTCCCCCAGCTCTGGCACAGAAAGGCAGATTTAAGCGGCAAGATTGAAATAAATAACTTTAATGTGTGAGTCATGCAGAGCCATCACATCTATAAAAAAGGTTTTGCCTTTAAATGTGCAAACTGGTGTTTCTATGTGCTGCGGCCTGAAGTGTGGCACATGTTCATAAAGAATTACAGATATATATTTATCAGGAAATCCCTCTGAAACAAAGGTTAATGTATCTCCCTTCCTGGGTCTTATCTTAATGTTGGTTTTTCAGTGCAGTTGATCTGAGCTTAATTAATAATAAGTCCTCATCTTTCTACTAATCAAATGCAGCTCTCCACTTCTCCTTCCCCGGGTCATAAGTACAGACTTCACCCTGTTTTCATAAGAACCACCATCAAGCTCCTGTGTGTCAAACAGAGACAAATAAGCAATATATTACTGGTGCCGCCTCGCAGTGAACGAGCTTCTCCTGACCTGCGAGGTTTAGGCAGCTCGGCTCCAAATAAGCCATTATTCAGCGGCCCCGCTGGTGGCCTTGGCTTTATTGATTTAAGTCCATATTGTGGCTGCTGATACTCAGGAGGTGGACTAGAAACTATCCAGGTAATGAGCTTGTAAACTGTAAACTAGTCTGCCATTTCTACCATTATTCTGGAATCAGGGCCATTAAATAGCTTTTTCTGGTTTGTTCTAGACTCGCTCAGTCTTTACAATAAACAGCGCTCTGGATTGTTAAACTGCACCTCTGCTCTAATGGTAAAGATGTAGTGATCTTTCCCAGCTATGGTGTGAGCTGAGTTGTTCTTCTGCTTTTCATTCAGCTTTGTTGCTTCTCACGGATCCAACATCTTCATCAGTTTACTTCCTTAGAATTGATCCCATTTCCTGCATTAATGATCTTTCTAACAAAAGTCTTACTTTGATCTTACTTTGATCCCTTCAGCATCTTTGTAAAGAAAACAATTTATAGACAATATTTATTATCTTTGTGTTTTAGTTGTTCCTTGAAGGAAAAGTCTGATCACATTCAGAATATAAACGTCTAAAAGTTCTTATTCCATCCTGTTCAATAAATGATCAGTGTTTTTAATTCAGAGTAATTTTCATGTGAATGTGCTTTACTGGAGGCATCCATGTTTGTCAAAGAACACTACTGCCACCTACTGGTTAGTGACATTGTCACGGTGCGGTATCGGCTGTTGATCAAGTCCCAGTGCTGTATCTGGTGTTTGTCACAACGCGCTATTATCCAAGTCATCTTGAAAACATTCTTCGTCCAAATGTTGGCTACATATTACGGGTTTTTTCTCTGGCCAGAAGTTCGATGGCAAATCCTCCCTCTTCAAGTTGGCGATCCAACGACCAACCCGTCAGACGTTGGATTTTAGGCTTACCGCACCGTGACGTCACTGCTGGAAGATGGCAGGAGGGAGGGGTTACTATATTTGGGCAAAAATGGCCGCTCCCAGACTTAGTGATTGCCACGAAAATTATTATTTTAATTTTTGTACTGATTAAGGCTTAATTCATTCAATCACGGCGAACGTATTAGTTTTAGGTATAAATATTCCATTGATTATTCCTCACTGACCGGACTTTTCCTTTAAGACTTTTCTTTGGAGGAAAATGTATTTTCCCTTTGTCTGTCAGCTATCAAAAATGGTAGAAAACCTACTGGGATTTATTTCCGTTACATAAAAAGCAATAAATTCAATACAGGAATCTGGATACTTCAAATCAAAAGCAACATGTTGGTAAAATCTGGTGTTGGTATGAGTAATGTGGAGATTAACAGCAGAGACAGGCTGGTTACTGGATCCAAGCTAATGTTACGTTACAGCAGTGCTTCAGAGTCTGACTGATTTTTTTGCGATGCCGTTCACATTTCCAAATATATGCGACTTGTATGCGATCTCCTTAGGGCTGCAACTAACGATTATTTTAAAAATCGATGAATCGGCCGATTATTTTTTCGATTAATTGATGAATCGGACAAAAAATATTTTTTATACTAAGCTCTTTATTCCAAAATAAACATTTTAGACAGAACAAGCAAGCACACAAGTACAGGTTGCTCATTAACTGTCCTGGTGCAATATGAAAAATAAATGTTTGTGTTAAAACTACGCAAACTTACATGAGAAATGTAGCTGTACATCCACAAAATATAGGCTACTTTGTTTCATAAAGTGCAAAAAAGACATTTTTGTTTTTAAAAGCCCCTAAGGGGTTCAAACAATAGGCCCCCCCATTTCAACAAATGAGGTTTTTTTAGACTAGAAGAGTTCTGCCTTTTAAGACAGGAAAGTCTAGCAGTTAAAGTTGCTACTTGAGAAAATACTGAACCATAGAGATAAAAATAGCCTGTGATTCAAATTATAAATTGTATTTGGAATAAAAATGAGAGAACTAGGGGTGCTAAAAAACACATCCTCCAAAGACAGATATTTACATGGGAATGTGGCAGATAATTAATTGACATATTACTGATCTTGCTGGATTTTATTCTGCTTTACTTCCATAAATTGCAGGATCTTCTTTACTTTATCTTTACCAGAAGATTTAAACTTTAAAAGCCTTGCCCTCATAATTTGCAAGTTAATTTATTTATATAGTAAATATAAACGCTGCTTAAGCTAATTCAAATGAAATTAAAAGTAAAATAAGTAGCCAACCTGATCACTGTCTGTAACCTACTAACACGGTAAGGAAAGCATCAGATGAGCTACCTGAGAAACTAACGTTACGTTTCCCCACTTTAAAACCAAACAAACATGGCCGCTCACCCTGCTGATCAGCTCTCTTCACTGCCATCGAAGGCTCCAACGTGTTTTCTTTTCAGGTGCTGCATCATAACAGTGGTGCTTCCGTGCCATGTTCATTTGTTTTTACAAAAGTTGCATGTTACGACTTTTTTCGCTTTACAAAGCGCAGGCTATTTTAATTATTGTGATCAATTTGCGCCGTCAATCCCAGCGCATGCGCGCTTCATTTGCAGTCTGGACGCTGAGGGTAAACATCCTGCGGCTCTGACTGCAGCGCTGAGAGGGACTCCTGCGGGAGAACGGGGTTGGGATGGGGGAGGCGCCCCACGGCAGAGTAGGAACGATACATGCTTTCATGTAAAAGTCTCCAAAAGCCGCCAGTGACACTATAAAAAGTCGCCAGATTTGTCGCTAGTCGCTTTTTTGAAAAATAGTCGCTGGAGGGGTCTGAAAAGTCGCTAAATATAGCGACAAAGTCGCTGAGTTGGCAACACTGCACCTGCGGCGCTGCCTCGCTCTGCCGTATTTTTTTTTCTTCCCCCGTTTCAGTCATGTGGATGTGATGACGTTGGCGGCGGATGACGCATTAATCGCGCGACACAAGTAATCGATGATGAAATTCGTTGCCAACGCTTTTAAAAGTCGATTTTTATCGATTTTATCGATTCGTTGTTGCAGCCCTAGATCTCTTGTGTGAATTACATTCATACAACTTAAGTGTCTGGCATGCGCAGTAGCGATTGCAATGACGTCACAAACCAGTTTGCTCTGTGTGCACGGAATTAAACACGGATGTAGAGCCGGAGCTCATCCGGTGATCTTTCCTAACCTTAAAAACACACATTTTTAATATGGTTAAACATAAATACTGCTCTCCGCATCATCGTCCACCATGATTTGTTGTTTTTCTTGCAGCTTGTAGCAGAATAGTGACCTTTGTCGGGTATTAATGGCGTTCAGGACGGATGAATGCGACCACATGCAGGTCGCATTTAAAAAGATCTGAATCGTATCGGATTCAGGACCATAGAGCCAAGTGGCCTGGGAAAAAATTGGAAAAAAATCGGATCTGTGTTGTTCAGACTGCCATGAAAAGATCAGATCCGGGCAAAAAAAATCGGATTTGGGTCACTTCAGCCTGCTGTGTGAACGTAGCCGTAATGTCTCATATCAGACAACAAGGAGTTTTTTTTTCAAATGGTTGAATGGACAGCTGCAGACAATTGATACAATTAGTAAAGAAAAAGCAATAAATGTTAATTTGCTCCTTATCCAGATTTATATTCAAAGTAATGCATGCCAACCATTAATCCTGGCAAAACTAACATCCTACGCCGACTCAGTGAAAAACCTTATTATGGCTTTCACCTAATGTGCTGAATAAAAACTTCTTAGTCATTAAGAGTCGCCTTTGAAAGGATAGAGTCTCCCAGAAAATAGATGCACATGAATGCTGGGAGCAGCAAACATCCACACAGTCATGCACTCTTCCACTTGACACATCCTAAGCCCAGTGACATGAGTGGGATCATCTCAGAGCAGTTTTGGGATGTGAAGAAAGCGAGAAAATGGAGAAAAAAGCAGTGCAGCAAAAACGCCGAGTGGGAGGAAGGGAAGAGGGACTCAACTGTAATGCTATTGAAAAGCAATTTGTAAAGCCTGTGCATATGCATACAGGCCTACAGTCCCCATCTGCCCACATCAACAGCTTGCTGCTGGTGACATCAACCAAGACAAAGAGGTCTCAGATGCTCCAGATGTATCACGTGGGCGGAATAATAAAATCTAATCCAAGTCCAAGTCAATTGTTTTTGCCTGAGGATGTCGGGTTGAATGCATGCATACCCCTCCACCTTAGATATCATCGTCTGATTCCTGTCATTCTGGTCCCATGGAAAAGATTAATTCCCTTTTTAAAAATGGGCAAACAATTATTGAGGGTGTAATTAAAGTATTGGCAGGACAAGTGCAACTTTAATTGAATGGCAGCTAAATGACAGTGAAGCAGCCTATTCCCGGCATAGTCGTTATGGTTTATAGGAAGTCTCATCAGACAAACACCAGCAGAGAATGAGCTTACAGCTCCAGGCGTTTTCTGTCATTATCCAGTTCCAGGAGTGACAGATGTCTACCCAATATTTAATATAAGAATACCAGAAACACTCTGAAGGCACAAATGAACAAAGTTTGAATCATGATTACTGAAAGGGTTCCACCTTTCCCTGTTAATTCAAATAAGGATAGTGTGTAAAAGTCCCTTTATTACCAGACTAGACAGAGCAGGCAGTAAAAAGACCCATGGAGCTGGAGCCAATAGCTGGAGGTTAGAGCGCCGACTCAGACGCAGTCCTCCACCTTAAGAGTCCATAAAAAATCCACTAAAAAACAGACCTGGAGTGACCTGGTGGGTCTGTGTGTGCGTAAGTGTTTCAGTCCTTCACACTCCTTCCCTGGTGTCAAACCTTTACACTGACTAACTTAGAATGGTGTGATGAGAGATCACTATGCCCCGCCTTCACCCACAACCTTCTCACTAGTCGTGTCAGGACGAGACGCTGATGAGGGGATGATGAACAAGTGTGCAACGACTCGCTGAGAAAGAGGTTTAAAATGGATGAGGAAAAATGTGGCGGTTCACCAGGGTGCAGTGGGGGGGGTGTGACTGTCGGACATGATGCTTCATATTAGATGGTGACTGCTGGTTTATTCACACCTAGCTAAACATGAACTGGACAACAGCAGCCTCACAGGTGGCCAAGCAACGGTTTATGAAAGCATAACCCTGAGACACAAGAAGCAATGACCTTTCATACTACAGAAAGAAATATTACAACATATACGGACCTTCAAAAAATCAGACTGTACATATATTTAGATTCTAGACTCAAGATCAAGGCTTCTGTCGAAGTTCCTCATCGCCATTTTAAGTTGTAATACCTTAAAATAATCCCCTTTGGTCAAAATATATTATGACCTTTATTTACCCCTTAATCTTTCATCCAGATGTCAGCAATAAAACAATAATCCATCACTGCAAGAATAAAATCTAGAAATATGTCTAAATGTCTTAAATAAATTGTATTTACCCTTAATTTGGAATCAGAATACGAATCTGATCTTGAACGGCCAGATTGCATTAATCCGACTCCGCTACGTGCTACGCAGATGCGGCGAGAAAAACAACCATGGTGGACGATGATGCGGAAAGCAATTGTGTTGTTGATTCACTGGCTGAGGTTGGGAAAACTCACTAGATGCGCTTCAGCAATACTCAGTTCTATTCAGTTTATTTCTATAGCTCCAATTCACATCCTGTCATCTCAGGTCACTTTCCAGTTCACCAGATCATCCAGTCAGATTGATTCAAAGTTTTCTATCTAAGGAAAACCAGCTGATTGCATCGACTCATTGACTCTTCAGCAATCCCTCACACTAAGCATGCTTGTAGCGACAGTGGAGAGGAAAAACTCCCTTTGAACAGGAAGAAACCTCCAGCAGAACCAGGCTCAGTGTGAGCGGCCATCTGCTGAGGCCCACTGGGGTTCAAGGAGACAGAAGCAGACATAGAAAAAGAAGCATAGACACAAAAGGCAACTGTCAACCAGCTCCACAGGCGGCCCCGTCCAGGAAACACACAGCCAGGCAGACGAGCTCCGAGCCAGCTCCCATGCCAGAGGATGAAGAGAGCACATCCAGTTAGTCACAGTCAGAGAAACAGGACTACACTGGAAAACAGGCCAAGCTCCAACATCTAGAAACAAAGGTGTTGATGGCAGCAGCACAGCTGATATTTCTCTCCAGGATGGAGTCACAGCCAAACAGGAACAGACCAGATGAAGCTACTATGAGAAAAAGCAGAGAGAGCAGAACGTTAGAGATTGAACTAACAGATTCTGCAGAGTGGGAGAATAGAGATAGAATGAAGCAGAATGATGAAAAAGGGGTCCCTATGTCCTCCAGGAACCTTTACCATCCATGTTTACTCCCGTTTGATTTACCTCCAGAAAATAACATGGGCTTAGTCTTAGTACTAGTTTGTGTGGTTTCAGATGTGACTGTTAAATAATAGTCTGAAGCAGATCAATAGAACAAGTGGATCAGTAGATTTTAATAAAATCACATCCTTTATGACACCAGATTAAACAGACCATGGATCTAATAACTGAAGATTATTATATTTAAGTTTCTCTACCCAGATTTTAACCAGATCCAGTTTGGGTATTCAAGCAGATAGGGAACAGACTTACGGTTCAGCTGGACATTCAATAGAGCTGCTGAAATGATCAAATAAATAAAAAAATATAAAATAAATGTGAATTGAAAATGTATTGTATTGTAATAAATTAGCATGTTTTGTTTTCCCTTTCCCGAAAAGTTATGATTTTGTCCACAGCTTCTAAATGCATGTAAATACTACTTATTTTGAATTTTATACATTCTGCTAATGTTGAACTCAGTAAGCTTTTGAAATGCATGTTTTCTTGGGTCCACTTTTTAATATATTATTTGTGTCTAAGAGCTGGTACTAAACCTCTGCTTCCAGCCAAAAATCAGTGTTGGAAATCTAAAAAACAGCCAGAAAGGTAACCTTTACTCAACTCCTCAGTGATCAGCACCAAGTAGGATTATAAAGGGGGACTCTTGCTAAATAAATGCCTCTTATTATCAGCAAGAACGTAAAAAATTAGCTTTATGCCTGTTACATATCCCGCAAGATCCAAGGATTTATTTGTCCTTCTAATAGCAAGCACAGGAAAAAAATGTTTTTTTCTTCTTGCAGGCTGTAAAAATAACATTTATGTTGAAAAAGAACAAGTTGCTACTGCAGAACTACGGGCCCATCTTAAACATCATGTATCGGTCGGTTATGGAGGAAAAAAAGCAGTGAGCAGTTAAACAATTTCCCAACAATGAGCAACTGTTCCTGCTCAAAGACTGCCCATGTCAAGGTGTTCAAAATGAAATAAATATATAAAATAAATATCATAAACGCAGACTGCAAACTGCAGTGCCTAAATATGGGTTGGTCTCACTGGTTAAGCACTGGACTGGTTTAAATTTTACTTAAAGGACTTCTTTGTCATCCAACACCACAGAAATGATGCGTGGGCTTCCCTGTGTGTCCATCTTGGGGCGCCTCCTATTCAATAGCTGCCCGCTCTCATTATATGAGCTACAGCTCACTTTATTACAAAGAACCAGAAAAGTCACCATTACTATGCAGACAACACACAGCTATGAATACGCTGCTCCATATCATGATATCAGCATTGACTATGAATACATTCAAGCTAGGTCAGTGCCTGAAGGAAATGAATGCATGAGTAACGCAGCTTCAGTTAATACAGGCTCAAAATCTGGTTGCATTGGTGGACCTGGACATTCAGAGGCTCATGAAGACAGGAGGAAATTCAGCCTTCTGTACTCTGATGAATTTTCTAGGGCTTTAAAGACTAACAGCAGGATCTTCAAAAACTAGTCCATGCAATGATCTTTAATCCACTTTAAGAAGAAGTTTCTTCACCATCCGTCTGAAAATCAAGCAAACAGCCTCAGTTGATTCAGAATGTGGCTGCCAGCATCCTCATTAAAACTAAGAAAGTAGAACACACCATCCCAGTCCTAAAGTCCTTATGCTGGCTCGCTGTAAGTCAGAGAATTAAATACTTCTCTTAGTCTATAAATCATTATGAAGCACTAAAAAACATCAGACTTGTAATGCTACGTTCAGACCGCAAGCAGCAGAGGCAGCGGAAGCAGCAGGTTTACATGCAAAGTCAATGGTTGAGGCGCATCAGGGTGCAGCATACGGTCCTGTAGCGTTTTGAGCAGCAGGAGCAGTAGGAGCAGCAGGAGCAGCAGGAGCAGCGCCTCATGAGCTTCTGAGCACCTGAAGGGACGACTTTAACTTTGGCTCAAACTCATTCAAATTAAAAGCAGTCAGTCTCATTAGTTTTTGGTTTTTCGGTTATTTGTTTATTTTTCTTTCAGATGACATCACTACAACATTACATTTTCCAATACACAGAAGCACTTGGACTCTCCCCCCCCCCATCCTCCCCACCTTCTCCAGAAGCACCATAGAGAGCGTTCTGAGCAGCTGTCTCACTGTGTGGTGTGGAGGCTGCAGCGCCTCAGACTGGAAGAAGGTGAGAACAGCAGAGAGGATCATGGGGGCTCTGCGCTGCGTGTCCCGAGCCCGTGACATCATCAATGACCCCCCACCCCCCCACCATGGACTGTTCTCCCTGTTGCCCTCTGGGAAGAGGCTTCCCAGCATTCAATGCAGGACCAGCAGGTTCTGCAGCAGCTTCTTCCCCACCGCCATCACACTGAGGAACTGATGAACTCTAAACTGGACTCTGCATCACACTCGCAACATTATCTTGCACCACTCGCCTGGCAGAAACTTTTATAATCCTTTTAAATAGAATACAATTCAATGTTCTACTTTATTTTGCACCATATTGATTTTGCACTGCAGTGAATCTTTCTATATTAATGCCCTTTTTCACCATTATTTTTAAACTGGTTTCCTTTTCTCCTAGACTGTTTACATTCAGATCACTGCTGCACTTTATAAATGGTCGTGTTCATTTAACTGTTGTAAGCTGTATGCAACATCATTTTGTTTTGTATACACCCTGTGCACAAAAAATGACAATAAAGTTTGTTTAAATCTAATACTTAAAGGGCGAGAGAAAAAACCCGTAATATGTAGCCAACATTTGGAAGAAGAATGTTTTCAAGATGACTTGGATAATAGCGCGTTGTGACAAACACCAGATACAGCACTGGGACTTGATCAACAGCCGATACCGCACCGTGACAATGTCACTAACCAGTAGGTGGCAGTAGTGTTCTTTGACAAACATGGATGCCTCCAGTAAAGCACATTCACATGAAAATTACTCTGAATTAAAAACACTGATCATTTATTGAACAGATGGAATCATTTCAGATTTAAAGAACTTTCAGAAGTTTGAATTCTGAATATGAGCGACTTTTCCTTTAAAGAACGTGTAGCGCCTTTACAGAACCTACAGCCAGATACTCAATCTATCGGCGTAAGAGTGGTGGACGGACCTATTTTGCTCCCTCACTTTGACTGGTGGTGTTTTTCAGGGACAGAGGATAGGCAGTTCTGCAGCTACGTCCTATACAGGCCAGACTCGGACTGGTAATCTGTGATACTGGCATTCGCCCGGTGGGCCGGTCCTAATTTCAGCGTCCGAGGGCCGGCCCTCCTTAAATCATACTGGCTCCAACACTTCCTCTCCGGTCGAAGCTCCTACCTGTGACAGTAAATAACTGAAAGAGTAATCCAATGTTAACTCCCTAAATGATGCATGCAGTATATACAGCCCTTCCTTGTCATTCACATCCTGGTGACGGTTGGCAAATGGTGTCATTTTCTATTTCTTACAGCTATAAATTCCTCTTACATTTGGCAAATTTATGTTGCTGTGCATGATGGGGTTTAGCATCTAAAGGCTAATCATTCTAATGTGAATGAGCAATGCAAACATAATCCATTGCTTGTTAGCAGTGCTGTCCGGCTGTGTTAAACCGTGTGGATTAAAACGGAGTCTGGAATAAATTGTATTTTGCAAAAAATCCTGCGATCAAGACAGCGCCAAGGTAGGCCGTTTGGTTTTAAAATGCCAAAGACGAAAATCGTTCCCAGTCCAAGCCTGTACAGAGCTATGCATACTGGTCGGTTAATTACTTATTATGTTGAGTTATTAATATGAGCTTAAACTTGGACATTGGAATCCTGACTATAATTTTCCAAATGCATTTTGTAAACCCTTCCTTCCAGTCACTATCTCTTGCTTCAGATGACTTTTCTCATCCCTGTGAACCTGGGATTTCTAAAGCACTGCTCCGGTGCTGTCCTCCTTAGCGCTGTGGACTGAGGACAGGCTCCAGGGATGACACTGTATTGGCTGTGTGTCAGGAGGAGATTTAAATATCCCTCTGCTTTTAGACTCCAGCTGGAGTGACACCACAGAAAATAACCCTCATTAGCATCAACCAAAGTCAAAGGAAGGGCAAACTCAAATAATGAAAAATATCCAACCACCTACATTTATGCTGCTTGTGATTCCCTAAACAGAAACACACATGTAAACACAGCAACCTTACTTTTTCCCTAAATGTTATCAGCAGTAAATAATTAGAATGGTAAGCATGGGGATGATCATGTCTTAGCGAGGCCTTCAGCTCTGCTGTCTGTTCCCTGACAGCTCATTGATGTGTTTGCTCGTATAGCTGTCAACTGTTTACAGCTGGGTAGCAACCAGCAGACAGAGACTTATTGATGAGGCCGTGCAGCTGCCCGCTCGCAGCAGGATGCAGCCCACAGCCCATGGGAAATATAGTTTTCCACAGATCCTAGCCCTTGTGGCCTTCACTTTCTCCAGGGTGCACTCTGTAATTTTCCTTCCACATTCACCCGGTTGTTACACAGTACCTACCGATATTTCACCACAACTTTATGTTGCAGTAGCTCTTCTTAAAGGGCAACGCCGTTTTTCTTTTTACATTGGGCCCTTGATTTTACGTTATTAGATCATGTTCTACTCACCCATATTAGTTTTGTGTCATTTGGAGCCGTTCTTAAGATATTCCATTAGGTTACCGTAAATCCTCTAATATTGGCCTGTATTCCATTAGCCGCCAGGTCTCTAATATTGGTCTCGCTGTTGGCGGAGGTAAATATTTGCCAGACTCTTATACAGGCTGGGGCTATAATTAGAAACAACGATTTTCCTGGGCAATCCTCAACAATTTGTGACAGTAACATACAAGCACCACATGGGGGCAATGTTTGCTAACAGAAATCCTTAGAAAGAACTTAAGAGATAAGTGTTATGTAATTGTTTTTCATTATCTTAGCTTGATCTATGTAATTGAGAGGATTTGAATCTTATTTTGGTTTTTCTTTTGTTGATTTGGTGTTGTTCAGTATAAGTAGGTAGTAGCCATTCAGACCAACACTCCATACCAGCTGGTGGCGGTAATGCACCATTTCATTGTGTGCCAACCGCCAATAAAATCCCATAAAGAAGAAGAAGAAGAATGTTTGCTAACAAATCCAAGCCATTAGCATGGGAAGTCCCATCCTTAAACAGAGATCGTAGTGAGCTTACACAATCGTTCTGATCTGAAAGACACCTGATCACTGATAGGTCTGGTGGTAACCAGGCAGCGTTAAAATGACTGAATTTCGTTGGCCTTCGTTGTTCTGAATATACCTTGAAATATATGATACTGGTAGCCTGCTTTCACTCAGCCTGCCTCAAATAGAACTTCGCTGTGATGGCAGAACAGTTTCCATTAATTTATTTTTTTAACTTTGTTTTCGCAAGTCAGTTTGGCCAAGATTCCCTTCTGTGTCTTTTTTAGTTTGCAGCTGCTGGAAGATGTCTGAATAATGTTCTGTATATCGTTATGGTAACTGTACTTTTTCAATAAATGAACCTAGTAGTTTATAGGTTCAAAGAGACACAAAATCTGGTTTTTATTCATTCCACTGGTAGTGTTTTGATCAAATAGAAATAGAGGCCTGCCTCTAATTCTGGCCTCCTTCCAATAATAGCCTGGACCAACATGCACCTGAGTGAAATAAAGGCCCCATCCTATATTAGAAGATTTACGGTGTATCCAATCACTGTTCCCCAGACATCCATAATTATATTTTTTATATTTATATATTTTTAAAACAAAGCGGAGTATGTATGATGTCATCCGGGCGGCGGACTGGAGTAGTGACAGGCAGCCCGGGCCACAGGCGGCTACGCTCTACCCCTTCTATTCATTCTAGCTCATCTGAATCGCTCATCTGGAGAGCGAGATGATCTGTGGTAGCAGCTCTAGACATCTTCCAGGCATGAGAGGAAAACTAGCAGCAGTTCAGCGGACAGGATGAATGAACGGTAGCTGGCGCGCGCGGATGACATCATACACACGCTGCTTTGTTTCTAAAAAATATAAATATAAAAAATCTAAGGGCGGATGTCTGGGGGACAGTGATTGGCCTCCATGTTCTGAATGCTGGCGTACCATAAAGAATAAATGATGAACAGTTTAGTTTGTGGCTTCAAGTCGTTGCCCATAGGAAGACGTTACTGGATATAACGAATCAAGGTGGAAAAACATGGTTTCAAAAAGTTACAGTTTCAACACGTTTGTATGTAGTCTCATACTATTCCAATAATCTAAAATCATTTTCTTCAGGGATATCAAAGAAAACTTCAGACAGGCCGATGTAGGTATGGGATCCGCTTGGGGCCCCGCCCCTTCTTACGACATCATCATATGGGGAGTCCACTCTGACAAACAGTATTGCACCAGTTTAAGGATCAAATCTCTTTTCGCTACAAGCATGCTTAGTGTGAGGGATTGCTGAAGAGTCAATGAGTCGATGCAATCAATTGGTTTTCCAGTTAATTGCATCAAGCCATATATATATATATATAATATATATATATATATATACACTGTAGTTCCTTTACAGTGTTTTTCAGATTTGAATTATTGAAGAAAAAGAAGCTAAATATTCATGTTGCTGTTAGCTTTAGCCTCCAGCACTAAGTAATCAGGATTAATACTAGATGAAGAAGCCAAAATAAACTCCTGGTGAAATAATAGATCCTCATAACCTCTCAACAGAACCGTACTAGAAAAGACTTAAGGCATCCATTTAAAGAGTAGCTATTGCGACAGGCCACGCTTGCTGCCATGGTATTATCTCAGTATTATTGCAAAGAAGGGACCAATATTACTGCAATGCTCTAAGTCAATGTTTGTCACACCTGCAGAGATGGTGAAGGGAAATTAACTGGCCGCTATTAAACACAGTAATACACCCACTGGCACACAAACACGCACACAGGGTTCTTGGAGCTACTTGACATTATCACCATAACATCACAACAAGGATGTCATCTGGTTAACTTTTTCTGGCATAGCCAACACTGGGACATAATGGAGAGAAGTGTCAGATTAGCCTGGAGAGGAGTTGAGGCAGAAAAACAGAAAATATGGAAATCACGTCTGCGGACACGTCTCTTCTGGCAGAGTAATAACGAGCAACACAGTATTAGTGCCTCAAATATACAGTTAATTATGGAGAGCGCTTTGCTTCTCGTTCTTCCCTCAATTTCTCGACATCCTCTTGAGGGCACTTCATTGTGACCTGGCAACATGCAAAATACCTCGTCACAAACAATCTCCCCAGCAGTGCAATTATTATTTATTGTAAGAGGAACAAAAAAAAAACCAAACCAAAGGGCTCTGATCTAACTTGATCCATGGCTGATTAATTGATTCACTTGAAAGGGCTATAATTCTCATTGTGTTTAATGGGGCCTGATGTAAGAAGTGATGCCGCCTCTCAGCTCTCCGTCTCTCTAAAGCCTGTTAGATTTCTAAAAGGACAAACAGGGCAGCTGTGCGATCTATATACAACCTGACCTTTAAGGCAATCGAGGGGCTTTTGAGAACACTTTCACAAACAGTCTGGAAACAGAGGCTCATGTTAAATCCGATTTGACTGAATTGAACAGAGACCTTTCTAGATCAGATCCCTGGTTCTTCATGTCGCTCCATTTAGGGAAACACTTCAGCTTAGGTCAGTGGTTAAGAATGGGCTGAAAGGCCTGAGCAGAGTTAGAGGAACATCAGTCCTGATTTTGGAGGAAGGATTTCAGTTCTTTAGAGCAATATCCCCCATTTCTAAGCTCAGAATTAAGTCTTATATCTGTAAATAATAATAATGCAATTATTTAGTGACTTTCACAACATGCAGAACGTGTCCTTAAGACGGATGCACAGTAAGATCAGGGATTAAGAAAAATGTACACCAGGATTAAAGAGGATGGACTTTTTGACCGGTTTTGTAAACTAGGAAAGAGGCAAAACCTCATAGGTAAGCTGGCAGTGAAGGACGCAGTAAGAAGACTGGCATGATTTTGGCGCTGATAACTGGGCTAATTACTAATTTCACTCACCTGCCTTGCTCTGCCCAGTTTTCTCATTACCGCTCATCGGTTCCACCTTCTCCAGTCTCTACTTAACCTTCCTCCAGTCATCAGCGCCAGACTATGCGAGCCCTTGGTGAGAGTCTTCTTGTGAATCTTAATGTGTTCTGATTGCTTGATCTTGAACCGTTCTGCCTGTGGACCTCTGAGCCCGCCTGTTCAAGTTCTGATCTGTTTGCCTGATCTGTCCTGGGACTCCTGCTGTATTCTGCCTGTGTTCCTAACCTGGAACTGTTCCTGGTTTTCCCTTCAGATCTCTGATCTTCTGGCCCTGACTCGAGCATGTCCTCGTCACCGGCTTTGCTCTCTGGATTATCCTGCCTCGCTTCGTCTGCTTGGATCTGATCTCCGCCAATTCACCTCTGCATTAAATGCATGACCCTGGGGAGCAGTGGGCTGCCATCGTGGGGCACTCTGGGAGCAGTGTGGGATTAAGGGTCTTGCTCAGAGACCCAGAGTGGCAGTCTGTGGGAGTGGGGCTTGAACTCAGAACTTTAGGATTCCAAGCTCTATGTCCTAACCACTAGGCCGCCACTCCCAAGTTAGTGACTCACACGTCATTATCTTCCTCCGATTAAGGATTAAGGTAAATATTGAAGTTACCTAAGGACTAAACTTTGGGGCCCACATCATGCTCCAAAGTTTAACATATTGTTTCTGCATATTTATTATAAAATTAAAATAGCTAACATCATCCATTAACGAGTTTTCAAAGAAACAGGCCAGACATTAATATGTTTAACAAAAACATAGTCATAATATTTAAGCCATAAGGGATTTAATACAGTCAGCAGTGCTGTACAGACATTAGGGTTGAAAAGTAGATTATTAGAATATAATTTCTATGTAATGGCTCAACAGTTCTGCTAACATTCGTGTTTGTAGCTATTTTTTTCTGTTGAGGTCAAGGTCTTTTTTTAACTTCTTTTTCATGTGCTTTGTCCTCTCATCCCAAATCTGCTTCCTTTTCACAAACATCCAGAGTTTACTCAACCAGCCAGTAAGCAGCTCTTAGTACGTTCTAACAGCGGTCTTCAATGTTAGGGTTGGTTAAGCTAGAAGCAAATCTTGATTTATTAAAATGGATATACCCCATGATCTTATGTCTCTTAAGGCTTTTTTCGATTCAATAAATACATTTTGATAAATACTAGAACAAGCACTCTATCCATAGTGCATTCACAATAACATGTCAATGGCGATTGCTTCTCAAATGGCCCGTGGGAGACTTTTTTTTTTCTCTTCATAATTTTAACCAACGTATTTCATTTTATTTATAAAGCCATCAGGAGCGGACTTAGAAAATTTGGCGCCCTAGGCAGAGAGAGGCAGGGGGCCCTATGAATTGACAAGACATAAAACAGACCCATTCTACATTTCTATAGCTGTTGATAAGATGTTATCTCAGGATACATTACATTTCATTAAATCAAATAATTTAGAAAAAACAGTTTAAAATGTTTCTAAGGAAACCCAGCAGGTCCTATGAAGTCACTGACTAATGCTACGGCAAATTTAATGCTTGACGCGCATCAGGAGGTCCTGCAGCTCATTTCGAGCAGAAGGGGCAACGCATCTTGAGCCTCTGAGCATCTGTAGCACGCAGAATAATGAAGCCACAGAGAAAAAAAACTCCACTTTAACCATTTTTGTTGTCTTTAGCTAGCCTATTTTGGTAAAATTCCTCAATGGAGATTACTCCTTTACTTGTAATTCAATTGGACATTAGTCACTGATCAGAAAACCATCTTTGGACATTTACTTTACCATCATCAAAACCAGAAAACCTTCCATCCTTAGAACTGTGGAAATCGGCTCCTTTATGGTTACATCATAGTAATGATCACATCAAGGGTTGAATATTAAATGCAATATTTTACATCATCCTTTATTGTACAGTGCATTTTATAAAGGGGCCAACAGCATACCTTGTAGTACTGTTCAACACAAGGCCCAAAGACAGGGTAGATGTTTGGATGGGTTTGTGTCTGTGCCTATTAGTGTTAGAGTCAAACACGGCTCAGCCGTGCTCAGCCTGCGGATGAAGGGTGATTCACCAGGATGTTCTGGAGGATTCCTCTGTGGGCTCACTATCATGGACAATTGGATTTGAGAAGAGAGGAATTTTTAAGGAGGAACAGGAAGAAGAATAAACAATGCAGATTTCTGCTCCTTGTTTTAGGAATCTTATACGCTTGTGTGGAGCAGCAACTTCATCGACATTCCTGTGCAAAGTATAGCTGAGCAGTGAAGTGGTCATAACCAGATTATATGATGACATGTAAAGGCTGAGGGGGGAGGGGACGCTGCCTAAAGTGTTCCTGTCCCTCTGCATCTGGACTGAATAATTGTGCAAACCTTTGCTGAAAGACCAGTGCTTTAAATAAAGTGGAAAAATGGAAGAGGCAAAAAAAGAGAAAAGAAAAAAAAATCAAGCACAGAAGGTTGCCAGTATGCCCTACCTCTAGGGTTTGCTAGTTGGGGGCTGGCGAGGCTGAAGGCTGTGAGGAAGAGGAGGAGGAGTGAAATGAATCAGACTGGATGTGGGGATGCAGCCTGGATGGAGGAGGACGGGGAGCGAGTCTGGGCATGCAGGACTGTGAATGCTGAGGCCTTCTTCAACAGAGTCAATCTAACATCTAATATTGTTCCAAATAAACAACTTAAGAAACAAAACTTTCTTCCCAATGAAGTGATAGTATTTAGTTATGTGTTGATACAATGAAAAGATATGAATCCAAATGCGCATGATTTAGCAGTATTTGGGATTCATGTTCTTAGAGAGTTAAAGCATTTGGAATCGTTCATTCATAGAATGAACAACACACATGCTATACGAACTGGATCTAAATTCTCACATTTTCTGCTGGTTGTGAAAAGCTGGAGCTGAAGCCTCGGCTCAAAGTCAGGTAGAAACCTGCTTTCACGCTACACTGAATATGCAGCCATGTGCATCATTTATCACTGCTTTTAAAGCTGGTTGGGTGGAGAAACACCTGCATTTGGGGCTGCTCACAGGTGATTAGGTGAGCATCAGAGGTCGGAGCATGCACACTGCAGAGGAACTATGAGATCAGGAGTATTTTGTGAAAACATTGTGATATAAGTAACAATGAAATTCAAGTATAATCCAGGAATATTTACTAGATCAGACGTCCTCTCTGACTGCTTCTAAGAATAAGGCATCATGATACAAATCCTACTTCTAAATGAAAATGAGACAAAAAAAATCCATGTTCAGTAATCGTTAAGTTTAAATAAGGCCCCAGAAAACCAAAGTAGAGCGGTTAAATTCATGCAAGCACTGGTCTGCCTTTCCACATTAATGCACACAGAAATAACCTCAGGTCAGAAAAAAACATCCAAAAACGCAATGATATTTTCACAACAAACTAGAACTGATTTCTTCAAACACTTAACAGATCAGGATATAGCGATAGCGTTGTCATTTTATTATTACTTCCACCTGTCTGTCTGTCTGTCTGTCTGTGTACAGGATAACTTGTAAATTTATGGAAGGATTTTAATGAAATGTTGATCATAATCTGAATAGAGGCCTTTTTTTTTTCAAGATTCTCTAACATTGTGAGATAGCAACAAGCAGTTCCCCACTAAACCAGAGGGGGGCAGCAGTGAATATTGACAGCCTCAGCACTGGACTAAAAAGGTGCTTGTGTATTCGAAAAATGTCATCAGCCTAAGCCGTAGTACTTTCCAATTCAAAAGGACAAGCCCGTCTGCTTGTCCTTGATGTTAGGCCGTCTGCAGCGGTCGGCCTAACGTTAGGCCGTCTGCAGCGGACAAAGTTAGGCCGTCTGCAGCGGTCAGGCTGATGTTAGGCCGTCTGCAGCGGACAAAGTTAGGCCGTCTGCAGCGGTCAGGCTGATGTTAGGCCGTCTGCAGCGGTCGGCCTAACGTTAAGCCGTCTGCAGCGGTCGGGCTGACGTTAAGCCGTCTGCAGCGGACGGGCTAAAGTTGGGACGTCTGCAGCGGCCGGGCTAACGTTAAGCCGTCTGCAGCGGACGGGCTAAAGTTGGGACGTCTGCAGCGGCCGGGCTAACGTTAAGCCGTCTGCAGCGGACGGGCTAAAGTTGGGACGTCTGCAGCGGCCGGGCTAACGTTAAGCCGTCTGCAGCGGACGGGCTAAAGTTGGGACGTCTGCAGCGGCCGGGCTAACGTTAAGCCGTCTGCAGCGGCCGGGCTAAAGTTGGGACGTCTGCAGCGGCCTGTGTGAAGTACCCATTTTGCTCTGCCTCACATTACTTGGGAGCTGACTCGGAGCTCGTCTGCCTGGCTGTGTGTTTCGTGGAAGGGGCCGCCTGTGGAGCTGGTTGACAGTTGCCTTTTGTATCTATGCTTCTTTTTCTATGTCTGCTTCTGTCTCCTTGAACCCCAGTGGGCCTCAGCAGATGGCCGCTCACACTGAGCCTGGTTCTGCTGGAGGTTTCTTCCTGTTCAAAGGGAGTTTTTCCTCTCCACTGTCTCTACAAGCATGCTTAGTGTGAGGGATTGCTGAAGAGTCAATGAGTCGATGCAATCAGTTGGTTTTCCTTATATAGAAAACTTTGAATCAATCTGACTGGATGATCTGGTGAACTGGAAAGTGACCTGAGATGACATGATGTGAATTGGAGCTATAGAAATAAACTGAATAGAATTGAATTAAATCCAGAAGAATGTAAAAGTCATTTGTTTTTGTGCGTTGCCCCCAAAGATGATCACCCTCACCAGCCATCCCTGCTTCCTACTGTTTACTTGTGTGTCGTGTAACTGTAAATTATTTGCTTTTAGCCCAATATAGTAAACATTATAAAGCAGGTGAGAAGGTAGAGAGAAACATTTCCTCTACAAACCCAGCTCCACATGTCTCTGATTTTACCTGCTTTCCACCCATTTGTCTCTGATGTACATTTACTGCTCCATCTAAGAGACTCAAAACATGATCCTCAGATCTCTTTCTGGATCATGAACCTGCAGGAGGCTTTTTATGGTTCCCATCCAGACAGGCCAATCACAAAGTGCTGTCACAAACAGCGGGTAATGAACACTGGAAAACAGAGCGTTGTGTTTACTGGGAAAGGAAGAAAATGGAGCAGCTGAAAGGACACAAGATGCATCTTTGCCGAACTTCCCGGAGCAATTCCAATCAAATGCTGCACACGACACACTCCGTCTCCTCTCACAGCCACCATCTGCTTTCCTACCTGCTCCATCTCTGAAGGTAATCTGCAGTTATACTGACCAGCGGCTTATGAGATATAAATATAACACAGAGATAAATATTTAATACAAACAGCCTATTATATTTCATTAATATTTTAGAATATTTAAGGAGCCAGGATACAGTGGATCTCAATGTGTCTCAATGCTGGTAACATGCCAGGTTTATTTGAATTAAAAAGATGAGATCATGATGAATCTTATCTAAATATTCCCCCTTTTAATCGGATTGAAAATATACTATACAATTAATGTAAATTAACTTTTAGGATAAAACATAAAGTTATATCTTTTGAAATGACAGGAATCAAGCTGGCTGCCTATCGGCACCAACCTTAAATATCGACTGCAGTAACACACATTTTTCTTAAGTTTTATGATTCTGTTTTATTTGTCCTCATTATTCCCGTCTGTGATATGATGGGGAAAAACAGGGAATCTGGACATTTTTTTACTCCTAGGCCATGTTTTCCAGGTTCTTGAAGGTCTAGAGGGTTAGGATTTATCTCTTTAGTCAAAGATATGCAGGTTTTAACACCACAGAAAGAAGCAAGAGTTTCTCCACTGAGGACTGCTCTCCACCTGAGCCTGGCACACCTGGAGGAGAAGAACATCCAGGTGCGGATGCTGTTCCTGGACTTCAGTTCAGCTTTCAGCACCATCATCCCACAGCATCTGATGGGCAAACTGGAACAGCTGGGCTTCAATACACCCCTCTGCTATTGGCTGCTAGACTTCCTCACCAACAGACCTCAGTCAGTCCGGGTCGGACAGAACGCCTCTGATGTCAGCAGTCTAAGCCCCTCCCCTCAGGGCTGCGTCCTGAGCCCCCTGCCGTTCACCCTGATGACACACGACTGCGTCCCCAGGTTCACCACCGATCACATGGTGAAGTTTGCAGACGACACCACGGTGGTGGGCCTCATCAGAGACGACAACGACCTGGACTACAGAGAGGAGGTGGAGCAGCTGGTGGTGCAGAGATAACAGCCTGATCCTGAAGGTGGAGAAGACCAAGGAGATCATGGTGGACTTCAGGAAGAAGCGGCCTAACCACGCTCCACTGCTCTGAACCTTTCCATATCAATGCCTTTCACACCATGCTATTAAAATGGTTTTCCTTTTGTCGTACACTGTTAAGATTTGATCACTGCTGTACTTTATAAATGGAAATGTTCATTTCTCTGCTAAGCTGCTCGTTCACTGTTGAAAAGCTGAATGCATTGAAATGTCTTTTGTATACAATCTGTGTATACAAGATGACAACAGAATTAGTCTAAGTCTAACCTGATTGATTGTTTCAGCCTTTGTTCTGTTGGTTTAGTTGAGATTATTTTGTTGGTATCCGTCTTTAACTTTGGGTTTGCTGTGTTTGCTTTCAGCTTCTCCTGTGTCCTTCGCTCATTCTGTTGATTCCTGTCACCTTGTGTCCTTGTTACTCATTAAATCTCCACCACAGGATTCCTGGTTAATTCTGCTAACTGCTGGATTCTGCTGTTGCTCCAACGCTGCTTTCTGTGTGAACTCTTTTTTTTCTGTCCCTGAGTTTTCTACCTTTATCAAGGAGGGGCCTCTGTACTGTTGCCACATTTGAATCTTTATAAAAAAATAAAACAAATAAAATAAAAACATGACAGAAACAAGTTCTGTACAATTTAGACTTTGTAAATCCACTCCGGAAAAAAACGTAATTTTTCAGAGCTATTTCCTCTTTGAACGGAGGGGGGCTGTTAAATTATTATTTTTTTTTTTTGGACAAAAGACCTTTGAGACTATAGGCCTATTTAAAATAAAATAAATGCTTAAATAGACTGAGCTTCACTACTTTATTGTCATACCCACTTCAGTGCACCAACCAGCGTCTGTAACACACAGACTTCATCAGTTCTCAGGTGAATATCTGAATTAAACTTCTCAATAACAGCGTAGATTAGGTCAGCTGGCAGGAACCTCAGTCACTGTGTTTACGTCACACGGGACTCTATTAGCTCCAAAATCCTTTTATTGAAACCACAAGGAAATAATTATTACACGATTTATTTATTGAACAATTCTCCATTACACAACGAACACAGGATCATAGTAACACTGTAAAATACTTAAACTGCATGCCGCGTCGGCACCATGCTCTTACTCTGAGCTACAGGCAGGTTGCCATGGTTACATGTGTCCAAACGTTCAGGTGCGCTCTGAGGTTTGTGGAGACAAAGTCTCTCATGAGCGGACCAATCAGAAATGCGTTTCTCTGCCATATTACCTCCTCGTTTCTGTCATTAGACTACCTAGATTTACTGGTGTGTCTCAGTAAAAGTTAGAAAGTAAAAAAATAGAGATGCAACTTCATTAGACATGCAGAGCTTTTTTAACAAAAAATGGCAACAGAAGCAAATGATTCACAAAGTCCGACAAAATACTGAAATCCAGTACATCCAGTACACAACTTACATGAAGGGTAAACGACGGCGAGGAACCAGCAAACAGTGACTGAGCATAAATGGGAGACTGAACAAAGTCTATCATCTAATCAGCAGATTGGGAGCAGGTGTGAATAGAGGACTCTAGAAGGAGCTAGGACAAAGGAGACTGACACAAGAGGGCAGCAGAGGGCAAACAAGAAATATATAAGAACTCAAATATCATTAAAAAAAAAAAAAACATGTCAAATTAACAGTTTGGATGTTTGTGAATAATAATATTGTGTTAAGATTTGTACTTTCCAGTTTTTCATATTTTTTTCTGGATGGATAAATACATAGAATGAATGTAAATTGTATCCATACTAGGGATGCATGACATATTGATGTTGGCTTTGGAATTGGCTGTTATTCATCATTTTTTCTAAACATTAATGTTTTGTATTCCTTTATAAATAACGTACTAAAAGGCACCTGTCTAACTCCCCATAAATAGCACTGTACTGGGGTGCTCTGGTGCTTAGAGAAAAAGAAATATAAACCTTGCAACCATATTGGCTTTCACTCTTGATTAAATAGTTTTTACTTAACTATTTTTACTTTACTATATATATATATATAGACATATATATTTATATATATATATTTAGAGAAATAATGCTGAGCGGGTTTGTATCTTTAGCAAACTATAAATATGTTTGAGGATTTCCCTAATCTTACACCAAAATTATTAGAGCTTTTTATTTGTATATTTGTAAACGATATATTATTTCAATCACCTGGGATATATGTCCGATTATATGAGGGAAGTTTTATGAGGTCTTATCTTACATTTCATGTCACAGCAATCTGGACTTTAAAAAATACGTTTTTTTTTCCAACATCCACTTTGCATAATTTTATTTAATTAGAAGCCAGTTAGATGGAGAGCATCATAATGACTGTCAGTAAACACCAAAGATGAGTTAAATGTTCTGTATTTACAGGTGCTTTGGCTGCATGTACTGTACAAGTCTATCTGTAGGGGACTCATGTTTTATACATGACTCTGTCCTGGTATGTCTCCTGTCAATAGACCCTGTGTGAACTGTCCTTAATGAGGTCTGTCAGGCGCTTTAAGAAGGAGAAGGACTGTCAGAAGAAGCTGGAAGCCACATGGCTGTCAACCCTCAGTCATGTCCGATGTGCAGCCATTACACGTTTTCCTCACACTGAGTGCTTGGTCAGTGGGGCATCTCAAACAGCGTTGGTCTGCAAGCATTAACAGGCATTTTTAGTCACTCTAAAACCATCTTCTCACAAATACTTTGCCTGTCAGCTTCCACTTTTATACACATTAAGTTAAACATTCATGATTAAAATATATAGGCTTGCTTTGCGCTTTTCTCCCAGTTTGACCTCATCACTCCTGTATTTTTCTCTATAGTTAAAGAGTGTCTTTTAAGGAAGAGTGGATTTAGTGGCAAGGAAGCAACACATTAACCGCAGGAAACGATGGCGTCAAAGACTCATTATGACAAGCCATGCGTGTTTTTATTTTCTCTGATAGCTAATTAACAAGCAAAGATCTCCATCATATCTTTGCGAGGGTCATGAAAGTCATCGTCACTACATCTCTATGTCCTTATGTCGACCTTTTCTGTCGACTGCTGTTCTGCCCAGCGGGATGTTAGAATCTTTCTTCCATTCAGAGAGGAAGCTCTATCACCCTGGGACTCTTAGCTTACATATTTCTTCATAGCCAAAGGTGCAGCTCAGACAAACAGCTAACAGGATTTTTTGCATGGTTTGCTAGACTTAAGAACCTTTTTGTTGGTTGAACACCAAGAAATCAAGACTGACTCCGGTGCTAGTTGTTAGCAGAGGTGAATAGGTATCAAAACATTTTTCCTAAATCCAGATATACACTGTGCCCCAACAAGGGCTCAATCAAGCAGGTTTTTAGCACCGGCTGGGCCCATGGAGCCACAATCCTTTTTAAACCGCTAGAAAGCAGCCAAAGGAGCGATAGGCCAACGCTTTACATGGAGGGAAAAGTGTTGACATCCAGACCTAGAAGCATGATGAGAAACAGAGTTTATCAGGATTGATTCTCACATTTAGAGGAATAGAAAGATTATTACAGTACTGTTTATAATGCTACGATCAGACAGCAGCAGCAGGAGCAGCAAAAACATGCGTGCTGCTTCATTTCAGATGTTTCTACCAGTTTATTTCTGACGCGCGGCTGCTAGCTGCGCGGTGGTAAAGTGGGTCTGATGCGCGGAGGGCGGGGTTACCCTATCCTATCTCTGCCTGGAACAATGGCCGCTATATTAGCTGTGATCAGCGGGTAGAAAGTAGTTAGAATCTATGTTGAAGTGAGAAAGTCCTCCTGAAAACATGGTCTGTGCAGTCAGTTCATCCAGATTACCATCCTGCCTTCAAAGATTATTTCTCTGTGGGAGCCGCTCAGACCCCCACATACCGGCGCTGCGCTGTCACTGGGAATCCCCAGCAGCAGCTGCCTCAGGCCCGCTCGCCTCTTGGGGGTTTTCCCCTCCTGTTGGTGGCGGCTGGAAGTAGATGTTAGCGTTTTTCAGGTCTGTGCTACAAACTGCAGGCAGCAGAATAATAAAAGCCAACATATTCTGCCGACAGGTTTCTACATCTGAAGTTAATTTAGGCGTTAATAAACTGTTTCAGAGGAGTGATCATAGCGCTCTGCATCAGCAGTGCTGCGTCTGACTCCCTGCCAGCTCCCAGATCAGCTACATGCAGCAGCTAAAGCTCAATTTGTCCAACTCCAACAGCTAGTGAAGTGCATTGCATGCCTCAGAAGCCCATGAGGTGCTGCTCCTGCTGCTCTAGATGCTGCAGGAAGTTTTACTGCACCTTGATGCGCATCAACCATTGACTTTGCATGTAAACCAGGTGCTTCTGCTGCTTGTGGTTTAAAGAAGCATTACAGGGTTTTTTGGGCCAGGTTACAATTGTTATTTTTACAGTGTAACAGAATTCAATATTGCTATCAATAATGATAATAAAAAACGCTGAAATGTATGCCCCCTCAACTAAGGAAAATGGAACTTTAGCTGCTGGACGCGCCGCATCAACCAATCAGAGAAGCTGATCTGGGAGCTGGCAGGGAGTCAGACACAGCACTGCTGATGCAGAGCGATATGATCTTTGGGAACCAAGGATTTATATGATGAAATTTAAGAACAAATTTCTTTTTTTCCAGCTTTTATTGTCATTCCACAGTCACCAGTAAAGAGCAACGAAATGAATTTAAGACCCTTCACGCATTTCACTGTTTGCTTGTGTAAATGCACGTCTGAAAGGTATTTGAAAATGTGCCAACTAGGAGGGAAAATAGACTTTGAGAGTGAGCAGCCAAATATTTAAATATCACCCAATGTCAAGGCGTTCTGAGTGTATAATGTGATGCTTTTTACGAGTCATTATGAGTATCAGTCCCTCCTCCAAAGCTCTGAGAGCCATAATCATTGAGGAGGTTTCAGGGTGATTGGCGCTAATCAATCATTGCTGTTTAAAGGAAACATGATGCACAGATGTAAACTAAGAGGGCCGGTGATAGTATAAGGCTGCATGTCACACAAGAGACACATTTCTCCTTCGTGGGCCGGGCCAATCAGAATAGCACTGCTTGGACGAGTCAGCCCAATCTGGTGTGTCTCGGCTCCACTGAGTCTAAAGCCGGGCTCTGCCGCCTCACACCCGTGCATGCACAATTGCTTGAGTCCAATTCATTGTGCTCCCCCAGCTGCACCAATTCCGGCTGCTGCCAAGGCAAACGGAGAACGATAAGCCTGTGAGCCCACCCAGCTCCACGACCGGTGGAGGTGTTGAGATAAAGCCACAGAAAGCAGGTAGTGGAGAAAATATTGGAAAAGCAAAGAGACAAAAACAGTCAAAATTCTCTCTTTAGTCTGAATCGGGTTTCTGTTACTCATTCAAACCAAATATACAGCCACGCGTCCCTTTCAACCGTCCATGCCATCAAACGTAAATCTACACACGGGTTAAAAGATATATCATTGTGCTTTTTTTTCCTTTGCTTCAGGTTTTCTCTCCCTCCTCCCTGAGTTCATTACTGTCTGCTGCCAGCTCCTTCCTCTCCTCAGTCATTTCTCTGCACTCCTTCCATCATATTCTCAGCGGGAACTCAAAATTGTTAGAATGGGGACCTCTGATCCATCAGCAGCAGATTCTCTGAGCAATTCATTAAGAGACGCTGCCTTGTTTTCTCTGACAGAAGCACATTACCCGCAGAAAACTTGCAATAAGCCGGAGTCATTACAGAGTGGAAGAAAGACTCGGCGGCTATCTTTCACAAAGACAGATGACAGCCGTACCAGTTGTAATGGAAGTAAAGTGAAGGTTTCAAGTGAGTGTGGAAACCCCAGGAAAATGTCAACATCTTTCTACATAATGTTAGCAAATAATTTAGAGTAACTGTGGTATATGACAGTCATTTCTATAAAAACTAAATACATTGAATGCCTGCTTTCCTGATAGCAGCTCAAAGATTGCAGGTTCTGTAGCACTTTAAAAGATAGAGCAATTTATTCTAATATGATCTCACACATTTACTCACTGAAAATCTGTCTAAATTAGCTACGTTTGAAATGAGTAAAGTTTAAAGCTATTGCGGAGGATTTTCTCGAATTTTTTAAAAGACCCGCCCTCTCCACCTAAAAAAAAGCGAGCGCATGCAAAGCCCATTTCGCCCTAACCCCTAAATCCCATCCATCTTCTTCCTCCTATCCGGGGTCGGATGGTGGGGGTAGCAGCTTCAGTAGGGAGGCCCAGACGTCCCTCTCTCCAGCCACTTGGTCCAGCTCCTCCGGGGGACTCCCAAGGCGCTCCCAGGCCAGCAGAGACACATAGTCCCTCCAGCGTGTCCTGGGTCTCCCCCTGGGCCTCCTCCCGGTGGGGCGTGCCTGGAACACCTCACCAGGGAGACGTCCAGGAGGCATCCTAACCAGATGCCCGAACCACCTCAGCTGGCTCCTTTCGATCTCATAATGCTTTGGGAGGACAGCTCTCCACGCAAAGCATTCTGGGATATATCTGCCTCTACTGAGGCCTTTCTTTTCTTCTTAAACACTTCATAGACACTTTTTTCTCTTCAGACCTTCGGCCATTTTCAAAGAACCGCAGTGAGAAAGGTGAGCTTCAATGACTGTCTGAAACCGTAGCTCTCCACAGATATACGCCTGAAAGTGGGCAGAAAAAGATAGCTAACGGGGACGAGAACGTAGGACGGCCTTTCGTAAACATATCAGCAGAATGATTGACAGTTAGGAGGACCACTGATTGAGATGATCCACCCTGAAATAAAAGATCGCCCTCTATAGCTTTAAACGTGCCATGTCGTCAGCTGAGTCATATCCTGTATATATGAAATACCTCACAGAGGAACAGTCTTCACTCCTTCCACAAATAAGCCTGATTTTAACTAGGACCATCACATAGTGGGGCTGTGGGGCTGTTCAAACCCGATCCGTACTGGAAGCACGATCCTTATCGGAAGCACGATCCTTATCGGAAGAACGATCCGTGACATTGGCTGATTTAGTCATATGCAAGCAGATATTCATCCAGGTCGCCATAGATAACTTACTCATGGTACTAAAAGTATATATTTTAACTCTTAAATCACTATATAATGCTAATATACATCTTGTCTCATTCTCAGTCAGACACAAACTTATTTGCTATGAATTATTTAGGATTATTAGGTGAATAATCACGTCAGTTGGGACTATTTCCATTTTCAGATGTTCAGTGAGATGTTCGAAAGCTCCGACCTGCCTTTAAACGACTCCCACTAGTTCATCGCTGACCCGTCTGCTGTTTGTTCACTAATAATCTTCATCAAACCACTGAGATCTTTACAGAACTGGAGCTTAATCTTATTTACTCGCAGCTTTGCTCATTCCTTACGTCACTTTTGAATTCAGTCAGCTGCGTCAGATTTTATTTAGAAGAATCATTTGCATTAAAAGGGAGATGATTAAAATAAACGCTCCAATGTTCATATACCTATGTTAACACTTTAAATCCTTTTACTTTACATCTTTAGACTTAGACAACTTTTAGAATATTGCACTTGAGTTTTAGTACTTCATGGTAAATGAAAAGAAAAGGCTTGTCTAGTATTATAAGAATGCACTTAGTATTTCTTAACAAAATAATTCTTGAAACTATCAGGAGACTGACCTTTATCAAACATGCAACTGTCAGAGTTGCATGTTTGATAAATATTCATTTCATAAATATGCAACAGCTGTAATTTGGAGAAAAGGGGAGCACTAGCTGCATTTTAGAAACGGTCTCTAAGCGAACAAAAGCTCTTTGTAGTTAGTTTGCTAATTGAGTTGTGAGCCAGTTTAGGTGATTCTAGCTGATATCATCCAGGAAAACAAGCCTCACAGGAACAAACATGACTCCAGTGACTCCTATTCATGACAGGCCTCGGTGCTGCAGAACAATACGGCACTGCCTCATCATCCACACAATCATTTCCACTCAGTCGTGATGCGCATCCACAAGCTGCTAATGGAGGAGAGTAAAGCAGGGCATGCACTGCGCTAGCTGCCATCTCTGACACTTTAACCTCACGCAGTCACAAGCGACCCCATTGGCTGAACCACAGGGATGACACTGCAGGACGGGTGTCCACTTATGAATTATGCTCCAGTTTAAACACCACTGAAGGGAGTGGATGGCTGTTCTTGTCATTTTATACAATTGGGGGTTCATTCAAATAGCTTATGTAGCTTTTAGCATGTGCATTTTTTCCCAATTTATGTGAGTTGCATCACCACTCGTGGCTTTTATGGTCAGACATGAAAAGTAACCTTTTGTTCTTCATCCTCCGAAGCCCTCCGTTTCGCTGGCTTTAAGTTCCTCCCCCTCAAATTGTTGTGACTAAGTTTAAACATGTGATTAAGCCAAAAGAAAGTAAAAGAAAAACCTGTCCATTCCCTGGCTGAGCACCACTGAGGAGGGATATAAAGAAATGAAGGACAGAGAAAATCTCCCTCTGCCAAGTGGAGGAGATGGCACCCATATAGCCCAATCTGTCAGTCTGAGCACCTTGCCAAATACACGGCGCCTCACACAGAGCACCACTAGTTTGCTTTTTTAGTGCTAAATACCAAGAGACTGCTGCTACACGCACAAACACAGAAATAAATGCTAGCGTCCACTCTTAGTCATGGAACATGGTGTCCTAAAGCCAACATGTTAAAACCGTAGCTTCAACATTAGAAATGTGACTTTCTAAAGCGCATATCTGAGCGCCTGGAGTCTGTCCATACTTGTCTGTTTTGGGTCAATACTTCTATTTTGCAGCGAGCTGTTCAGACCCTCCAGACTTCAATTTCATTTCTGTTTTTATTAATTAGACGAGATGCGCCGATCGTTCTTTTCTTGGCTGAAACCGATTTCCACTTTTCTTCCATCTGACCACTAAATTACAGTTTTTACACTCTTTCTTTTTTAGCTTTTTTCCAAGGGATTTAAAGCGGAGGATAATCATTGTAAATCTAACAGAAAATAAAGGAGTTACTAGATTATCTACATGAATTATAAGAAACTATACTTTATAGTTTAAGTCGCAGAAAACTCACCTTCTGACCTTCAACATAAGCTGAGCAGGGCTCATTAGTTTTCTATTATTTGTATTATTATTATAATTAATATATTTTTTATGTTTGTGTAACTTGTAATTATCTTTTTACTCATTGGTTGCACTTTATAATAGCACTTTGTGAAGACACAGCCGTTTTTAAATGAGCTATAGAAATAAAGCTGACAATGACATAAAATAATTCAACTCTAAAGGTGATTTCAAATGTATTTTGGTTAATTTGGTTATTTCTATTCCATGTTTTAGCCGTTTTTTAAGCTGTACTGTTTTATGTTTTATTTATTCTCTTCTGTGCAGCACTTTGGTCAGCTGTAGTTGTTTTTAAATGCTTAACAAATAAAATTGGATTAGATTAATTTTCCAGGTTCAAACAGTTCGCCCACACAGACACAGAGATGCTTTAACACCAGTTATCCCGACTGGTATTTTTCCTCCAATCAGAGGAGTCCAAAGTATTCATGTTTATTCCTCCAGTATAAATCCTGCTGTTTAAAAACACTTTTATAGAAATTAGAGGATCAACTTTACCCTTTAACTCCCGTAAAAGTGTAAAAGTTTTTAAAACTACTTAAAGTATAAAATTAAAAGTAATTCAGGAAAAACTGTTAAGGCCAGAAGCTTATCTGCTCTACTCTATTAAAGGAACATTTTTCTATAATTCTGGATGATAACTTCCTTAGACTTTATTTTCTTAGTTTTATAACTAATGGTAACAGCGTCACATTTAACTTTGCATCATCTTAAAAAACTATTTATTTTGGTTTGTGGTGAGCAACAAGTTGGGGCAGCACCAACAGTCCAACCACAGAGAAATTCAGAATCAGAATCCAGTTTATTACCAAGCAGGTTTGCACTCACAAGGAATTTGACTTGGTGTTAATGATGCAGCCAAATTATATATTTATAAAGGATACAGGATCTATATCTATATATTATATAAACATACAATATACTATATATAATATATAGTACACAGCTATGCGTTAATGTAACACAGGAGATATGGAGATTCTTGGTGTAGCTTCTAGGTCCTGACCGGGTGAGGGAGAGAGGCAGGGTGACGGAGGTCTCTGGGCCTTGTTGATCAGGCTGGTAGCGGGCGGGAAGAACTGGAGGTTTTGGTCCTGATGGAGCGCAGCCTCCAGCCAGAGGGAAGGGACTGGAATAGTTTGTAGCTGGGGGTTCCCTGCAGGCCTCAGAGTCCTGGAGGCGTACACATCCTGGAGAGATGGAAGATTGCAGCCGATCACCTTCTCTGCAGACCGGATGATGCGCTGCAGTCTGTCCTTGTCCTTGGTGGTGGCACCAGCGTACCAGAGGGTGAAGGGGGGAGCTGGAGCTGAGTTCTTCCTGAAGTCCATAACCATCTCCACTGATCTGCTGAAGATTCTCAGTCATCCAGGTCATAGTCATTCCCAAAAAGTTTTTTAAAAAATCCACTGGACTTTGTTTCCAAGTTTGAAGACGTTTCTCTTCCATCCAGGAATCTTTTTCTATTCAAAATGTCAGAAATAACGTTGAGTTCCAGCCTTTATACAGCAGCCCAACAGAGCCTAATTTCTGTTTAGAAAATTTGTAAATTAAAACAGACCAACGGGTCCATCCCTTGGAAACGACCCAATTCCACTCCATTTCTAACCTCTTAACATCCACCTCAGTTTGGGAAATTCTCGCCTATTCTGCATACCCAAATGGAAAAGCAAATAACTGAGGAACTGTAAGCCCCAAATTACATGTGTGATGCATTATTTGAAAGATAAGACCTTCTAGTTTCTGAATATATACATGAAAATTGGGAGAGTTAAACAAACAAGCTGCATCAGTTCAAACTTTACTCAAAGTTGTTTTTTTATTCTCGAAAATATTAGGTATTTTCTGAACAGCAGTTATAACGACATGCTTGCTAGCTGTGGCTGCTTTGTCTTGTTTACATTTTGACATGCTGTTATATCTGTGTTAATTGTGCTTTGGTTCTCGCTGTGTCCATAAAATGAACTGTTAGTTGAATTGTGGAGAATCTAAGCTTTCCAGCGATGTCTAACATGTCTATACTGGTAAACATTTTACTGGTGGAATTTTCATGCATTCTGAGTTATTATTTGTAAACGCTTTAAAACGGGTCGCCGGTGACCCGGTGGGTTTTGAGAGGCTAAAACCAAAACAAGGCTGTGTTTGGCAGCTTTATAAAGCCTGGAACTCAACTCTATTTCTGACAATAAAAAAAGCTTCCTGGATGGGAAGAGAAAACGTCTTCAAACTTGGAAACAAAGTCCAGAGGATTGTTTTTAAACTTTCTTGGAATGACCATCTCCACTGTTTTTAGAGCGTTGCGCTTCAGGTTGTTCTCCATGCACCAGTTCATCAGATGGTCAACCTCCCACCTGTAGGCGGCCTCGTCGCCATCAGAGATGAGATTCTGATGAAAGTGGTGTCGTCCGCGAACTTCAGAGGCTTGACAGACCCGATGACTGGAGAAGCAACTGTTGATGTACACAGAGAAGAGCAGAGGGGAAAGAACAGCCCTGGGGGGTGGGGGGGGGGGGGGGTGGGGGGGGGGGGGGGGGGGGGGGGGGGGGGGTTTGGGGGCCAGTGCTGATGAGCTATGAGTCAGAGACAGGTTTGCTGAGCTTCACCTCCTGCTTCCTGTCAGACAGGAAGTCTGTGATCCACCTGCAGGTGGAGTCAGGAACACTCAGCTGGGGGAGCTTCTCCTGAAGCAGAGCTGGGATGAGCTGAAATCCACAAACAGGATCCTGGCGTAGGAACCTGCAGAGTCCAGGTGCTGGAGGATGGAGAGGAGGGCCGAGTTGATGGCATCGTCTGCGGACCTGTTGGCTCTGTAGGGAAACTGTAGGGGGTCCAGGAGGGGGTCAGTGATCTCTTTTAGGTGTGAAAGCACAAGGCGCTGAAAGGACTTAATAACCATGGAGGTCAGAGCGACGGATTTAAAGTCATTGAGTCCTGGAGACCTTGGCTTCTTGGGAACAGGGATACTAGTGAAGGATTTGAAGCAGGCTGGCTCAAGGTGGATGGAGAAACAGAATCTGGTCAGAACTAACCAACTGCACTGAAACGAATTACTTTAATTATTTTTTTTAAATGCCAACAGGCCATAAAGAAAATGAGCTTAAATTAAACAAACCTAACGAGTCTATTTTTAAATAGACTCGACTGTTTGCTTCTGTCTCCTTGAACCCCAGTGGGCCTCAGCAGATGGCCGCTCACACTGAGCCTGGTTCTGCTGGAGGTTTCTTCCTGTTCAAAGGGAGTTTTTCCTCTCCACTGTCGCTACAAGCATGCTTAGTGTGAGGGATTGCTGAAGAGTCAATGAGTCGATGCAATCAGCTGGTTTTCCTCAGATAGAAAACTTTGAATCAATCTGACTGGATGATCTGGTTGATCTGGATCTATAAAGTGACCTGAGATGACATGATGTGAATTGGAGCTATAGAAATACACTGAATAGAAAGTAGAGATAGTCGCAAAAACATGAAAGGAGTAGAACTAAAAAGTGGTCTAAAAAAGAATTACTGCAGAAAAGTAGATATTAGATAGTCAATATTTCTACTGAAGTTAGGAAACAAATGAATTATGCTTTGTTACTTTACAGCTCAGCCCACAATCATCTCCTCACAGATTCCCTTTTCAGTTTTTATCTCATCCATTTTTTAAATCATTTCCATTCATTTTGCATCATTTTGATCATTTTAAAAGTGAAACAGTGTCTACCTTGGCGATGCCAGTTTGACTGAACGGTCATTTGGGATGTAGTTGGTGGCCAAACCAGCACTTTGAGCCAAAGTCCAAACGACTGTGACTGACTGTGTTAATTTCCTGGAACTAATTAGGAGTGGAAACAGCAGAGTCTCATGTTTAGGTCCAAAATCTAAAACAGGTCCACTGGAACAGAGACGGTGGTCCAGCATATGAGAGGAAATAAGCAGATACTATTTTAAAATGTGCTTTGTTTGTTTTTTAATAATACTTATTTAGTTTCTATTTAGTATAAATGTAGATTCCTAAGTAATGAAGCTATAAGCTTGACGCTCTTATCCCTTCTGTAATCCAGGTGAAAAAACAAACAGGATCCTTTAGGTTCAACCATTTACTTAAAAAATAACAAACAATATAAAATATTACATTTCCATAAAAAATCAAATAAATGAAGATTGGGAGAAATGTAAATGAGGTAAGAGAAGCTCCACTCCAATAACCTGACTAACACTGACGCAGAGGCCACGCCCCTAAACATCCAGAAACAAACTGTGCAAAAGAAGCTCAGTACAATAAGAAATATAGAATATCTTTACATAGGACCAATCCGTGTATCATTCGTTCTTTCTATTTTCAATTGCCAATCAAAAAACAAAAAATAAAAAATTTACTGGTTATTTTATTTTTTGTTTTTTATGGTTAAACCAAAAACGAAACAAGGATTTGTTTTTCATATATCAGTTCTAAGGTCAGATCAAGAATACGAAATAGAAAAACGGACAGCAACGCAGAATTTGATTTCAATATTTAATCGGTACAGCTTACGTGACCCAGAAATAGCTCTTTGCGCGGCAGTTGGGATAATGAAGTGGCTACCATGGCGACGCTAGAACCACACACTATGTTGATCGAGAAGCTGTTTGTTTTTGCTAGTTAAAAGTACAGTGCACAGAAAAGTTTCAAGAAAAAAGTTATGCCTGGAAAATCCTGCTGATTTTCTCCGTTGTCATGTCCTCCTCCTTAAGAGTCACACGCTTGGATCCTTCAAATAACATGTAACTGTCCATGGCTGATAGGTCCGACTGCCTTATCTGGTGCAGCTTGATCGAACGTGGTGGGGGTAAGCCAATTGTTTTTTTAGCTAACGCTCCACCAAACTTCCGGGTCACGTAAATTGTACCGATTAAATATTAAAATCAAATTCTGCGTTGCTGTCCGTTTTTCCATTTCGTATTCTTGATCAGAGCTTAGAATTGATATATGAAAAACAAATCCTTTTTTTGTTTTTGGTTTAACCATAAAAAACAAAAAACAAAATAACCAATAAATTTTTTATTTTTTGTTTTTTGATTGACAATTGAAAATAGAAAGAACGAATGATACACGGATTATGAAAACATTTTACTTTCTGATATTTAATTTAACTTATTAATGATTTCTTTTATATTAACTTAAAATGAATTTAGGCTCCTAAAATAAATATTCCTCAAACCGTTTCCCTGAAAAAACAGTAGCTGACTTTAGATTATGTAGGTTAAATAACATTATCAAACAGACTTGATCAATTTGACTGTAAAATATTAGAATTAGAATTAAAGAAAGAGCTGCTCCGAGTTCATAGAAAAATGTTTTTGGTGATCCAAATTATCCTGTAGCGGCTAAAATCCTATATTTTAGGCTACTGGTGGTTTCTATTGGAAGGCATTGGTTTTACGTGCGCTCAATTAAGATTCAGAATGCCGATCTTCCATTTGACATAAAACAAAGTCATTTATTTTCAGCACAAGTCCATTATCTTACTGTTTCCTTCAAGATCCACATAAATTCGACATAAATCCAACCAAGCACAGTAGAAATCTGTTTGCCTCAGCCTATTAACCTCACCTGAACAGAATTAATGGTTGACCTTAAATAACCCATCCCCTCATCAAACACTCAGAACTCAAAATGAAATACGCCCCCTGGTGGCGACAAACACCAAAGGATAATTGGCTCCTACACGCCAGCCCCTAATTGCGTGTGGCAAATGAAAAAAGGAGCCAAAAATAGAGACATATCTGGATACAGATATACATAAGAAGCAAATCAGGTTTATGCATTCATCATTATTCTATCAGTTTTCAGTTTGAAGCTTCACATAATAGACAGATTTTTGTTACGGGTCTTCCGATAATGTTTGTTTTCGTTTGAAGTTGAACCACTCGTACCAGACCCTTTTTATCTGGAAAAGTTTTAATAACTTTCCCTAATATCCATGACCCTCAAGGTGTTGTGGAGTCCATAACCACCACCACATCTCCAGGAATGAAACATCTCCTTTTCTTTATCCATTTTTGTCTTTCCTGTAACAACGGTAGATATTCTCGAATCCAACGCTTCCAAAAGAGATCCGAAATATATTGGATTTGTTTCCACCTTCTTTTAGCGTAAAGGTCATTCTTGTCAAAGAGTCTTGGTGGGAGAGCTGGTTTTCCCTTCATGAGTAACAAGTGGTTGGGTGTTAAAGCCTCAAGGTCGTTGGGGTCCTCCGATAACTTTGTGATGGGACGATCATTAAGTATTGCCTCTGCTTCACAAAGTACAGTGTGGAATCCTTCATCATCCAATGTTTGTTGACGGAGCGCTGAGTGCAGAACCTTTCTGATCATTCGGATGAGGCGCTCCCAAACGCCACCACAATGTGATCCAGATGGTGGGTTAAAACTCCATTTAATCCCTTTCTGTGCCATGACCTTCTCAATTCTTCCATTATTCAGAGAAGCTAGAGCTTCTCGTAGCTCTCCTTCTGCTCCTATGAAATTGGTGCCATTATCTGACCTCATGTGTGAGACTTGTCCTCTTCGAGAGATGAATCGCCGCAGTGCATTGATACATGAGTCGGTGTCTAAAGAGTAAGCCACTTCAAGGTGCACAGCCCTGCTCGTCATGCATGTGAAAACTACTCCATAGCGTTTTACAACACTGCGTCCTCTTTTCACATCAATAGGCCCAAAATAATCTACACCAACATTTGTGAATGGTGGTAGATCAGGGACCACTCTTTCCTCTGGCAAGTCTGCCATTTGTTGTTGACCGGCTTGTCCTCCATACATCCTGCAAAAAGAACATGTCGCTATGATCCTTTTCACAGCTGAAACTCCATTGGTTATCCAAAATGTTCTTCTTACGACTGAGAGGACATGATTTCTACCTCCGTGACCTAGCTGCAAGTGAAAATGTCGGAGGATAAGGTAGGAGATGTGCTGGTCCTTTGCTAGAATGAGAGGATGCCTAACATTCTCAGGGATGGCTGCTTTACTCAGCCAACCTCCAACACGTAGAAGCCCATCTTGCAGCACAGGGTCCAGTTTGTAAATTGGGCTGCTTCTGGGTACTTCTGAGTTGCGAGCTGTTAATGCAGCGAACTCATCAGGGAATCTTTCCTTTTGGCAAAATGAAATTATGGCTGTCTCAGCTTGTGTGAGATCTTCTAGAGACACACTGTGGTTTCCCAGTGAGCTTTTGAGAGTTTGCATTTCCTTTGACAACTCCAGTGTTGATGTTTCAGTGATGACTGAATTGGTCAGTTGCAATTCCTTTCTTTTATTACTCAGTTTCAGCAGAACTCTTTTTAGCTTGATGAACCAAGCAACTGCAAACTTCAATTTTTGCCAGTCTGAGAAGAATGATATTAGCTGAGATGTTGCATTTGAATTAATGACTGTAACATTGATCAAGGGAGTCCTTTTTAGTTCTGGGTCATCAATAGTCATACTGAAATCCATTGAAGACTTGGGCCATTTATCTTCAGGTTCCCACAAAAATGTAGGACTTTCTATCCATTTTTGGTTCAAGAGGCTGTCAACTTTAAATCCACGGGAAGCATCATCGGCAGGGTTTAAAGCTGAAGGCACATGTGTCCACTGCTCAATGTCTGTGTTGTCTCTAATGGTTGTTACTCTGTTAGCAACAAAAGTTTGAAACCTTCTGTCTTCATTTTTTATATATTTTAGAACTGATGTGCTGTCAGTCCAGAAGCAAGCCTTCTCCAATGGCAGCTGAAGCTCTGACTGAAGCATGTTATTCAGTCTAACGGCCATAACAGCAGCTGTGAGTTCTAAACGAGGAATAGTCACAGGTTTGAGTGGAGCTACTCTGGCTTTGCCAAACAAGAATGCTACATGAACTCTCCTTTTGCTGTTCTGCATTCTGACATATGTAGCTGTACCATACCCACTCTCACTAGCGTCAGAGAAGTGGTGTAACTGGGCATCAACGACTTCTCCAAACCCTTCAGGTTTGATACATCTGCTGACTTGGAAGTCAGCCAATTTTTCCAAGTCAGTCAACCACCGGTTCCACTGTTTTTGGAAGTTTAGAGGTATAGGATCATCCCAGCCCCATTTCATCCTGCATAACTCTTGTAATAGCAGTTTGGCAGGAAGAATGAGAGGTGCTAGGAATCCTAGCGGATCATAAATGGAGCTGATGGTTGACAACATACCTCTTTTAGTGGGAGGCCTTTCTTTGAGCTTCAGCTTGAACTTAAAACTGTCTGTCTCTGTGCACCATAGTAAACCTAGTGCTCTGTCTAGCGGTAGCTCATCGCTGTCTAGATTCAATTCACAAAGAGTCTGGGACCTGATCTCTCCTGGGATACGTTGGAGCACTTCTCGGCTGTTGCTAATCCATTGGGTTAATGTAAACCCTCCTCTGCTGCAAATAGTTATAAGATCTTCGGCCATGGAAACTGCACTTTGCTCTGATGGCAGACTTTTTAAGAGGTCATCCATGTAAAAGTTTTTGTTGACTGTTTGTACAACATCTGCTGAGAAATTGGACTGATTGTCCTCAGCAGTCTTTCTGAGAGCATAGCAAGCACAGCTTGGTGAGGAGACTGCACCAAATAAGTGGACGGTCATGCCGTATTCCTCAAGGTCTTCATCTAGATTACCTTGAGGCCACCACATGAAACGCAGAAAGTCCACATGCTCATCAGCCACCTTAACCTGGTGGAACATGGATTTTATATCTGCCATTAATGCCACATGTTCCTGCCGAAACCTCACTAGAACCCCGACCAATGAGCTAGTTAGGTTTGGGCCCTGTAAAAGCTGAACGTTAAGAGAGACCCCTTTATACTCTGCTCCACAATCAAACACTACACGCAGCTTATGTTTCTGTGGATGGTATACACCATGATGGGGTATATACCACACCTTGCCATTTGATGTGGTCAGCTGATGCTGTGGAACCCTTTCTGCATGTCCACTATTAATGGCATTAGTCATAAAGTTTGTGTACTCTTTATGGAAACCTTTGTTCTTCTTGAATTTTCTTTTCAAACCATGTATGCGCTGCAGGGCAACAGAACTGTTGTTTGGCATAAAGAGTTCTTCCCTTTTGAAAGGCAGTTTCAGTTTGTAATGTCCATTCTCTAGCTGTGCAGAGCGATCCATTATGTCTAGGAATTTTTGTTCCTCTCTGGACATTTCCTCTTTTTCCGTAAAGGACTTTTCAATAAAGTCATAGTTGTATTGACTGATCAGAAGCTCTTCAATTTTATCAACTGTAGTTCTGTTGACATGAACCGAAGGGTAGTCATTTTCAGAATTATTGTAATCTTCTGCTGAAGCATTTACAACCCATCCTAGGAGGCTTCTGATTGCATAGGGCCCTTTACCCTGACTATTTATCACCTCCCAAGGTTCAATTAGTTTGGATGCATTGGTTCCCACTAGTAGGTCCACACCAGCATGTATGCGAGGAAAGTTGATGTCCTTTAAGTACGACCATTTATACAGTTCCTCCTCACTGATGATGTTGTCGGTGGAGACAGACATTTCCTTTTGTGTAAACACAATGGGAAGCTGATAGAAATGGCTTCCATTTATTTCTGAAATCTCCAGCCCTTTAATGATAGAGGTTGCCACTGTTTTACTCTGACCCATTGTCCGGAGATGAATCTGCGTCTTTCGACCTTGAATGTTGAGTTCATTAAGAAGTCTTTCAGAGCAGAATGTATCTGTGCTCCCTGGATCCAGAAAAGCGTATGTTTTAATGACTTTAGTTCCCTTTGAACTTTTCACTTTGACAGGCAGGATGGGAAGAATCCCACTATGGAGGCCAGCCCCAGTATGACCACAAGTAGAAGAGGCTTTGCAGCCCTTTGCTCCTTGATCCAACTCCTTCTGCTGATTTTTTTCCTTCTGTTCAATGTGCAAAATGCTAGGATGCTTTTGGTTACAGTGGCTCCCCGTCAGGGAATCGAACCCTGGTCTCCCGCGTGACAGGCGGGGATACTCGGCTTAACACAGTTCTTGCTTAAATGTCCTGTATTCAAGCAACCAAAACACAAACCTTTGTCTTTTAGGAAGTCTAGTTTTTCCCTGTGTGACCTCTTTCCTAATTGTCGACATTGTTCCAATACATGACCATCCTGTGTACAATACAGACAGGATAAATAATGTGATTTGTCAACAACAGCTACTTCATTTTTGAGAGAAGGCATGTTACCGTCATCTCTAACACAAACATGGGTTACAAAGCTGTTTCTTTTGAACTGTGACTTTATTTGAGGTTTGCTAGGTCTTATGATCCCCCTGACAGGTTGAGAGTCCTGTATATCTCCAGAAACTGGATCTGAGATTATTCTAATCTGGTGTTCAATAAAAGCAACAATATCTCTGAAACGTGCTCTTTGACTCGTTGTCTCAAAAATTTCATTTGCTTTTGTTCTCCATTTTTCTCTTAGTTTAAAAGGCAACTTTTGAACCAAGCTTTTCATGTTAGCTGGCAAGCTTAACTCATCCAAATACTGCAGTTCCTCCATTGCATTGCAGCATTCACGAAGGAACAGTCCAAACGCATTTAATGCTTTAGCATCTTCACCTTTAATGTTGGGCCAACCAGTGACCTTTTCCATGTAGGCTGCAGTGATATTAAATTCATTGCCGAAATGTTCTTTGAGGAGTTGCTTGGCTTTTTTTTTTTTTTTTTTTTTTTTCGTTTGACATAAAACAAAGTCATTTATTTTCAGCAAAAGTCCATTATCTTACTGTTTCCTTCAAGATCCACATAAATTCGACATAAATCCAACCAAGCACAGTAGAAAACTGTTTGCCTCAGCCTATTAACCTCACCTGAACAGAATTGATGGTTGACCTTAAATAACCCATCCCCTCATCAAACACTCAGAACTCAAAATGAAATACGCCCCCTGGTGGCGACAAACACCAAAGGATAATTGGCTCCTACAGATCCATTTCACTGAAGACTGGCGGAGTTCTCATCAACGCTGATTCCAAATGAAGTTTTATGGCAACATTCCTGAAATTAAAATGCAAATCTCTGAGGGAGATTTTACAAAAATGCTATAATACGGGGCTGTGATTTTCCCACTCAATGCAGACAGTTTATGCAGCCCTTTAATTAGAATCTGGTTTGTACGTATTGATGACGGTGTTTTTTTCCTGGCAGACGTTGCTATGGTGCCATCCAAAGGACACTGTCCTTATACCAGCTCAGATAAAAACATGGCGGATGTTATCCCAACTCTTCCTTTGCTTTTCCCTCATTTTTCTCCATAGAAATGATGCTGTTTGAGCTGATTACTTTTCCACAGTGCAAATCTGCAGTCACTTTAGATGCTTCTTTTCTGATGATATCACCAGTAGTCTTTTTTTTTCCAGAGTAAATAACAGCAGAGGAGCATGAAGTGGTAACGGCGCTAAATGCGTTTAGGGCAGGTTGTGAGTAAATGAAGGTTTGCATGTCTTCTCTAGTCTATAATCAAGACAACTTAGAGTCACAAACCTCAACTATCAGAAGCAGAATAAAAGCTACACCTGGAATAAGGTGAGCTTTAAGTTTTTGATCTTAATTCTTTCATCATAACGTAACTTCAGAACCAGGAGCAAACATGGCGTACTTTAAAATGTTAGACAGACTTTAGGGCAACACTAAAAAGAGGTGTTTGTGTGGAAGCTGCAGCAGAAACGCTGTGATTCTAGCAGCTTTCTGGTGAAAGAAAGGCTGAAATGAACCTGCACTGAGGTTTTTCCTTAGTATTTCTTATAATGCATCCCTTTGTTAGATAAAAGCACCAAGTCCAACTCTAGAGATGCATCAGTGAGAGGCGACCGGGCCTGAGGCAGCTGCTGCTGGGGATGCCCAGTGACAGCGCAACCAGGAGCATCAAAGACGCTCTGAGGCGCGTCCGACCTTAATGTGGACAAGCATCGGACATGAAGCAGGAGGCAGTTTTTTGCTGCCCAAAGCGCGTACGGTGTGAACGTAGCATGATCTCATGTCTTCCTTATAGGGTTGTCAAAAGTATCGATACTCAAAAAAGTATCCATACTGAAATGTTGTATCCGGATACAATACTCATTTTCGATACTTTCGATACAGTGCCACCACCAGTGGCACCTAAGCAGTCATTCATCTAAAGTGCAGAATAGAGGACAATGCACTATTTTTTATTTTATTTTTTTTTATTTTCACAGATCAAAATAAAAACTCAGAATACATCAATAGAATAAAAATAAAAAATGTGATGGAGTGTGACAGAAACCCCTTAGGGCTTATACCAGAGGCCACACCCGTAAACCAACAAAACATCAGGCAGCTCACATTATGAAAGTCCTTTCAGAGAAAGCAGAATAGACATGTACAGTAACATTATTTTTACATTTAAGCATTCAGATTTCAGGGGGTCAATATTTGTAAAATCATACATCACTGTCTTTTTTGGATAACAGTATTTTTTTCAAAGACTTTCTACCATTTATTTCTGAAGATTCCAAATACAGTATTTTCCATATTCATTCCATAATTTTGCACCACGATGCCGAAAAGAAAATTGCACTTGAGTTTTAATACTTAACGGTAAATGAAAAGACAAAGCTTGTCTAGTATTATAAGAATGCACTTGGCAGTTCTTAACAAAATATTTCTTGAAAGTATCAGGAGACTGACCTTGTTTTATCATAAAAACAAAGGTACATGTTTGATAAATATTAATTTCAAAAATATTCAACAGCTGTAATTTGGAAAAAAGAGGAGCACTAGCTGCATCAACTTTAGAAAATGTTGCTAAGCGAACAAAAGCTTTTTGCAAAAGTAGTATTTTTTTAAGATAACTAGGAAATGTACTTGCCCAAACAATATTACAGTATGACAGGTATGGATAGATTAATGAATAATATAGAGTTAACATCACTTTATTGTGAACAAAATATCTAATCCTTCTCAAAATACCTAGAGATTTAGTGACTTTTTTGCAGACTGTACCAATTTGTTCTCTCCAAAGGAGTTTGTCGTCAAGTTGAACACCCAAAAAACGAACAGTAGAAACTTTATCAATTTGTTGGTTTTGAATACAAATTCTTATATCACCAAATGTATAATTTCTGTGCCCAGCAAAAACCATGAAATTACATTTTTTTCACATTCAAAGATAACTTATTGGCTTGGAACCAGGTTGAAAATTGGGCTAGATCTCTGTTCAATTTCTCTGTAATAGTAGTCGAGTCTTTATGAGAGATTAGAAAATTTGTATCATCTGCAAACAGAATAGGTATTGTAGAACTTGTGACATTAGCAAGATCATTAATGTAAACTAAAAACAATAAAGGTCCTAGGATGGAGCCCTGCGGTACTCCAAATTGTATTGAATTTTGCTTTGAATCAAGACCATTCATTGATACATACTGATATCTATTTTTTACATAACTAGTTAACCATTTATGAACAAAACCTTGAAACCCATATTTAAATAACTTTTTCAGTAAAATAACACGATGAACAGTATCAAATGCTTTAGAGAGATCCAAGAACACTCCTATTGTATATTCATTATTGTTTAACGCAGTTAATATTCTGTCAGTAAGTTCTACAAGTGCCATATAGGTGGAATAATTCTTCCTAAAACCATATTGATACTGATAAATTATATTATGTGTATTTAAATGTTTTAATAATCTTTTATAAATCAATTTTTCTAGAACTTTTGAAAAACATGGTAAAACGGAAACAGGACGGTAATTTGTGAACATACTTGGGTCACTAGTTTTAAATACAGGGATGACTTTATACTTTTAAATCTGTAGGGACAATACCAGTAATCATTGACAGTGCACATATGTGTGTCAGAGGTTTGCTCAATGGAGTCTGTACATCTTTTATCAGAGAGGCTCTAATGCCATCATGCCCTGGAGCTGAGTTTTTTAACTGCATTATAACCTCACACACTTCATTACTGTTTGGAAGATCAAAGCTATCCATTGTTGGAAATGAATCTTTAATATAATCAACTGGATCAATCGTTGTGTTTTGGATCTTGTTGGCAAGTGTGATACCTATACTTGAAAAAAAATTATTAAAATGACAAACAATTTTATATGGATCAGACAGAACAGAGTTTCCATTAACTACAGTTGAAGGAAACTTTGATGCAGAACCAAGAGAGCCAGAGATTAGAATAATGTCCAGTTATATGAGTACATTTTAAATGAAATCCTCTTTTGCAAATAGAACATAGTACTTGACATTTCATTGCCTTTTGGCATTTAGAACAACTATCTTTGCTGTCCATGTCAAACACTATCGGAACACTGCGTGATTGAATAATTCTACGCACTTTTCAGTTTCAGACTTTTTTTTCTGTAACAGGTGCAGCTGCTGAGAATTATTTTTGTTTCTTAACCGGTTTGGCTAGCGTCATTGTTATGTGTGCAAAGCATAGCCAAGGAAGGAACACTTCATTTTAATTTTATAAGTTTTTTATCAAGCTTGTTTAATATTGTGCACAGCATACAACCTTTATTGTATTTATTTGTTGTATTTTATTTATTAGTGAAAACATTTCTGTTGAATTTTGGAGTCTTTGATTTTATCCTTGAGGTATCGAAAATGGTATCGAGTATCGAATATTTTCCTTAGTATCGTATCGAGTTGAAAAGTTTAGTATCGTGACAACCCTACTTCCTTATGAAATTTCTTTCCTCTAGTCAAGCACACATACTTCCCATAATCAGGACTAAAGGTTAGCTGCATTCCACCTCAAAGTGCAGCAAATAGCGTAAGAAAGAACTACATGTTTTACTGGGCCGTCTTTACTGTCCATGCAGCATGAAGTAGAAAAACAGCAGCAGGGATGGACTTCAGTCCTGTGTCCTGAAATGCCAACATCTTTGACAGGAAAAGAGAATATAAGATATGATGAATTAAAAATTATCTGTAAAGCTGCCACTATATTCCAATGATGTCCGTCAGCAGGATTCAATTCAATTCCGTTTATTTCTATAGAGCTAATTCACATCATGTCGTCTGGAGGGACTTTACAGTTCAGCAGATCATCCAGTCAGATCCTTTGCAAAGAATTTTAATGGTAATCATAAACCAGATATAACAGTTTGACCACTAGAGGTCTAGTTTAGGGATTAACAGTGATTAGAATGCCAGATTGGTATAAAGTAAAATGCATATAATTTACGCAGAATGAGAGGTTAAGCCCCTTTAAATTAAAAGCAGCTAAAGCTGGATGCAATCTCTAGAGGTCGTGCATAGGGTGACTTCTTGGCCTCCTGCTAACAGATGGATCACACGCTTTCCTGGTTCCACACTTAATGCTCTGGAGAGAAATGTCACCGAGCGCCAGAGAAACCTAATGTTTTGCATTACCTCATTGGTGCTCCAAAGCACTATGGCAACTGCTCACAAGCATGATCTCTTGGGTGTGAATTATAAACAGGGCTGATATGTTTTAAGAGAAGGCAAAGACTGCATTTCTAAGAAGCATCATGCAAGAGTAAAAATAGAAAAGACTTATAAGAGGAGAAGCACCAGGGAACCAATTACTCCCCGCTACTCTGTCTGCCTTCTGCGTGGAAAGAAAGACTAGCAAGTTTTCAGGCTGGGATTAAAAATGTCTTCTTCTTTCACCTTCTAGGGTAACAAAGAGTCGGACATGCAGCTACAGCCATAGCCATTCGTTTTCACAACACGTTAACGGGTCCACTACTGACAGTCGCACCTGCAGTGAGACGGTGGAGGTCACTGAAGGCGGCGGGACGAATAGAGAGTATAACGGAAAAAACACTGTAGGTGTTTCAAAACAAGGTATGCATAACTGTGGGAAGAAACTGAAAATTAGAATATGCACCCATTTTTAGCCCCCTTTGATTAGTTTAATTAGTAATTAAAGTCTATGTGTGGTTTAATCTCAGTATAATGATATAATTCTAAGGATCATTAGTGAACAAATAACATCATGAAGGCCGAGGAGCAAAGCAGACACATCAGAACAGAGGGGAGAGGCTCAATGCAGGGTTATGGAGCTCTGAACCATCCATCAGCTGCTGATGGAGGGTCTATGGGACACATGCAGGCCTACCAGAGGGGTGCACTGGGTTTGGTTTACATACCAAAGGCTATGTGGAGGAAAATCAATACTGCACAACATCCAGAGGGGAGGTTCACCGTCCAGCAGGACAAGGACTGCACTGAGGCTGAAACAGGTAGTGGGAACGGCTGATCCACTGCTAAACGGTTCTTTAAAGATGCTTTAGATGCAGTCTGATTGAAGAGGAGTGAAGGTGCATAGAATGGGGAGCATTAAGTCTGTAGATGTGCAAATCTAGTAGAAATATCCTACAAGGCTTACTGCATTAAAGGAAAAGTCATATTCAGAATTTAAACTTCTGAAATTACTTCACTGGAAAAATCTAAATCTAGATACGTTATTTTTTCTTAAAATAGCTGCATTTGTTCTTGAATTGAGGAGATAAAAGAGAAATTTTGACAATAGGACAAGACAATTTACACTTAAAATAAGAGAACACAATTGCATTATCTTATTTCTAGTGTATATTATCTAATTATCTGTTTTTAAGAATAAAAATATCCATTCTATTGGCAAACTATTTACACACTCAAATTAAGGGTAAATACTTTTAATTTGAGAAATTCTTTACTTATTTCTAGATTTTTTTCAGTGTTTAAGTATAAAATGATTCCATCCTGTTCAATAAATGATCAGTGTTTTTAATTCAGAGTCATTTTCATGTGAATGTGCTTTACTGGAGGCATCCATGTTTGTCAAAGAACACTACTGCCACCTACTGGTTAGTGACATTGTCACGGTGCGGTATCGCCTGTTGATCAAGTCCCAGTGCTGTATCTGGTGTTTGTCACAACGCGCTATTATCCAAGTCATCTTGAAAACATTCTTCTTCCAAATGTTGGCTACATATTACGGGTTTTTTCTCTGGCCAGAAGTTCGATGGCAAATCCTCCCTCTTCAAGTTGGCGATCCAACGACCAACCCGTCCGTGGAGGATCAGGAATCAGAAAGGTGGAATAACTCTTTTTTTCACTTTTACCCGATGTATTCCAGCATCCAGCTGCCATGCACGTGGGCATTGTCAGTTTCACTATAGCTCTGGTGAATTTCAATGGTGAAGTCCTCTGGAAATCTTCAATAATTGTTGTTGATTGCAGATGTGTCTAGTAGTTCCCATTGATTTAGCTTGGAAAGCGGGGAGAATGGCGCTAGGCTTACCGCACCGTGACGTCACTGCTGGAAGACGGCAGGAGGGAGGGGCTACTATATTTGGGCAAACATGGCCGCTCCCAAGCTCTGTGATCACAATGAAAATTATTGTTTTAACTTTTTACTTTTATTTTTTCACTGATTAATACTAAATTCTTTAAATAACGTATTAGTTTTAGGTTTAAATAATGATCCATTGATTATTCCTTGATGGCCAGACTAATCATTAAAGACTGTCAAAAGAATAGAAAAGCTACACGTTTTGATTGATTAACTATTAAAATATATATATACTCTGCTTGCGTCATGAAAATATGCAGTAGTTTCTATCATCATTGAAATACATTAACATCTGAGAAAATGTAAAAAAATAAATAAAAGTAGGGTGAGCTTGGTAGATTTCCTTCCTGCCTTGTGATACGCCCCGCTGTGCAGCAGCAAGACAGCGCTGGCTTCTCATAAACACCTTTTCGTCACATGTTGTCTATTTATTGCTCTGAATGTAGATGGCTGACAGTTTTTGCCGCCTGTCTTTTGTTGTCTTTTATGACCTTTTAAATATTAAAACTTTGCTTCATGTTTTCCTGTGTTTCCCGTTTTTGAAGTGCGGTTAAATCAGTTTCTGTTTCACGTCCATGTTTATATCTAGAGAAGCAAATCATAACGAAGTCAAACCTAAAACTTTGTGGACGCTATGATTAACTGGAAAAATGTTCTGAGCGTTTCATTGAATTAATGCATTTCTCTGTCAGATTAACTTTCTTGTGGTTTTGCTGTTTTATTCCTAATCCCTGTCCTCCCAGACTAAAACAGACAGCTGTCCCTCACCGCTCTATTATTCCTCTACTGTCCCTCCATCTCAGCACTATTCCTTCTCCACACACAGGCTATCTATCCTCTGTGTGACCTTGACTTGCTAGCACTCCAGGGCTTGTTCTCCCGTCCGCCTGTCCCACTTATTCTCTCCATCTCATATTTCCCTGTTCACCGCCACTCTTTTATATGCATTTCTAGCTTTAACTTTCTATCTTTCCTCCTGTAGCTGGTTAACGTTAACCGACATGACCCTTTTTCCTCCTGTCCCCGAGACTTGGAGGAGAAAGGAAACGGAAGCTGGTAGAGAAAGGAGAAGTGAAGGACCCCCCCCCCCCCCCCCTTCAGTCAGCTGGGAGAAGAGAACACTATAAAAATAACTGCAGCACTAAGATCAACATGTCTGCTTTATGAATGATCGCCACTCTCTCACTATTTGATGGACATTGACCCTGAATTGTATTCTGGAGAGCTTTCATGGGATTTACCAACATAATGAGGTGCATCATTTGAACTGAGGAAAAATGTACAAGAATTCAAACTTTTTGAGATAAAAAAAATCTTCGGATTGTGATTTAGGCACCCTGAGTCAAAGTTTTATTGGACCCATGTTTTTGCTTTATATAGAAACTAAAGAGTCCGGTGGGGGGACTCTTTCAATCTCCCTTAAAGAGAGTTTAGGAAAGTTTTTTATGAAAAATATCTTTAAAATTGTCTTTTTATTTAATGCTTTATGACTGAAATATAGTTGGATGAGCAGATTGACACCTCAGTAGCTCAGCGCCGATGCTTCAATCAACCTGTTTTCCTGAAATAACTGCGGGTCAGAAGTTCCCACATTGTTCGACAGATATGATGTTAAGTGCGTCCATCTTAAAGGCATCAACGATAGCGAAAAATCTAATCGTTATATTAAAGATGGACTTTGTGGATACTCAGAGACGAACAGCAACCAACTCTGACACCAATGGAAACTCCACGTAAGGTGGAATAAAAAAAACGTATTATGAGCTACGAGAACGAGCAGAAGAGTGATGCAGTTCTGTGTTTTCGCCACAGGTGGCAGTATCATTAGCAAACTCCATACTGCCTCTTTACACAGCAGCCATTCAAAATTTGCAAAGCAAAAGGTCTTTAAGCGAAAGACAAAAAAAAACTAAGTTTTGTGTTTATATGTGTTTAAATTTTTTTTATTATGCCAGCTGCTTTATTTTAGGACATGTCTTGTATTTATTTAATGAAATGAGTCATTTGAAAATAAAGTGGCCTAAAATGTCCAAAAGGCTGCAAGTTCCTCATTAGCAAACAATCAAACGGTACAAATGCGATTCAGTTTGCCTGTGCAGTGGGGGGGGTGGGGGGTCTCCAAACACAGCAGGTTCAAACCAACATTTCGTTGCAGGTGTTCCTGCAAAAGCAACTAATTGCCCTCCGTCGCAGACTGTTCCTCTGACTCCTGCAGTCCTGCAGATTTTCCCACAGCTGTACACATCTGTAAGCCCAATTTGAGCCGTTAATCATTTAATTGAGGGAAATAAACTTCAGATAAAAAAGATTTTCAATCAAAGGACACGTTTCTTTTTTTTGTTCCAGAGTTGTGTTTCCTGATATAACGTGTGCGGGGAGGGGGGGTGTTTCTAATCTAGGCTTTACATCTGATATAAATAAAGCAGGACAGGAAAACAAGATGGCTCCCAGCTGCTTTGTGCCATAAAGAATATAATACAGAGTCATGAACTCAGAGCCCAGCTAATCCTCCTTTAAAGCTTTGATCAAAGAAGAAGAGACTTGTTGAGCGCAGCTGCCAAGCCAGATACCTTTTTCTCTCGCCATCCAGCTCTGTTTCAATTCATCCTGCCCTAAGAGCCGTGGACGTTACAAGACAACCAGAGCAATTGCCCCAAAATAATTTCCCATTCCACATTAGTAAAATAGCCATGAAGTAGAGGGACATCATCAATTTCTACAGGGAAATAATAACAAAGAGGTTGGGAGCTCGCCGTCTGCCGCTGACACTCACACTTCATACCATGTTAAAGACTCCCCACAAATCTGCTCCTTTCTATTTCATTTCCTCTGCAGTTAAAATCCTTTGATGCCCACAGCCAATTTACAGAAACACACAGTAGAGAGTAAAATCCCCGGGTGTATAGAAGACCCTCTGATTAAGGGCCAGGTAACTGCCTGCATTGATCCACGGGTTTACCCGTCTATCGTATCGTATCATTGAACTGGATTCACTAAACTGAACTGACCAAACCAATTGAGGCCACTTCAGTTTGATCATATAATATCAGTTACGCAAAAATCTTATCTCAGTTCATTTTATAACAACAACAGATCAAATTCATATCAAGGGATACGGAAAGAAATGCATTAAAAATCTGTATCAATTCTATGGAAGAAAAACAGTCACTGGAATCTGCCTTTTTTATACGCCGCATTTTAAACAATTCAGAATTCAGAAAAAAAACTTTCCTGCCAGCCGTTTCTTCCGGATCAAACCTAGCGCCTTGGTGGACAGATGTTACCAGCTGTGATCGGCTCAGTTATTTCATTCAGTCCCATTAGATGAAAAACTCTAATGGCCGTCTATTAGCAGCTACCTGACGTTTTGTAATCATATCTATTTTAAGAGGAAAAACTAAACATTCAGTTTCATATAGTTGGGAACAAAGCTACGCCCAACTGTTGTGTCATGTGACCAAATGAGCTCATCTCATTGGTTAGAAGCTGCTCGACTGCAACACATTTGCAGTTGAATGTTTTGCAGGTAAATTTTCACCAGATAAAATTCAGTGTTCGATGTACAAAAAAAGGCAGATTCCAATGAGACTGTTTTTCTTCCATATAATTCCATTACATTAAAATCATTTCATAGGATTCTTTTAAACTAGAAGCGAGAAAAATCTGAATTACCGTAAATCCTCTAATAATGACCTGTCTGGCTGTCCGCGGAGGTAAATAATGGCCGGACTCTTATAACGATATTCCTAGGCCGTCCTCAACAACTTGTGATAGTAACATACATGTACCACAGAGGGCAATGTTTGCTAATGAATCCAAGCCGTTAGCATGGGAAGTCCCATCATTAGCGCAGACAGTGCCGCAGACAGGAAACCAGATTGTTTTGTTTTTATGACCGAAATTGCGGAAAACAACTTGTAAAGTTTGACCAGCTAAAAGATCAAGGTGCGTGAGAACGCTGGGACCCTTTTTCCACCATCATGTCCCTCCGTTGTCGGACTACTCGCCCCAACTCCCTCCCGCCTCGGCCGTATCTAGACCCACAGCGTGTAGCACAGACCACGCTTTAATATTGAGCATAAATCAAAAATGTCTGCGTCTAGCTCACTGCGACACACTGCTGCAGGAGGATAAACAGCCAGACAATCGTTCTGATCTGAAACCCAGATGTGATCACCGGTAGGTCTGGTTATAACCAGGCAGCGTTACAATGACAGAATTTCGTTGGCCTTTGTTGTTCTGATTTTCCCTTAAAATATACGATACCGGTAGCCTACTTCCACTTAGCCTGCCTCAAATAACATTTCGCTGTGATGGCAGAACAGTTTCCATTATTATTATTATTTTAGTTTTTCAGTTCTGTGTCTTTTTTTTCGTATTTCCGTGCAGAAAAATTGCAGCTGCTGGAAGATGTCTGAATAATGTTCTGTATATCGCTATGGTAACTGTACTTTTTCAGTAAATGAACCTGGTATTTTATAGGTTCAAAGAGACAAAAAAAATCTGGATTTTATTCATTCCACTGGTCGTCTGTTTTCATCAAATAGAAATAGAGGCCTGCCTCTAATTCTGGCCACCTTCCAATAATGGCCTGGACCAAGATGCACCTGAGTGAAATAAAGACCCCGTCCTACTGTATATTAGAGGATTTACGGTATAAAACAACACAGATAAATGCAGTTCCTGATGTGATGTCATAGAAATTAATGCAGATTGCATCACGCCGTTTTCTCTACACCATCCTGAGCAACTATGTGGAAACAGTGCAGTTCCTTCTAAAAACAGAGAAACAATAAAGCATTCAAAGTTAACGGCACCAGAAGCTCTGCCAAATACAGCAGCTAGGAGCTTCTTTGGTGGGAAAGAGTACGTAGTGTTTATGGCAATAATAGCTCCATCTGAAGCTTTAGACATAAACAGAGCTAAAGACAGAAGCACCAATAGTAGCCTACTGCCTATTATAGAAATGGAAATATGAAGACTAAATAAAGTCAATGGCAGAAATGGCTCTGTCCATGAAGAGGGGAGAGACAGCCGAACCCAGACTCCATGAGTCAGGAGTATTTTCTCTACAAAAGAGTCAGAACACTATTAACATCTGGACTGGAGAGAGAAACAGATGGACAGAGAGTACTTTCCGTGTAAGAATGCTGCAACTAACGATTAGTTTGTAAATCAATTAACCTGTCGATTATCTGTTCGATTGATCAATTAATAATCAGATAGCCAAAGGTTCCTTAAAGAAGATTTTTTACAAAATTAAGCCAGGTGAAACAAAAAGGTTTCCAGTTCAGGAGTTCTGGATAGAGCAGATTGACAGATTTTAAAAAATAGTTTTTCAAATACATTTTTGCAATCTTGATATAATTCCTGCTCTAAGTTGGTCGCTTTGTCAGCTAAAAGCATGTTTACAGCCTCTTCACTCCAGTTAACGATCAATTAATTAGTTAATTATTATTTCAATAATTTATTAATCTGATTAATCAAATTAATTGTTTCAGCCCTCTGTTGGTACTTTCATTACCTTCTGTGATAAAGTTAGAGCTGAAACAGCGAATGGCCCCGTCCAGCTGATCACCTACTGACTCAAAAGTATTTCTAAGTGAAAAAGACTTAATGGCAAAAATTGCTCTAGAAAACATTTGTTCAGAAAATAAACACAGTAAAAATAGCAGCACAGAGCCAGAATTACTTTTCATCAGAAAGAAAATAAAGAGAGTAAACAAGGATAATGGCGGCTGATGCTCTGACCACGACCCTGCAGGGGACAGAGATAGAGCCACACAAATAAAGGCTAGAACCACAAGTGTGTTCTAAGGAAAAAAACAAGCAGACAGCGGTCATTAAGTATTCATTATCTCCTTTATGGGATGCATAATATTTTCAGACTTGCAAATAAGTTAGAAATGCCAGAATAAACAACCAGTCTCTTGTTCTCTTTGGTACAGCTCCTGCATGCCAAGTATACGTCATTTAGACTGCAGGCCTCGACCAGAGGTTTGGAATCTGGCCCCAAACCAAATAAAGCATCAACCTAGATCAATATTAAACCTGATGGTATTAAAATAAATCACATTCTAGCCGTAGACTGAGGAGCTGCCAGATATAAAGCATAACCACCCAGTAAATAAAGCTAAAGTATGTTTTCCTTAATGTATAAACTCTGATAGCACAAGAAGATAAAATGCATAAAGGATGAAGCCATGCGTTGAGTTATTGTTTTCAGATAGAAAAAACTATTGAGTTTACCTGCACTAAACTGCACTTCATTTAAGACAAAAGTTCCCAGAGAAAAAAACACAACCACTATATCTTCTAACATTTCTCCAAACCAGACCCTCTGCCCGCAGTGGTAACGCCTCCTAATAGAAACTGTTGTACAATTTCAAGTTAATTAAAATCCATCAACAAAAGAAGGTTTAAAGAAAGTATGAAACACCTCGTCCTTTAAGAAGATTAACCTTCCACTGAAAGCAGCATACCTATAGGGTGATGACACCTGCCTCCTTTCTCTTTTTTCCACCTGCAGCAGGTTGTTAAAATCAGGCATAATCATGTAGAAAGCAACACTGTGCACCGTCCTAAGCTGTTTAATTCCAGCAAATACTGATCTTATAAAAATACAATCTTGGTCAGGTAGGTCCATTGATTCTTTATATTTCCAAACCAATTTAATCCTGCAGCATCAGTGGCTGAAAACACAAAGCAGGGAGGCCCTAATTTGTCTGTCAACAATGTAATGTTAAGATTATATTTATCATACAAAGTAATAATAATAATCAACAGTTCATAAGATTATTCTGACACTAAATGGAGTGTTGCTGGGCATATTTCTGACTGTCATCATGTTTACTCAATATTTTCTCAGGGGTATAAATAACAACCTGTTAGAGTAAAAAATATTGTGAGGTCTTTTTTTATATTTTTTTAAGTAATTTATTTACATTTTTTTGTTTTTTTGTGAGATCAGTATTGGTCAGGAACACTGATCTCTATTTATTTACTGGATTGCTGATTGCCTGAAAAAAGTAAAGCCACCGTCCACCATCTTGGTACTCCCATCTCCCAGGGAGATGCGCAGTGATAATGCCTCCCTGTGCAGCATTTAGCTGCAGAAACCAGCAGTTTTCTGTCTGCAGGAAGACGTTCCACTGGTAATTTCCCAGTCAGTGGATGAACTAAGCAATAAATCCATCTATAGCCGATGGATCCTATAGTTTAGTCTGCAGACTAACATTAGTCTGGCTATCTCAGACTGACTGGAAGACATTGACTGAGTTAGACATTGACATTGGGTCTAACGTTAGAAAATAGAAAGTAGAGGAAATAGAAAGTCATTCACTGTGAAATGTTAATGTAGGAATTCTTTATTACTAACGTTAGCCCGTCTGCAGCGGCCAGGGCTGACGTTAGCCCGTCTGCAGGGGCCAGGGCTAACGTTAGCCCGTCTGCAGCGGCCAGGGCTGACGTTAGCCCGTCTGCAGCGGCCAGGGCTAACGTTGGCCCGTCTGCAGCGGCCCTCTCTGCATAGCCGTGTGTGAAGCACCGCTGCCTCTGATGGCGAGTTTTTTGTTTTATTTGGCCAAAGTTCATTTAATTTGTGTTTATCTGACTGTGTTCATTATTATTCCTCCACTAAATGAAAAAAGTCATAATTTATTATTATCTAGAGACTATTAATAACAGGAGGTGAAATGCAGCTCCAGACTAGCTTTGAATGTTGTGATGTCATCAGTACGCTTCTGTTCCAGTTGACCCAGATTTATTCTGCGTGCTCCTGTTCTCCCAGAGTCCAGACTTTCCTGGGTTCTTCTCAGGATCAGACTTAGTGAGGACACGAGTCTGTATTCACCTTCTAGTGAATTAAGAAACGGCCTGAGTATCATTAAACAATTCAACATTTTAGATAAATAAAATCTCCAACAAAGTCACAGTCAGATTTCTTTATGTGTTTTACTCGAATCTTTCCACGTCTACGCATAAGGAAGGACTCTCAGAGTACTTTGGTCAAAAGCTTGAGTTAGATTTTTGAATTAATCAATAAGGCTAATTCAATGATGTTAGCATTTCCAGTATGCTCACTTTTACACAAGCAAGAGCCAACAGCTTGAGGTAAAAATTACAGTAATTACTAAAACATAGAAGTCAACTATCAAACCTCTTGGCTGAAAAACATGTTTAACCTGCAAACAATCAGATTTTAATGGCAGTGGAACCCGAACCAGCTGATTGACCCGGCGACTCGGCATGCGTCCCGCGTTAAAATCTCCTTCAAACGGCTCCAATTGGCATATGGTGAGAACACCAGACCCGGGTCAACCCATCGATTAGCTTGATACCATTGATACCAGTTGGGGGGTTAAATGTGAATGGGACAGATTCTTCCCTCCATTGGAAAAGGAAAGCAGTTGTTGCTATGGAAACCCAGTGCCAAGTGCATGGCTGTAGCTCTGTGGTGCAGGTTGACACACAATCAAACATTTGCCCATTTCTTAAAAAGTTAAATACGGTAAAATAAAACTATTTGAAAGGGATAGAAATGTTTTTATTCTTTTTCCTAACTTGTGATTTTCTGTCAGTCTGACAAAGATGCAACTTATATTTGGACGAATGTGTTTCCCCCGCTATTAGCTCGCTGTTATACCCGCTGCACTGATGCAGACTGGCTATTGAAGGGCTGAACAGTCCAATGCCTCTAGCCACTAAGTGGTTTGGGACGGCCCTTAATGCGGCGGACCCTCCACTGGAACGAGTAAATGGAGGGTTAGTGTTTGGGGGAGTGGGTTTGGGATTACTTTACTGGTTTCTATTGCACCGGTGACATCATCAATGTTAAACCCAGCGTGATGACCCCCCCAACATGCAGCGCGGGCAGGACAGAGGCCCTGCAGCTTGCCAGTGGGGGACAGACCCAGCTTTTTTTTTCCCTCAGTGGGAAGCGTCCCAAATACTGGTTGTTAGCGGATCGACCCGTGTTTGAAAAAACCCGTCAACCCACTAAATCCAGTGGGAAAGAGGATTTATAGAGACAAAAAAACACTGCAGCTGGCTTCAGCTGAAAATCCACCAGTTAAAACCAGTGAAGATTGTCTGATGAGGTGAAAACAACTCAGTTGTCTAAAAACAGAGTAAAGGATCCAGCTATTGTAATGTAACCCACTCATCTATGGAGTACTCTGTGAACGTGTCAATCAAAAAGAGGCTTTTGTCTCCAGCTTCATTGAATAATTCACTCTGCATGAAACAATATGTGAATAAACCTCATAATTTACTGAAGAAAATATGAACATCACAATCAAATGCTCAAACTCATTGAAAAACTCTGGATGTATTTATCTTCAGACTCTCCAGGTAGACCTCTGAGGTCAACAAGACAAAGGCTTAAAGTTCAGTCTCCTGAAAGAACACAAATATAAGGAATAACTTATGTCAAGATTTTAATTTAAGACAAAATGTCAAAACTTTAACACTGGTTTAAATGGTCTATACAGTCTTTGTGGCCTTTTGAATCATGATGTCAGAATGATCTTAGAAGTAGAGCCGAGTTTAGGGCTGATATGACCTCAAATCAATTTCACGATAAAGTTTAACCTCCTTTATCAGAAATAAAGGCATGTGCAGGAAATGCAACCAACCCACTTAGTATGTATTTATTGAATAAATCACATTACAGAATAACTTTAATTAAATATTAAGTCTTGTAGCCATTCAGGTTTAAACATTTAAAAATGTCTCATTGAACAGGAGAAAAACATTTCTGCTCAAAGGTAATGGAGCCTTTTGCACATCTTTGAACTCCACAGCGCGGCGGAGCTGCAGGTGGTGGAGGTCGGATGCGTTACTTTGGGAAGTTGCCACCATTTTCAGATTAACTTTCAGACTAACTTTGCATTTCGTTTTCTTTTGATCAGCTTCTATGGTGTAGTTTTGGTGACACCGATCTGAGCGTGCAGTGAGAACAATGTGCATGGTTTAAACTCACACGCCCTGGTCCAAAACCCAACTCTGACAACGCGCTCTCCACTTCTTCTCTGCGCTTGGCTTCATCTCTGCTCTCGCTCAGTTCCACAGGATGTGATGTCATTAGCAGCCACCGCTGATGTAATATTTACAGCTTTGTTAGCGGCTTTTTCACTGGGCTCATTCGCTGTACTCTTCTCATTGGATCGGCGGAGTCATGTGATTACGCCCAAGCTAACGTGTCAATCAATCAATCAATCAATTAATCAATCAATTTCTTTATTGCCAACTCCAATTTACATTGTAATCGAAATTTCAGTTTCAGTACAGACCGTTCGGGGAAGGATTTGTTGATCCCATGCATGCCGCATAACGCTGCCTTTGGCGCGTTCTAATGGCTGCCAGGGGTCCCACCGTGAGGCGGATCCCCATAGCGCTGCCTTTAGGGGGGAGGAAATACCAGCCACCCTGACACACAGGAAAAACAGCAGAGTTACGATTATTTCTTTAACTGACATGAGAAAACTGTCGATAGTTATCGTAGTGACTGCCAGTAACGGTAAAAATCCGGTTTATTGCCGAGCCATAGCTGGAACAACATTCATGTTAAGTCAACCGAGAATTAACTGCAGGATAAGACCAGCTTTGAACAGCAAGAGGCAAGAGCTAAAAAGATCAAATAAAAAATGATAAGGTGAGACTGATCTCCCAGCATGCGTGGGTTCTCTCCAGGTACTCCAGCTTCCTCCCACAGACCAGAAACATGACTGTTAGGTTAATTGGCTTCTCTAAATTCTCCTTAGGTGTGAGTGTGAATGGTTGTTTGTCTCTGTGTTGCCCCGCCATGGACTGGACCCCGCCTCTCACCCGTAGGCAGCTCTAGATGGGCACCAGCAGCCCTCACCACCCCAGCTGGGATAAAGCATGAAGGAAAATGGATGGATGGACTAATTAAGCAGTCAATGATCAAAAGCTGACCGTTTTCCTTTAATCCAAAGGGAACATGCTGGGAAAGTTCATACCTCCTAAAACTGAAAACTCCTACGTTTGTTTAACTTTTTACATCCATCCACAACAAATAAGCTCATCTCAAGAACTTAGTTCCTCAGTAAAGAAGAATGATGAATCATGAAAGGAAGAGCTAGAGTTCCTTAGAACGGACAACAGTCTGCTTCACTCACAATAATATTCGACTTCTGGAGATGCTGAGGGTTTGGATCAAGCTGCCAGCAATGTAGAAGGAGCTAACAGCATCAAGTTCAAAGAACTGCAGTTCTTTCAGGATCCCATGAAAATATTAAAACACCACATTAAAATCTCCATACCCTTCCTATTGTACCATATTTTTCGATCACTACCTCCAGCAGGATGAATGATGCACTGTGTCAAAGCTCAAACCATCTCAAAGTGTCATTTTGAAGATGACGGTCAGTTCAGATCCTGATATCAACGATAACCACGGGGATGTGACGCAACGGCCAATGCATCATGAATGGACGGCCAACATGTTTGCAGCGGTCATGTCCATGTGGAGAGTAATCCATCTGAAGCTTGTTGAGTTTTTGCCGGTTGTTTCAACGGTTGAAGTTCCGAATTCTGCTGCTGGGATTGTTGTGGCAGAAGGTTCGCCAGCCAGTTTGATTGTGGCCAGTTTGTCGGAAACATCTAGCTAACCAGTTAGCAACTTAGTGTTAGCTCTACGCCTGCCGAAGACACAGACGTCCATCCCCGTGAACACTGGGACGCAACTCAATGGGAAAGGAAAGGATTCTGGTTTCAACCGTTGCGTATATTAGCTGCGACATATGAATCAAGATGCTATGACCGAAAACATTTGATTGACAGATGACCGTTGATATATGATTGGCTGAATTTAGGTGTTCAGGCTGATGTAGAACTAACTGGCCTGCAGAAGATAACGGAAAAAACATAGATTTTAAGACAGGATTTTTTTTAAATAGAAATTTTCTAAATTTTGGGACAATATGGTCTGATAAAGAGAACATTTATATACATGTTTAAGCCAGAATGATTTGACATTTAAATATGATTTCCTTACGGCTTTAAGGCTTGATATACTGATAGGACAGAAGACAGGATGAATATAACATAGAAGTGACCGTAAACTCGTGTTTTTTGTTCTTATTTCTTGCTCTCCAGAGATTTTTACTGCTTTAGGTCTCCAACCACCATCAGCATCATCTGCTGGATCTGCTGCTGCTGCTTCCCTCTCTCAGCCATGCAGTGTTGTGGTCCATATGTGAGTTGATCACGTTTCACATCAGGAGGGGGGACCTGAACAAAATAGGGCTCCTCCTACTCCACCTCTTGCACCAGCCTCACCTCCTTAACCTCCTCCTGTACCGGTCCCCAGGAGCAGCAGGTGTTATTCTTGTACAACCTGAAGATTTAGGTGGTAATTAGCATCACCTCCCAGACCGGGAGAGTTATTTCTGCTTGGAGGGGAGGAAGCAGCAGCGGAGAGAGGAGTGCGTTATGAGCATCCGTGGGGAGAGGGGGAATCACGCCTCAAAAATACGTGGGAGATATTACTCAAATATTCCTCCTTTCTCCCCGTCTTTATCCCTCTTAATGCGGCAGTGTTATCTCCCTATAAGCAGAAAGATGCCTCTTTGCCTTTTTTTATTTTTTCCAAGATGCTGCAGAGCGCGAAAGATGATCACCTATTTAGACCAATAGGTTTCCTTCTTTGAAGCTCCAGGCTTTGACCTTGGGGTATGTTGCCCTAAATGTCCACAGAATTAAAATAAGCACACCAATTCAAACTGTGCACACTTGCAAATTCGCGCACGACCTGAGTGGAAGCGCGTAGGAGCGCGTTCACAATGGATTGGTTTAGAAAAGAAGCGAGAAGCGGGATCCGTGTTAGAGATAAGCATCCTCCAAGGAGGCAATTACCGGAATTGATATTACATAATGACAGCCCACACTTTTCAGCACCATGCGCTGTCCGTGCAGGAGAGAGGAGGACACCTTGTTTGGAGTCACCTCCAGCAGAAATGAAACACCTTCAAAGTGTCTGAATGATTGCAGTTGCTGACAGGATCTCCTTACCTTTGCTGGGATCTTCTTCCCTGTTCAGATACATGGCTGTGTGACTTCACTCCCCACCGAATACAATGGCGTTTTCTCTCACTTATCTGGAAATATTAGTCCTGATTTTTATTCTTATTCTTATTTCTTGCACCGTGAACTCCGCCGCTGGTTTGTAGTAGTAGCTGTTTATTGTTTGGCTGCTGCTCTGCTGCCTCTCCTCTCCTCCTAGTGGATAGGTAGGCTAACCAGTCCGAGACTCTCACTACACTCCCTCCCTCCCTCTCCTCCCTCCTTCTCTCTCCGTGCTCTGACTTAGAGGACAAAATGGGAGAGTGACTTTTGCAGCTGCGTAAAGTCTCCAGCTCTGCTCATTATGTTTAATTCATACCTTCATCTTTCTGATCAGCTTTACACTTTATGTGTCCCTTGTGTTATAAAAAAAAAACACTGTATATAAGTACAATGATTTAAAAAAAAAACACACAGAAAAAACTGTTGCTTTTCTTGGACCAGAACCCAGGGCGGCATGACCTGTGGGCGGTATGGGTGGTTTTCCAAAAAAGTAAAAAAATAAATAAAAACAATCCACTGGACTTTGTTTCCAAGTTTGAAAACGTTTCTCTTCCATCAAGGAAGCTTTTTCAATTCAAAATGTCAGAAATAGTGTTTGGTTTTCTCTTATCTCTTTACAAAGCTTTTTAACTCCAGTGTATCAGCTGTATTATCATAACTATGTTGATTGTGCACATTTGTAAAGCACCTTGTGATCTCAATGTCTGTGAAAAGTGCAGCTTAAATAAACCTTACTCTCACTTCCTTGACTTAATACTTTTTTTTTTTCTTATGGCCATATTGGGGGGGGGGGGTTACTAGAACCATGAATAGAAACATTTTAGTTTAATCCCAGTCAAACTTACCTCCAGTACCACTAAATACAGCTGAAAAACTCAACATTTAGACGTGTAACCTTGTTAAAATATCACTAAAGAAAACCTTGAATGTTCTACAATAATAACAAATGCTTAAAGTTACAAGCACATTTCATTCACCTGTCTAACTCTGCTGGGCTACCAATTATCATTCATCTTATCCACCTGCTCCTGCTGCTTTATATGAGGCTCAGTCCCAGCTATCAGGGCCAGATTGTTGCCTTCGAGTTTGACTTCGATGCCTTAGTTTTTCTTTTTGAGTTTTTGCGGCACTAGTGGCTAATTTTTATGGACAGCAGCCTGAAAGAGGGGTGAGAGAGGGGAAGACTCATGCAGCAGAGGACCACAGGGTCGCCCACGTCGAGGACGAAGGCCTCCATACATGGGTCGTGTGCAGTAACTTCCGGGCCACTGAAGTACGCCCGATGCCTCAGTTTATGTTCTCAGAGGCTAGTGGTGGGAGAAGTTGTCCTGATCATGTCCTGATCATAGCCACTGAGCATGAACTGTTCCTGTTCTGACTCAGTGGAGGGAACTAGTTTTAACATACTGTAGTGTTCCAGATATCCTGCCTTGTTCTGCCTCTCAACTACTGAGCTTGCCTGTTTCCATCTGAATGTTTCTGCCTGAACTTTGTGGATTCCTGGAACCCTGGACCTGGCTGTTCCTGTTCTGATCACAACCCCTTACCGGGATTTGGACTCCTGGATCTCAGAACTGTCCTGTTCTGAACCGGTTCGGATTCCTGCCTGTTCTCTGGGGCGGCTGTATCTGGTTGACTCTGGGCAGCTCCTGCCACATCTCATTGGCAGCCCGTCAGCTGGATCCCACCTCGCTCTAAGGGGATGGACTGAACTATTCAACCAGGTACGTGACTCACATGGATAATCATCTTCTGTCACATTAACATGGCCACTTAGCCGTGTTTCTCTCTAACCGGAGATGCCACTGATTTTTTCCCCTCAACTTTTTATTGTCATTACACTGTCACAATTACTGAGCAACGATATACATCCCCTATGGAGAGCAGTGAGCTGCCATTGTGCGGCACCTGGGGAGCAGTGTGGGGTTAAGGGTCTGGCTCAGGGACCCAGAGTGGAGGCTGTAGGGCTCAAACCGAGCACTGCTCTAACCACTAGCCTGGTGGCTATCACCGGGGATGGGTGGTGCCCTGCCTCCCCCCCATAGCCGCTGCAGATCCACAGCACCCCATCCTGATTTTAATAAATGCTTTGAATCTTTCCACTGTCTCTCACCTTAAGTCCTGGGTCCTAAGTTCTGAGCTTATGACAAAAAAAACATCAAATAACATTTTGAATTTTCTAGTAACAAAGTTAGTCCTGAACAGGTGAATGTTAAATCTGGATTAAACTGAGGAAAATCATTTTAGACGTCTGGTGGGTAAAAACCTTGGACTGTTTAGGACAGAAGATAATCTATTGAGGAGAATAGCAGCAAAGATGGAGGAAGATCAGAACGAAGAGTAAACTGGAGTAGCTACACGACCAATGATCCGATTTTTATCAATTCAATTCAATTCAGTTTATTTATATAGCGCCAAATTCACAACACATGTCATCTCAAGGCACTTTACAGTTCAACCAGATCATACAGTCAAATTGATACAAAGTTTTCTATCTAAGGAAAACCAGTTGATTGCATTGACTCATTGACTCAAATACAATCCCTCACACTAAGCATGCTTGCAGCGACAGTGGAGAGGAAAAACTCCCTTTTAACAGGAAGAAACCTCCAGCAGAACCAGGCTCAGTGTGAGCGGCCATCTGCTGAGGCCCACTGGGGTTCAAGGAGACAGAAGCAGAGATACAAAAAGCAGCTGTAAAAGGCGGCCCCGTCCAGGAAACACACAGCCAGGCAGACGAGCTCCAAGGCAGCTCCCATGCCAGAGGATGAAGAGAGCACATCCACATCAGCCTTGTTTCAGAACTCAGTTAGGGACAAAAACTGATCGGGCATTTTTGTTAGAGGTTATTGCAAGTTAAATGGGGATGCAGCCAAGTATGTCAGCACTTTTTTCCTGTTTATTGGAGATGGAAGCTGTGATGGTCTCCACCACAAACTGTCACCTGTTTTGTCTGTTTCACCGTTTGTGAAGACATTTTCCTGTGTCCTCCATGGCGGAAATGCTTTGTCCCTCACAACATGTAGAATGGAGATAAGGTGGGAATGCTGTACTTTAATGGAGTGATAAATGCACTCATTTTAAACCCAATTAAAAACAAAGTACAATGCCTCACGCTCCATTAGTCCTAAAATCAATAATGGAAAGAAAACCAACCCCTTTAAGGTACATCTACCTGAACCTCATCAACATCCACATTAAAAAACACAGTGTTCTGTCAGATCAGCATACACATAGTCAATGCCTGTTTATCCCTTTAGTTTTGAACAAAAATAAACTTTAAACTCCCTCAATGGGCGTGTATCCCTTTAGTCATGTACAAAAAACTATTTACTTACTTTTAGGTGTTTTTGAAGAATATGGCGATCCAACCTTAAATAGCTTTTTGTAGATGAGTAAAGGGATGTACACCCATCGAGGTAGTTTAAAGTCTATTTTTCATATAAAACTAAAGGGATAAACAGGAGTAGAATAGGCGTATGCAAACCCGACGTCTTGCTCACGCGTGTCGACTGTGGGTATGCTGGTCTGACAGAACACCGGCCTTAATATCGAATTTTTAAAATCTAAAAAGGAGAGGAATGCACAGTGTATGCAAAGGAAACCCCTAAATAATTTTGTGAAAGGCAGCTTTTCTTTTGGGCCTCCACTATGCTGAGATATAAACTTTCCCTAATTATAACCTTATAGCTTTACTTTAAGGTTTGTTTTGGTTCATTCACGCAAATTCACGTTAACTCAGCTTAGAAAATGTGGGTTGTTTTTCTCCCGCTGCAGCATTTTATAGTCACAGGCTGTAACCTCATGAATCCTTCATTATACTCTTTATAATACACATCAAATCATATAAATAAAAATAACCAGTTATTTATTTTTCCCCATGTTCTTCTCTATCAACAAAATAACAGCCTTGACCCTTTAAGCCCCATTTCTACAATATTTTTGAAGACTGAATTCTTTTCCCTGTTTTTTATTGAAGGAAATTTATAGATCACTCCGTCCAATTGATGGTCCAGGACCATGGACAGCACCCTGGAAGACAGAATCAAACTAGAAATGATGTTTTATAACCTAAATGTTTGTTTGTGCACGCACTAAGTCTTTATAATCATTTGAAACTAATTTTAAGTCAAATCTTTCTCCGTTTAAGACTCATGGGAGACTTTGTCTACAATCCTACTGGAGACAAATGAAAGGAAAACTTAAGCTTTGAAAGAACTCTGTCTTATTTTATGTTAGGATTAATACCACGGTTTGATTTTTATCAGCTTGGTTTTGCGCTTCTTTAGCCTTTCCAAAACTTCTGGACAACATTTGACATTTTTTCAATAATTTCCAATCTTTACAAACATCATGGCTTTGTAAGCATATGGTTGATTCCCTAGATTCAAAGTAAAGAGTGTCTCACCTGTGGATTTATGCTTTACCTAAAAGACTCTCTTTCCTTTTGTTTAAACCAATAATAATCAGCAGAGGAATCAGGAAGAATAGCGTGGATCTCCATGAGGCTGGTTCTGTCTTAAGCTCATTTGATTGATCCCAGAAAGAGCCAAAACAAAACATTATATATATATATATATATATATATATATATATATATATATATATATATATATATATATATGCAAGAACAAATTGTCCAGCCATGCAATGCTAGCAGAAGAAATGTGTTCTGTGTCTCAGGGATAAATACAAAAACAGACCCATCAAAGAAACTGAAGCTGCTAAGCGACGTTAATTGGGGAAGAAATGCAATGGGGATGTTTTGATTTCTTGCAGGGATACTTTGCAATGAATGAGGAAGTTTTACATTTAAAAGAACATGTTGTGATATAAGGAAAGAACTTTTTAAAGCCATATTTCAAGGAAGTTAAAGATCAGGCATAAATAGCTCATCGGGGGGATGATGACTTTCGATGCATCAACATTTAATTTCAGTCCATTAGAAACATCCTGGGCTTTAAAACCTCCTGAGCTACAGAAGCTCTGCAGAGAAAAACTGTATGAGAACCTGGTGGAAGGATATTTGCACCAAATATTATTTTGAAATGCAATTCCAACAAATATTAAATGAATGTATTTAAACATCTGACACTAGATTTATTTATTTTATCTCTAAATGACCTAGAAAAGGAAACGTAGAATCTGATAAAATGTCATACAGAAAAAAAGGTTTCAGAGATATATTCTTCCCTTTATCAGCTCCTCCTTGCTTTAATGTTTAAAGGCAGTTTTTGTGCTTCAATCTTTTTTCTTGTTTTGTTTTTTTAAAGGTTTCTTGTCTTTACTTAACCCAGACCTCCTCTGTGGTTACCAGCATCAGGGTCAGGTTTTTATTTCCTTATTTTTAAACCCAGGACACTTTTGCATTGTGTGCTTATTTGTTATTTGTTCTTCACTCATAACTCTCTAAAGGACACAAACTCAAAGAAATTAATTTTGTATTTTCAGTGTAAATCAAAAGGGAAATAAAACCTGAATCAATATGAAATAGTTATTGATGACCCAGTGGAGCAGCGGTTGGCCATGATGCCTGCGAGCAAAGCAGTTTTATTCTGGATGGGACCTTTCTGCACAGCGTCTGTCTGCACTGATAAATAGGCTGGTAAGAAAAGAGAGAGACGCCGACATGTTATTGGTTTGGAAAATGTCTTTATATATAAATATACAAGTGCAAAGAATTGTGCCTGAGAAAAAAAACGAACGTTTTTTTTTTTCATTTTTTCCATCGTTAAAGCAGAGGCGTATGGTGTCCAGGCAGTAACCGATGTACACTGAGGGGTGGCCAAAAGCGGATCGGTGTCAGAACCTTAGGGTCCATCTGCTCTGTTCCAACAGGAACGAGCAAAACATCCATATTTTATAAATAAAGACAAACTAGACTTTCCTACAGCTTTTACTAACAAATAGACGCATTTATCCATGCTGTCTAAATTAAAGGTATAGTGGAAAAAATTTCAGGGTCAAACATCTTTTCTGCACAAAAAGAATATTTACATGTACTAACATCTGCATTAAATGAATTTTTAAGTTATTATTAAAGTAGTTGTTTATCTATGATTTCACTGAAGACTCTTAGATGACCTGCAGAGGTAGAATTTTCTCTTTACCCAATGGAACATAAATTTAGTTCTGAAAAGAGAATTAATTTTTGTATATATTAACTTTAATGTTAGTATATTGATGTGTATAATTAACCACAGCGTTTAACTTGTCAAGTAATTGTTAATAAATTAAAAACTAAAATGTTTAATAAGTTTGAAAATTCCCCTTATGAGTATTATTGTTGCCGCCGTCTGTATTTGAGGGCAAATGAATGGTAGGGGTGGCCACTGATTGGCTAAGGGTGGCCATGGCCACCTATGCCCCCCCCATCTAGCTCCGCCCCTGCTTAAAAGCACTGATGACTAAATGCAGCTTTAAAATTTTATAATATTTTACACTATATATTTATAATATTGTATATTGTCATGTAAAATGATGATTAAATCTAAAGTACTTAAACCAAGCAGACGTTCATTTTAATTCAAAGCGTCCCAATCTGTGAAAATCTGAGCCAAACATGATTGATTTCCCACTGAGGAAGCATTTGGTTATTGAAGCAACAGCAAACTGTTGTAATTTGGAGATTTATTTAGTGAAACCATTTAAAAGACTTCCATTATTTTTTAGGGTTATCATTCCCCTATGCCCAACTTAAAGTCGTAGGGAAGTCATATTTAAATGTCAAATCATTCTGGCCTAAACATGTATATAAATGTTCTCTTTATCAGACCATATTTTTCCAAAAGTTACCAAAATTACCATTAAAAAAGTTCCTGTCTAAACTTCTGTTTTTTTTCGTTATCTTCTGCAGGCCAGTTAGTTCTACGTCAGCCTGAACACCTAAATTCAGCCAATCATATATCAACGGTCATCTGTCAATCAAATTTTTTTCGGTCATAGCATCTTGATTCAGATGTCGCAGCTAATATACGCAACGGTTGAAACCAGAATCCTTTCCTTTCCCATTGAGTTGCGTCCCAGTGTCCACGGGGATGGACGTCTGTGTCTTCGGCAGGCGTAGAGCTAACAGAACTGGCAGCGTTGCGAGGCAAGGGCTCAAACATGTACGGCTGGAAGCCTTCTACACCAAACCAAGCTTCTGCCGCCCTGGCGTCCTCTTCCACAACATCCCCGCTTTCCTCCTCTAAATAAAAAATGGATGACGGAGGAGACTCATCCACGACCTCCGACACTAAACTCTCCTCCTCTTGCATGTTTCCGCTGTCCATAGCGTTCCTTGACAGCGTCGTTCCACTGCTGGTCATGGCTGAGGGAAGGAAAACATTTAAACCTTCTGAGGCTAAAATGAGAAAACATGAAAGGGATCGAGGAAAAACAAGAGTTCATCTTGGAAAGGAGTTTGTTTGTTGGTGCAGAATGAAAGAAGAAGCCGAATGTAAAACCGATTCTGTTTTCTCAACTTTATTATTAGACTGGTAAGTTAATACTTTGCTCCTAGTTTACAGTGAGAGATCTTTGTTATTATTTTCTATGTTTAGTAGAAAGAAAATACAGGCAGCTACAGGTCTAGCGCCCCTAGGGGCCAAAGGTTACACGAAATAATCAATGGATCATTATTTACACCCAAAACTAATACGTATTCGATGATTTAATGAATTTAGCGTTAATCAGTAAAAAAATTCATCTTTTTCATGGCAATCACTGAGTCTGGGAGCGGCCATGTTTGCCCAAATATAGTAGCCCCTCCCTCCTGCCATCTTCCAGCAGTGACGTCACGGTGCGGTAAGCCTAGCGCCATTCTCCCCGCTTTACAAGCTAAATCAATGGGAACTACTAGACACATCTGCAATCAACAACAATTATTGAAGATTTCCAGAGGACTTCACCATTGAAATTCACCAGAGCTATAGTGAAACTGACAATGCCCACGTGCATGGCAGCTGGATGTTGGAATACATCGGGTAAAAGTGGAAAAAAGAGTTATTCCACCTTTCTGATTCCTGATCCTCCACGGACGGGTTGGTCGTTGGATCGCCAACTTGAAGAGGGAGGATTTGCCATCGAACTTCTGGCCAGAGAAAAAACCCGTAATATGTAGCCAACATTTGGAAGAAGAATGTTTTCAAGATGACTTGGATAATAGCGCGTTGTGACAAACACCAGATACAGCACTGGGACTTGATCAACAGCCGATACCGCACCGTGACAATGTCACTAACCAGTAGGTGGCAGTAGTGTTCTTTGACAAACATGGATGCCTCCAGTAAAGCACATTCACATGAAAATGACTCTGAATTAAAAACACTGATTATTTATTGAACAGGATGGAATCATTTTATACTTAAACACTGAAAAAAATCTAGAAATAAGTAAAGAATTTCTTAAATTAAAAGTATTTACCCTTATTTTGAGTGTGTAAATAGTTTGCCAATAGAATGGATATTTTTATTCTTAAAAACAGATAATTAGATAATATACACTAGAAATAAGATAATGCAATTGTGTTCTCTTATTTTAAGTGTAAATTGTCTTGTCCTATTGTCAAAATTTCTCTTTTATCTCCTCAATTCAAGAACAAATGCAGCTATTTTAAGAAAAAATAACGTATCTAGATTTAGATTTTTCCAGTGAAGTAATTTCAGAAGTTTAAATTCTGAATATGACTTTTCCTTTAATGCAGTAAGCCTTGTAGGATATTTCTACTAGATTTGCACATCTACAGACTTAATGCTCCCCATTCTATGCACCTTCACTCCTCTTCAATCAGACTGCATCTAAAGCATCTTTAAAGAACCGTTTAGCAGTGGATCAGCCGTTCCCACTACCTGTTTCAGCCTCAGTGCAGTCCTTGTCCTGCTGGACGGTGAACCTCCCCTCTGGATGGAATAATTTCAGATTTAAAGAACTTTCTGAATATGACCAAACTTTTCCGTTGAATAATTCTCTCTGCATGAATGATAACTGATCTATTCCGTATCGGTAATATTACAATAAATGAAAAGTTTCAAATTAATGCCGTGGGGCTAAAATAGCTTTTTTGTGTCAAAAACAGAAATAGGATTACAGGAATCAAAAAGTGATTGTACCCAAAAAGTGGGAAGTGGAGAAAATAGTTTGAATCTGGTTTCAGGGGCAGAATGATGAAGTAGAATCCTTCATTGTATTGTCAGGGTTTAAGAACATAATTAATAAATAAATGGCGAAGGAGCAGATCAACTGATAATGACTCCTCACTGACCGGGGAGACCAGCAACAGTAGGATGATCTATAAAGAAAATGAAAAATAGCAGCAACTGTGATAAAGCATTTCAACTCCTAAAGTTATGGAAAGTAAGAACAAACATTCCTTCCTCAATCAGAGCCGTTGCTTTGCAGCAAAGGCCTATCAGGTCATCTTTACTATCAAGTTCAGATTTCAGTTTTTCCAGACATGGAGAACGGGACTTGAAGGATCCTCCGAGCTTCACTGCAGGATCTGTTTTTAACTTAGAGGCATTTCAAGAACGCTGGAATCAGGCGTCATCAGTAGGAACAATAAAAAGGAAGCCATTCAGGATAAAATGAAACTAGAAGCTGAGGTTGTCCAACCTTTAGACCTCAATCACTTTCAAAACCTTGAATATGATCGATAGACCGTGGGGGACGAAGTACTCAGCAGTAGTACTTGAGTAAAAGTACTGATACTCGTAGTTAATTCTTACTCAACTACAAGTAAAAGTTTCTCAGTCAAACATTTACTCAAATTAAAGTACCGAAGTACAGGTGCTGGTCATAAAATTAGAATACCATGAAAAAGTAGATTGATTTCAGTAATTCCATTTAAAAAGTGAAACTTGTATATTATATTCATACATTACATACAAACTCATATATTTCAGATGTTTATTTTGTTTAATTTTGATGATTACAAATGACAACAAATGAAAATCTCAAATTCATCATATCAGAAAATTAGAATATTACTGAAGACCAATAAAAACAAAGGATTTATAGAAATGTTGGCCAACTGAAAAGTATGAACATGAAAAGTATGAGCATGTACAGCACTCAGTATTTAGTTGGGCCTCCTTTGGCCTGTATTACTGCAGCAATGCGGCGTGGCATGGAGTCGATCAGTCTGTGGCACTGCTCAGGTGTTATGATAGCCCAGGTTGCTCTAATAGTGGCTTTTAGCTCTTCTGAATTGTTGGGTCTGGTGTATTGCATCTTCTTCTTCACAATACCCCATAGATTTTCTATGGGGTTAAGGTCAGGAGAGTTTGCTGGCCAATTAAGAACAGGGATACCATGGTCCTTCAACCAGTTACTGGTAGCTTTGGCACTGTGTGCAGGTGCCAAGTCCTGTTGGAAAATGAAATCTGCATCTCCAAAAAGTTGGTCAGCTGCAGGAAGCATGAAGTGCTCTAAAACTTCCTGGTATGTGGCTGCGTTGACCCTGGACCTCAGAAAACACAATGGACCAACACCAGCAGATGACATGGCACCCCAAACCATCACTGACTGTGGAAACTTTACACTGGACTTCAAGCAACGTGGATGAAGTGCCTCTCTTCTTTTCCTCCAGACTCTGGGACCTTGATTTCCAAAGGAAATGCAAAATTTACTTTCATCAGAGAACATGACTTTGGACCACTCACCAGCAGTCCAGTCCTGTTTCTCTTTAGCCCAGGCAAGACGCTTCTGACGCTGTCTGTGGTTCAAGAGTGGCTTGACACAAGGAATGCGACAGCAGAAACCCATGTCTTTCATACGTCTGTGTGTGGTGGTTCTTGAAGCACTCACTCCAGCTGCAGTCCACTCTTTGTGAATCTCCCCCACATTTTTGAATGGGTTTTGTTTCACAATCCTCTCCAGGGGGCGGTTATCTCTCTTGCTTGTACACTTTTTTCGACCACATCTTTTCCTTCCCTTCGCCTCTCTATTAATGTGCTTGGACACTGAGCTCTGTGAACAGCCAGCCTCTTTAGCGATGACCTTTTGTGTCTTGCCCTCCTTGTGCAAGGTGTCGATGGTCGTCTTTTGGACAACTGTCAAGTCAGCAGTCTTCCCCATGATTGTGTAGCCTATAGAACTAGACTGAAAGACCATTTAAAGGCTTTTGCAGGTGGTTTGAGTTAATTAGCTGATTAGAGTGTGGCACCAGGGGCCATCAATTTTGAACCTTTTCACAATATTCTAATTTTCTGATATGATGAATTTGAGATTTTCATTTGTTGTCATTTGTAATCATCAAAATTAAACAAAATAAACATCTGAAATATATGAGTTTGTATGTAATGTATGAATATAATATACAAGTTTCACTTTTTAAATGGAATTACTGAAATCAATCTACTTTTTCATGATATTCTAATTTTATGACCAGCACCTGTACTCACTTTTGAAAATATTCAAGTATTCAAAAATACAAATACATTTTTCTGATATCAGAACATTTCTGTTTAATTTCCAGAGTGATTTTAAAGAACCTGTAACTTTCAGAAACCATCTGATGTACTGATGCATAGAAGCACCTGCTATAGATTCTACACCACCTGGAAAGAACCAGCGATAAAAATGACTAAAACAAAAAGGACAGATATTTTACTATTATTTCTTATTTAAAAATGAACCAAAAAGAAAACAGGACAGTCTTGATTCCCCTCAGACTTTCTCTATGGAATAGGTTTGGTTGAGGTTTTGAGGACCTAAATGCAGAGGTGAGGAGGCAGAGGTGAGATCTTAACGTTTTAATGAAATTACTCACAGGCAACCAAGGCAGGAATCCAAAAATCCAACATAAAAATGTAAAACAAACCAGAAGCTTGGAGACATCAGGGAAAAGGAGCATGAGGAGCGAGGGGAGGACGAGGAAGCAGCCCTGAGGAACGGCACAGGGAGAGTTTATCTGGCAGACTGAACAAAGAATGGACTAATGAGCTGATCGGGAGCAGGTGTGAACAGAGGAGTCTAGAAGGAGAAAGGGAAAAGGAGACCAACACCAGAGGGCAGCAGAGGGCAATCAAGAAAAACCCAAGAACCCAAATACATCCAGAAAACACAACAAAATAGGAATTAAACCAATAAAACTAGAAAACAAAGAAAAACATGGATCACAGGGAAACTGAAAACTCAAAGAAAACTTAACAGAATCAAAACCGTCACATTTTTAAGGTTGAATCTATTAGACAAACTTTATTGTCATTTCCTGCACACAGGGTGTAAACAAACCAAATGTTCAGTGCAGCAGTGATCAAATGTAAACAGGCTGATCAGCTGAGACTCAGATATGATTTACAGTTTTTCAAACATTCAGCTTTTTTCTTTCTTTCTTTTTTTCCTTATTTAATATTATTATTGAATAATTATTATTAGAAAGCGGAGTGTCTATTGCACGGGAGTGGCGGCCTAGTGGTCAGGGCATAGAGCTTGGAATCCAGAGGTTGAGTCTCATTCCAATAGACTATAATTCTGGGTCCCTGAGCAAGACCGTTACCCCACACTGGTAACAACTACCGCCTTAATAAAATGATAAACTACTAATAATATCTGCTCTGAGTTTCTCTCATCTGTGGAACGTCAGCAAATCTGTAGATCAGTGGCGTCCAGATTCAGTCCATAGGGCTGCTATCCGCCATGATGGATGAAAAAAACAGCAACAGAGGATTAAAAAACATGATCTGAACCAAAAGGAACAAAAAAGGAACTTTCCACTCGTGGAAAGTTATAAACTCTGCTCCAACCACTAGGCATTCACTCCCTAAACTAAGATTAAACTAAACTGAAATATAAAGGAGATCAAAAGGACAACACATATTTTCCAATAATTTTACAAAGCGAATATTTGATCACTTTAATGACTTTTTGGGCTACAATTATTAAAATACCCAAACAGAATAAGAAATACAGTATAAAGGATAATCTTTTATTCCCTGCAAATAATTATTTTATTAGGAAATTGATATGTTTTCACACATTAAAATGTGTAAAATGATGAGGCTTGTATCTAAAAATAGTTAAATCAGAAATCATTTTGCAGAGGCCTCTTCATTTCTTCCTAAAGCTACGGACCCTTTATGCTCCTGCAACAGATCAGGAACTCTCAGAAATGTAAAGTGAGCCATTCATCACTTTCCTGGTGCAAGGTTGAGTTTGTAGCTTTGCACCTTCAGCCTGAATGAGCTGCAGAAAGTAGATTATTTAAGCTGTTAGTAGCCTTAGCCTTAGATCTCAGCCAGCCAAAGTACAGGACTGTTTTGACCTTGACTCTGTCCCAGAAACAGCTAGTTATAGGAAGCAATCTAAAACTATTTCTTTAATTATTTTCCCTCATGTTCTCTGAGCAAATTACAAATTTGTAATGAAACTTCTTGGTGAGGAGAGAGAGAGAGTGACGTGAGCATTAGAGAATAAATGGGATGAGGAAGGCAGTTATTAACAACCTCAGCAGAAATACAGTTTTTGCAACGTGTTCAAGTGTTTCTAATGTGATAAATCTATAATATTAAACTCTGGGGATCCTAAAAACAGCTGCTGACATGTTCACACTTATAAATCTGCACATTTGTCTTGTGAAGTTAGTGAAACAGGCCGGATATTCCACTCAGGAATGTGGGCTGATGTGATCAGAACCCCAATATGATGCAAAAGCTTTGAACAGTTTGGCTGCATTTTATCATCAGAGCTGAGGAAGCGGTTTATCCAGAGCATCCTGCAGTCATTTTCATTTGATCATATTCTGCTTTGCACCGAGCTGCTGAACATCTTCCCCCGCTGGTCGGACACAATTCTCAGCAGACTCATTCGGACACAGTGGGTTCCTCCCTTCCTCCCAGCAGCATTGTGCCTGTCACAGATGCATCCGTCTCCACTGGTTTCTATAAATATCACCTTCAAAAATCTGATTCTCATTGATTTAGTGACCTATATAGACATCAGCACCATCCCCTCACCCCATCTGGTCCCTCTTGCTTCCTGCCTCACCTCCATCACTCAGCTCAACTTAACTGCCTCTCCCTTCCTCCTCCTCTTGCAACAGAGAGCAAGAAAAGGCTAATAATAGTTCACAGTGGAAGCTTAAGTCATGACATGAAAAGGATTTGAGCATGCACATAAGAACAGTGGCTTTCTTCTCATTTTTCAAAGTCTTGTCAGGCCTTTTCGCTCATCTCTCTGCAGAGTGTGTAAACACTGGAGTAGAGGGTCTGATGAAAGCGGTCTCTGGATATGAAATCAGACTCTAACAGGAGCGAGGAAGACAGAGGCGCGTGGAGAAGCTGCAGGGCGTGCTCATGTGTGCGCGTGCAGACTTACATGAAAGTCCTATGATGTAATTATGCTGCAGGGATGTGCAAAGCAGCACTGTGGATCCTAACACCATGTATGGCTACAGAAATAAAAACAGGAAGAAATAAATAAATCTAGAGAGTTCTGTTCAGTTCAAACATGGTTAAGAAAACATTTATTTTTAATCTTAGGCTGTAACTGGAAGTGATTAGAAAGGCTGAATGAATCCAGTGGAAGCTAAGGTGAAACCAACATTTGTCTTCCAGCCATCAGTGGAAGCAAGTTTGCATATTTTAGTGAAAATAAAGTGAAAAAGCGTCTGGGAGGTGTGATTTATCTAAAATATGAACTAACACCTGTAGTGCCTGTTGGTGACGCTTCCCACGGTCCCACAGCGACACCTGGTGGCTTTCAGAGGAAACCACAGATGCCCCCCAGGAGTCAGACTTTGTCCTTGGTCTCCTGTTCCTGTTTCCACGGCAGTGTTACAGTCAGTGGGTTCTTCAGCTGGCCGTGGGCAGAAGATGCCCTGATGATCCGCAGGTTTGCAGCCTTCAGCACAGACACACACAGGCAGCCAATAGGAGGACAGAACTTTATTGAACAGTAAATCGTGACGGAGAACATTAGATTCTTTTTTTCCCCATTGCATTGCAAACAAGTATGAACAGACAAGTGTTCACCACAGCAGCTCACAAAGGGCCTCTGTGATGGAGAGGATGTGCAGATTGAAGGTGGGGGTCCTGGTTTTTTTTTTAAAAGTGCTTTATTGCACGGTTCCTCTTGGAGGAAGAGAAGAGGTGCTGCAGGATGACCTCAGAGCCTGGAAGGCCTCGTCCGCCGTGTGATGCTGCCATGACAGCGTCTCCTCTCCAGCGCGTGAGCGTGTGGCTACTTATTGCATAACAGTAAGCTGGCTCATGAATGTTTTAGTGAAATTTTAAAGCAAAAATCTTTAGGTTAAAATGTAATAAAGTCTTCACAATATTTATAATACATCTCATAATATCTAAGATACATTCTTATATCTGATTACGATAGAATATGTAGGTGATATACATCCTGTGGCTTACTGCTTATAGCGAACATGGTGGTCTCTATGATGTGGGGGGGTCTGCCTCAGAGCCCAGGATTTACCGGCAGTGCTGGTCAGATGTTTACATACAATCTGGATCATTTAGTCGCTTCAATTAAACCAATCTTTGCTTTTCCACTAACGGCTGAACAACCAGCAACTTTTAATCAGTTGAAAAACAGGAGCTGGACAGAAGTTAGAATCCGTTCTTGATGTTTTCTCATTAATAAAGGGCTATTTATTGCACATTCAAGGTCATTTATACATAAATTCTATTCAGTTTATTTCTATAGCTCCAATTCACATCATGTCATCTCAGGTCACTTTATAGATCCAGATCAACCAGATCATCCAGTCAGATTGATTCAAAGTTTTCTATCTAAGGAAAACCAGCTGATTGCATCGACTCATTGACTCTTCAGCAATCCCTCGCACTAAGCATGCTTGTAGCGACAGTGGAGAGGAAAAACTCCCTTTGAACAGGAAGAAATACACACTACAACTACTACGTACATACACTAAAGCTTCTGTCGTTGGTTTAATAGCGTTGTTCACAAAGCGCCTGCCTGTTAATTAAAACTCAGAGTTGATCTTTGATTTAAAAAAGATCCAGTTTCTATTAGAGATCAATATTCTGTTAGAATCTCGTTATTCTTAAATTTCAAACATCTAAACAAGTTGTAATAAAGGTGAATTACTGCTAATTTTGTAGGGCACTGATGCTATGGAAGAAAAACAGACCCAGAGGATGATGCTGCCAACACTATGCATAATAGATGAGAGAGTAAGTTTGCATTATTAGGAAGGAATTTGTTTTGCATTTATCAGATGCTACAAAGTTGAATCAAACTTTTAGAAACTGATATTTTGGTCTTTATCCTCTTAGCATCAGGCGCTAAAAAATGAAACACATTCTGGGGTTTGGACAAAATATCACCTTAAAATAAAACCTCCTCTATCATTCAGTTCTGTGAAAACATCCACTTAAAAAAGATTTTTAAAGAAGAAACTTGTTCAGTGATCAAAACATAAAACGTATAAAATATGACTGATATAAAGAATCATATTCACTCAATCAGATCTATATTCTAAAGACAGAATAAAGGAACCTTTATGGAGATATTTATGAATTAAATAGATGTTTTCTTTCTTTTTTTGTTGGTCTGATTGAATATTCCAATCTTGTAAAAAACTAAATGATTTTTAGTCCAAATTTAAGAGGTTTCCCAATTAGGAGAAATAAGCCCCAATAAATTCAAACTGTGCAGCCAAATCTTGATTTTAAAAAGCATTGAAAATTTTCCTTTATCAATCTATTTGGTTTCAAATTAAAAGTCCAGAGTTAATTTTTAAAGATTCAATTGATGCACATAAAGCTCTGAGCAGCACTGCAGGCAAACGTGATTCAGAAAAGATGTTGAGAGAAGATTTAAAGAAATAGAATCAGTTTAATTCATGTTCTAAAAACCAGCATGTGGAATATTCAGAGAGAAACAGGCTATTTTAGGCCTAATAATCCCTTGTGCTTCGGTTTTTGATTGTATAAACTCCAAATCGTACATTTTTAAAAGTTCCTCAGCAAACATCCCAGCAGGATGGAGCAGATGGCAGACGATCGCCACAAAAAAAAAAACACCACACAGACACACAGGGCGTAAACAGAGAGAGGAAGAGGAGAAAACATGGCGTCCTGACAACTACACTTTAACCACTGCACTTCACTGTCACGCACACGTACACAACCGAAAGCACGAGGTGAGTGAAAGCCAAAACAATCACAGCTGAGTGAAAACAAAAGAACAAAGAGACGTTCAAGAAAAGGGATGGAAAGGATCTAAAGAGGGAGAAGCAGGAGGTTTTATAACCAAACCAGGCAGTAAAATAATGAACATTAGAGCAGAAACAATCAGGAACTGGACAGAAGTTCACATTAAAGGCTTTCTGACTTTTAATTAGTCATTGGAAACATGATGATAATACAACTTCAGTGAGGCTTAAAACATAAACTAGACCCTGCAGTTTTCCACAAAAGTTCAAATCAATCCACTGGACTTTCTTTCCAAGTCTGAAGACGTTTCTCTTCCATCCAGGAAGATTTTCAATTCCAAATGTCAGAAATAGCGTTTAGTTCCAGGTTTTATCCAGCAGCCCAACAAAGCCTGGTTTTAGTTTAGAAAACATGCAAATAGAAACGGATGAACGGGTCCCCCCCTTTGGAATGGGGGTCGTTTGGCTTCTTTGTTAGCCTGCAATGCCCCATACCTGTCTATGTCTCTGAAGGGGGGTCGTTAGAGGGAATAGTTGGCCTGGATGAACAGGTGAGGTCTTCTGTTCGCCTGTAACGACGCCAAACGCCCCCCATTCCAAAGGGGGGGACCCGTTCATCCGTTTCTATTTGCATGTTTTCTAAACTAAAACCAGGCTTTGTTGGGCTGCTGGATAAAACCTGGAACTAAACGCTATTTCTGACATTTGGATTGAAAAAGCTTCCTGGATGGAAGAGAAACGTCTTCAAACTTGGAAACAAAGTTTGTTTTTTTAACTTTTTGGGAACGACTCTGACCTGGATGACTGAGAATCTTCACCAGCCCTGCAGTATTTTATTTTTTTTTTTTGCTAATTTTCTGTGGTTAGAATTATAATTAAATGCTGATTAACAGATCAGCTATTTAACATTTAGATAAAAGTTTTGTAGCAGGTTGAACTTTAGTCACATGTTTTCTGAGGCCAAAAACAAACTTCCAGCTGTGATTTACGACAACATTTCTCAGACCTCCAACAGATCCAACAGGGCCGTCCTAAAGTTTTAGTTCAGTCCTAAAAAGAGCGTTTAGTGGCATCAGGGTGAGACCTTTCAGATGGAACCCAGACCTGCCAGGCATGGTGGTGGCAGCATCATGCAGAGGGAATGTTTCGCTGCCAGTGTGTGTTTCAGCATCTCCAGTAGATATAAACCTAAGCGCAGTATCATCTCTAAACCGTTGGAAAGGTTTAATTTAATCCAGGCCTGTAATTTCATGTAAACTTCTGTCCAGAACTAAACAGATAAAATAATAATAATAATAATAATAATAAAGCCCAGTTTAATGAGTCCATGGGTCTATTTTGATTATTAGCGGTTATCAGTCCCATAGAATGGCTCCAGGCTGCGACTGCTCTACCTTCTAGAAGGTTTCTAATGGCTGATAATATGCAGCTTATGTTTGATAACATCTGAAACTATGAGTTTTATTTTCTATAGGCGTGCAGGCGGCGCAGTGGTTAGCGGACAGGCGGCGCAGCGGTTAGCGTGCAGGCGGCGCAGCGGTTAGCGTGCAGGCGGCGCAGCGGTTAGCGGACAGGCGGCGCAGCGGTTAGCGGACAGGCGGCGCAGCGGTTAGCGGGCAGGCGGCGCAGCGGTTAGCGGGCAGGCGGCGCAGCGGTTAGCGGGCAGGCGGCGCAGCGGTTAGCGGGCAGGCGGCGCAGCGGTTAGCGGGCAGGCGGCGCAGCGGTTAGCGGGCAGGCGGCGCAGCGGTTAGCGGGCAGGCGGCGCAGCGGTTAGCGTGCAGGCGGCGCAGCGGTTAGCGTGCAGGCGGCGCAGCGGTTAGCGGGCAGGCGGCGCAGCGGTTAGCGGACAGGCGGCGCAGCGGTTAGCGTGCAGGCGGCGCAGCGGTTAGCGGACAGGCGGCGCAGCGGTTAGCGGACAGGCGGCGCAGCGGTTAGCGTGCAGGCGGCGCAGCGGTTAGCGGGCAGGCGGCGCAGCGGTTAGCGTGCAGGCGGCGCAGCGGTTAGCGGACAGGCGGCGCAGCGGTTAGCGGACAGGCGGCGCAGCGGTTAGCGGACAGGCGGCGCAGCGGTTAGCGTGCAGGCGGCGCAGCGGTTAGCGGGCAGGCGGCGCAGCGGTTAGCGGGCAGGCGGCGCAGCGGTTAGCGGGCAGGCGGCGCAGTGGTTAGCGGGCAGGCGGCGCAGTGGTTAGCGTGCATGACCCACGTACGGAGGCCTCAGTCCTCGCCGCGGCCGACCCGGGTTCAAATCCAACCTGTGCTCCTTTCCTGCATGTCTCTCCCCCTCCCTCCTACCCCCGTTACTGTCAGCCTACTGTCGAAAAAATGAAAAAAAAAACTTTTTATCTGCTTTATTGACACATAGCTTCTTTTAAAAAACAGTTTTAAAGCTTTCCTTCCAGTGAATTCCACACATTTCAGTCCCACAGATTTAAGGTGATGTTTAAAAACCACTCAGTTGACAGAATATATTGTTTGATATGAGCGACATATCAACTATTCTTTACAATAGATGAAGAACTTCTAAAATTATTTTCAGATTCTAGATAAATATATCAATTAATTCTGCAGGTAAAAAAGGAACTGCTTTAGGATTAGGATAACAACCTACTGAGCCAATCTAGAGCCATTTTCTGGGACTGAGAGCCGCTAATAACGTCCATTTATTGGGTTGATAACATTTGAAGTGTCTGTTTGCCCTTTTCCCTTCCCTCATACTTCCTCTGACTTATGGCTTTCAGTTTCAGTAAGACATAGAAAAAGGCTGAGGTCAGTCTGCGAGTGATTCAAGCAGCAGCGCCTCGGTTTAAGAGCCGCCATATTGCAGCAACATCCTGAAAGAATCATCAGCACATAAAAACACAACAGTCTGCACACCTCAGTCAGGGTGCATCTGTGATCGTTATGTCATTTGCTGGAAACAACTCGTCTATCAGCCGGTAGATCCTCCATTTGGTCCTATGCTTAAACACGCAGTCTGGGAGCAATGGGACCTCCAAAGAAAACCAATCTAAAGATCAACTAGTTCCTCTTGGCAAAAAGTAATAAAAACAAAAGAAATCGGTCTGATGTTCCTTCATTTGACCCAAATCTTCACATAAAATCACCACAATAAGAACTGAAGGGGGCGATGGAGGTACGTGTGCAAATAAGCCGTCATTTACAACAAAAAAACAATCAACTCTAAAACAAGGTTCATTTCATTTGCATATGTACAATACAGAAAACAAAGAAGACAATACATTACAAAAAAAACACTAATAGATACGCTATACTGCTTCTAGGAGGGAATATCTATAAATAAAGCTCACCCCCACAAATGATATCACAATGAAAAAGTTGCATCAGATGTGCAGCAACCGAACGTCTGTCTGAGCGACGGGAGCGAGGAGGGAATGTAAGGTCAGCGCTCAGCAAAGTCACCTTCATCTGCGACTGGATAGACCAATGGCAGCGAGCCGCAGAGATACATAAACAAGATACGACACCGCGGCAGCTTAAAGCAAACAAAACCTCTAAAGCAAAGAAGCGGATATGTTTGGTCCGAATCAGACGGCACCGAGACACTTTTCCATCAGCTCTTTGGATCCTGCCACTGAATGCAAGTTTGGACGCAACCGGGAGCAAACGCCAGAAAATAACGTCCGTTTCTAAGGAGAGAGGAAGGATTTCCATAATGGCCGACGGCCCCTGAAGGCCTCACAAAGTGCTCTCTGATCATTAAAACTAAAAACGAATGTGATTGAAGAAAACTGTGTTAAAGCTGCAAAGCAAACCTCACAATGATCGACTTTCCTGCAACAGTTTGAAGCAGTTCTCATCGTTCAAAAGCTGTGAGAACAAAAAACAAACGTTGTTCTGAGGCCAAACAGTGGAGCCATTGTGCTTCTGCTTTATATCAGATGAAACTAGATCTCTTTAAAAAGCAAAACAAGCAAAGCTTCAGGTGAACGGGGAGGAAGCGGATTCCCTGGAATCACTTCCACACGCCGCCCTGCAATGAAATCAGCTCCCACTGCTTCACATTCTCTCCTTACATAAGGTCTATTAGCCTTTATTTTCTAATTATTCCGTTAAACCTCCGGATTAGATAAATCCAGGTATTACCTCAGTTTTAAAAAGTCAGAGCTTAAAACTGACAAAAGTTTTTTGTCATGCTGTGGGTCAACAGGCTGAAAGAAAACCTCTTAAACTTTCTGTTGCTCCTTTTAACTCTTTGGTGAGCCTGTTAAGCAGACCAGCGACCCAATCTAAGTAATCAACCAGCTGATACGTTATCTACTTTATTTTAGTTTAGTTTTTCACAGTAAGAAGCTAAAATCGTTTGATTATGTATAAGTCCATACATTCTAATTAATTAAGTCTATTACGTAAAATTGAAAACAGTAAAATCTTTGATTTCCTAAATGATTTGGTATTATTTTTGTAGGATTTACAAGTTTCAAATAAATAAAAATGTGCTTTTTTTAAGTCTAAACCAGATATTTTCCGGCAGGCTGTGACACCATGAGGACCTGATTCTGGCTCGTCTCTCCTAAACATGCAGACTGGATCTTATTGTTCTATTTAGTGGGAAACTGGGATCCCAGGGATGTTCTGATGTTCACAGGTTAACGAGTCATTACTGAAGGACGTGCAGAGCTGCAACAGCTAAGGGCGGGACGTCTAATCTGCTAAATCTGACAGTCATATTAAAAAGTGAATAAAATCTTCTAACTACAGACCTCTGATCTCCAGAGAGCCGCCGTGGCGGAGCCGCCGACTGGAACTGTGCGCGCTGCCTCAGGCATCTTGGCAAAATAAAAGCTCCCTTCTGAACTTTTTAAACATTCAACCCAACAAAAAAAAAAAAATGGTGTTTAAGAATCAGATGGAGATGATGGAGCTGAAGTGATGCATCGTGGGAAGAAAGGCAGAACAGAGGTTCCCACTTAGTTGTCTTTTTTAGGCAGGAAGCTGAGGATATATTCGCCCACGCCCAGGAAGTACACGACCTGGGCGATTCCAAAGAGAGGAGCGATGACCAGAGCGCGGCAGTAGGCTCCCTTCAGGAACGCAGACGGACCCTCGTTACGCAGGATTTTCCTGAAAAGCACAGAAATCCACGAGAACACAGACGCAGTGTGAATAACCAGCCTGCAGAGATCAGAAGAAAGACTTCAGACATCGTCAGGTCACCTGATGCAGTCCGTCACTCCGGAGTACGTGTCTTCTGTGCTCGCTCGGTTCAGCGACTGCAGCCTGGTCTTTATTACTGCGCTTAAAAAAGCTCAGGTTAGAGTTTAGCGTTTATTTAGGGTGTTTTTCTGAAGGAGAATCTAAAACGCTGCGGCTCACCATCGACGGGGTTGACAGCGACGGCTGCTGTGCTCCCGGCGACGCAGCCCGACACGAACGACACGTAAAAAGGAGCGGGGCCTTCGGCGTCTTTCTTCCCCAGGTTATTCAGATTGGCAAAGAGAGGGAAATAGATGATGGAGAAAGGGACGTCCCTGATCACCAGGAAACAGAACAGTCAGACCTCAGCAGAGGAGACCACTCACTGCGTTAAAACATTTCACTGCTGTACCTGAGCAGCGTGGCCCCCAGGCCCTTATAGAGTCCAGCGATGCCCTTTTCCCTCAGTAACTGTCTGGTGATCTGCATGGCTGTGGGAGACTTTATCTCCACGCTTCCTGCCGCCACCGTTTCCGGCATGAGCTTCCTCTGAGCGGCTAAAGTCCATCAGGAGAAATAATGCTGATTACAGCAAAAACAAACACTCTGACCTCATTATTATCCAATGCAAGCAGAAGCTGTTATCTCTGGTATCACCACATGAGGGCGCTCATTGCCTATCAGACTTCAGACTCTTACCCAGCCTGCCAGCATCCTGCAGCTGGATTTTCAGCATCTCCATAGGAGTTGTTATGACGACCTGCAGAGGAAGAGGGAAATAAATGATGTCAAACAACATCTACTGTTTTTTTATGACTGGTTTGCTAGTTTAACTTTTCAACATTTTGCTACGTTGGAATCAAATTGATCAAGTTATTGAGGTTTTAGTACGGAGGAGCTCATTGTTATAAAGGAAAAGGTGATATGGAGTTAATCTCTGGCAGGTCTGGACTTTGATATGAGACTGGAGTTTGGGTTAGTTGGTCCAAACAAGCCTGTTCTGGCTTTAACTGCATCTTTAAAGGAAAAGTTGCTCATATTCAGAATTCAAACTTCTGAAAGTTCTTTAAATCTGAAATGATTCCATCCTGTTCAATAAATGATCAGTGTTTTTAATTCAGAGTAATTTTCATGTGAATGTGCTTTACTGGAGGCATCCATGTTTGTCACAGAACACTACTGCCACCTACTGGTTAGTGACATTGTCACGGTGCGGTATCGGCTGTTGATCAAGTCCCAGTGCTGTATCTGGTGTTTGTCACAACGCGCTATTATCCAAGTCATCTTGAAAACATTCTTCTTCCAAATGTCGGCTACATATTACGGGTTTTTTCTCTGGCCAGAAGTTCGATGGCAAATCCTCCCTCTTCAAGTTGGCGATCCAACGACCAACCCGTCCGTGGAGGATCAGGAATCAGAAAGGTGGAATAACTCTTTTTTTCACTTTTACCCGATGTATTCCAGCATCCAGCTGCCATGCACGTGGGCATTGTCAGTTTCACTATAGCTCTGGTGAATTTCAATGGTGAAGTCCTCTGGAAATCTTCAATAATTGTTGTTGATTGCAGATGTGTCTAGTAGTTCCCATTGATTTAGCTTGTAAAGCGGGGAGAATGGCGCTAGGCTTACCGCACCGTGACGTCACTGCTGGAAGATGGCAGGAGGGAGGGGCTACTATATATGGGGGAAATTGGCCGCTCCCAGACAGCGAACGTATTATTTTAGGTATAAATAATGATCCATTGATTATTCCTGCTGACTGGACTTTTCCTTTAACGGCTGCCAGAAAACATTAATGATAACACATCCTATCTGCTGTGATTTCCTTCCTTGGATAATTGTTCTAATTCAGTCACTTGAAAGGTTTAGGGAGGAGACAGTGTAGACTTTGACTAGGCCACTCTAAACCCTCTCTTGTCCTTCATGCAGATCTTTAAATGATGAAGTTGTTGATGCACGGTGGTGATTCTCTCCTGAAATGGTTCCTTTCTGTTTCAGCTGTTTGTGACTCTGAATCTGGAGTCCTGGAGCCTCAGACGGGGCTTTTCAATCTGATCAATTTCTTCGGACGGACTTTTCCTTTAACGCCACTGTATTTATAAGGGGGGGATTGTTTTCCTTTTTCTCCTGCAGGGTTTGGCCCACGTGTCAGAAAATGATATTCTGGTCTCATCTGACAGGAATAACAGTTTCTCCACCAGCTGTGCTCCCTGCACAGCTGGTGGAGAAACTGCAAACTTCTCTCCATCATTTTAAGGCCAGATGTTCTGATCCATCTGATCTGTGGACATTTAGTCTCCCAGAGTAACTCTGAGCATCTTTGCTGTATTTCTCTCCCTGCCTGCTAGTTTAGGGGGATTTTGGAAGGTTTGCAGTTGGTTTGATTTATTTAAACAATAGATTAAAAATGTTTCTATCTTGAACATGATTTTAAGATATGAACTTATTTTAAACTTTTTTTAAACTGTCAGAAAAACAACTGTATTTAGATAAATAAGGTAAAATATTAAAACAACAGAGTAAACTTGATTTTATGAAGGAGTATCACTTTATCATTTCATTTTATATGTAAAGCCTGCTATTTAAAATACAACTTTACTAGATAAGAACCTAGATTATAACATGGAGAAGAGGTTTAAATACCCCATTTCTTCTAGGGATACAGCTAATTATTATTTTGCTAATCGATTAACGTCTCGTTTAATTAATAATCAGATAGCCAAAGGTTCCGCTGAAAATAATGGTTAGCTGCAAAAAGATTTTTTACGAAATTAAAGCAGGTAAAACTAAAACTTTAGAGAGCACATTGACAGATGGAAACATTTTTTTATCTTAAATGCAAAATGTTTCTATGTTTTTTAACAATAATTGCTGCTCTAAGCGGGTCGCTCTGTCAGCTAAAGGCAGGTTTTACAGTCTCTATACTCCAGTTAATGATTAATTGATAACTAATTTAGTTGAAGATTATTTCAATAATCAATTAATCTGATTAATACATTCAGTCCTAATTTCTATGAACCTAAATTCTGATCCATTCCCTGCAGCTACACTATAGAAACTATTTAACTAGATTAAGGCTGAGATGACCATGTTCTCAGCTGCAATCCTAATCCTAGATCTCCTGCACTTAATCTAATCACAGCTCCTAAGGCTTCCAGTCTTTGCCCTCATTAATGAGAAGCGTTTCCCTCGGACTCGCTCGCCGCACATGGCCGGTGCTCGCCCCTCGCCTCCTATCTGAGCACATATATCTACGCAGCTGGCCGTGTGTCTCCTCCCGCTCAGTGCTTAGCTCCGCAGTGACTGGAGATCGCTCACTAGAACATTTCTGCTCACTATCAGATCAGATCACAGCCTCTACAGACTAAACCCGTTTCTCTGACCACTGTAGCCCAAGTTAACATGACTGAGACTGATTACACCTGCAGACAGACGAGGCAGCTGCCCAGGTAAGCTGCCCAGGTGAGCTGCCAGGTGAGCAGCCCAGGTGAGCTGCCCAGGTGAGCAGCCCAGGTGAGCTGCCCAGGTGAGCTGCCAGGGTGAGCTGCCAGGTGAGCAGCCCAGGTGAGCTGCCCAGGTGAGCAGCCCAGGTGAGCTGCCCAAGGTAGCTGCCCAGGTGAGCTGCCCAGGTGAGCAGCCCAGGTGAGCTGCCCAGGTGAGCAGCCCAGGTGAGCTGCCCAAGGTAGCTGCCCAGGTGAGCTGCCCAGGTGAGCAGCCCAGGTGAGCTGCCCAGGTGAGCTGCCCAGGTGAGCAGCCCAGGTGAGCTGCCCAGGTGAGCAGCCCAGGTGAGCAGCCCAGGTGAGCTGCCCAGGTGAGCAGCCCAGGTGAGCAGCCCAGGTGAGCTGCCCAGGTGAGCAGCCCAGGTGAGCTGCCCAGGTGAGCTGCCCAGGTGAGCAGCCCAGGTGAGCAGCAGTGAGCTGAAGCATCGGCGTCGCCAGACCCCATTTACTGGGGAACGTGCCCCAGTATAAATCTCATGAATATTTACAACAGTAATAATTTTTTTAATGCATCAATTTAGATCATTCCAACGGGAGGAAACGTATATTTCTACTCAAATGCGCAGCAAGTGTGTCCACTTGTCCTCCAAATCGAGGATGTAATAGCGCCCCCACGTCCGCGCATGTCACTGCATGAACTGCAGGTAAACTAACAGCTGCTCTCATCTGAGTTGGATGGGACACTGTGCGGCCGCGACGCATTTTTAGTTCTGGTAACGTTTCTTACCTGTGAATTATATTATTTTCCCAGTGAAACCACATGATTTATTTATAGGCTACTGACTGAAAATTACCGCATTGGTTTGTAGATGGATATCAGGAAGACAGGGAAGCAGTAAAACAAGATGAGAGAGAGGGAGGTAAGGTCCCGTGATGAATTAGTGATTTAAGCTAACCAGTTACATTAAGAACGTTATAAGCAATATAATAGATATTTACATAATTATAAATTTACGTTTTTTAATGTTTGCTGTAGAGAATGAGAATGAAGGTGCTGGAGTAGGAAAGGGAGGAGGAGGCGAGACTGACAGGCAAGAGACAGGTGAAGGACAGGAGAGAGACAGGAGAGACAGGAGAGAGACAGGTGAGAGACAGGAGAGAGACAGGTGAGAGACAGGAGAGAGACAGGAGAGAGACAGGTGAGAGACAGGAGAGAGACAGGTGAGAGACAGGTGAGAGACAGGTGAGAGACAGGAGAGAGACAGGTGAGAGACAGGTGAGAGACAGGTGAGAGACAGGTGAGAGACAGGTGAGAGACAGGAGAGAGACAGGTGAGAGACAGGAGAGAGACAGGAGAGAGACAGGTGAGAGACAGGTGAGAGACAGGAGAGACAGGAGAGAGACAGGTGAGAGACAGGTGAGAGACAGGAGAGACAGGAGAGAGACAGGTGAGAGACAGGTGAGAGACAGGAGAGAGACAGGTGAGAGACAGGAGAGAGACAGGTGAGAGACAGGAGAGAGACAGGTGAGAGACAGGTGAGAGACAGGAGAGAGACAGGAGAGAGACAGGTGAGAGACAGGTGAGAGACAGGAGAGAGACAGGTGAGAGACAGGTGAGAGACAGGAGAGACAGGAGAGAGACAGGTGAGAGACAGGTGAGAGACAGGAGAGAGACAGGAGAGAGACAGGTGAGAGACAGGTGAGAGACAGGAGAGACAGGAGAGAGACAGGTGAGAGACAGGAGAGAGACAGGTGAGACAGGACCATGAAGGTGATGAGGGAGCAACAACCAGCTTCCACAAACAAGAAGGGGACATTAGTGACTTAGGGGGAAAGCATGATGGTCCTAGACAAGGTGTCCCTCTATCACCAGGACAAATTTGGAGTAAAAAAACATTCATTTAATTCAAAATGGTTTGAAAGCTTTTTATGGTTGAAAAAGAAAGCCTTGTCATCAAGGATATGAAGTGTTTTCAACTTGCTTGATGACATCATGTTCCCACACTAGCGCAGGTCATCCAGATCTCCTCACCATCCCAGTCTACAGCTGGAGTGGTGAAAGGTCATTCAGTGTGTTGAGAAGCTCCACACTTAGCTGAGGTGCACAATGGGACAAGACAGGCTCCACCATCCTGCTATTTTATAAGTTGAAAAGGAAGAACTTTCTAAGCTGAGTCACAGTCTAGTGATTGACCGCTTTGCAAAAGTGAAAAATAGGAGGGACACTTTAATGCTCAAAAAATAAAAGAAAAACTTAGTTCAGGTTGGTTAAACTTTCCCCTGAACTAAAACTCTGAAACCTAGGAATTAATGATTACTTCAGAATGTGTATAAGGAAACTTTTTATTTTTAAAGTTGGTGATGTCTTATTTTTTATAGCTGCAATGTTGAAAATGTTCATGTTTGTTAAAACAAATATGCTCTTATACTCATTAATATCTCAACTGGTAATTTTGGTAGGAATGTATCAGGGTGGGGCCGTGTGCTTGTCTGTATTTGTGTATGGCAGGAGGGGCATATGCGGTAGGGGGCCAGTGCCCCAGGAAAGCTTTGTGCCTAGAAACGCCCCTGAGCTGAAGTCAGAAGTAGGTAGGGTCCATTTAAAGCCACTTACCTGGCAGGTACCGGCGCCGCAGCCAGCCAGCATCTCTTTGACCAGAGTCAGTTTGCTAATGGAAGAGAGAAAAAGATCAAGATCCAAAACATTAGTTATTTATCACCATCTATGAAGAATAAAATAAAATAAAATAAAATGTGCACAGCAGCGATGCTAATCTTTGTCTTCTCCATCAACGCGTCGGGAACAGATTAATAATTCACAAGGAGAGCCAGTGGGACTGCATGGGTCAATCATTTATCAGCCTGCATGTTTGTTTCCATGGTGATTGAGGTAGATGTCCTGGCAAGCGCGGGTGGGGTGGGGTGGGGGGTTATCGGTGAGTGCAGCTTTCTGGGGTGAACAACAGCTCCTTGCTTTCAGTTAAACCAGATGATTGCTGCTAATGATTGTGACCTGAAACCATCAAACGTCTGACGTCCCAGAATCTCCTAAATCTCAGGCAGACGCTGAATTTCTATAGATTCTTTCTATTCTGGGCGTAAACATCGAGGATTCATAACGAGTCCAGAACTTCTGTCCAACCACAGCCTAACTTCTGCATAATGGACGGCAGCGTAACGCCCAGGAAATGATGCACAGTGTCCTGAGGGGGCAGCGAAGCGCCTGGAGGCGCCCGGCCTGCAGAAAGAGATTTATTTGATGGCGGTATTAACCTAGCTGCTGTTTACCGCCTGCCAAAAAAAATATATATATAAATAATAAATAAAAAGAAAAATAAAGAAAGAAGGTTTTTTATACCAAAACGCTGCCAATACGCCATTATACAGTAGCTGGAAGTTAGAAACACGTTCAGCGCTCGTCCTGAACACGTCAGATACGCTGATATGTTGGATAGAAGTTCTGGATAAGTTACGCAGAAGTTACTCTGAGGTTTAGGATCAGCTAGACGCCACGACTGATGAGGAACTGAACGGATGTCAGCCATCAGATAACTGACATGGAACTGATGGACCATGGACGGCAGACGCTGGAATATGGTGGGAGATTTTGAGGATGTCAGCGTGTTCCAGCACGCTCATAACTTATATAAAACGCACCCATAACTTATCCAACGTATGCCAGAGTTTTTGCAAGATTTTTCTTACTTCATGCATACACTGGTATAAATCCCCAAGGTGTGACAGGAGCTTTACCGTCATTTTCGGACTATTAGCCGCACCTGAATATAAGCCAAAGAAGCTACATTGCAGGATTTGTACATATACAAGCCGCACTGGACTATAAGCCGCAGGTTTTTTATGTATAATTACCATACGGTTTGTGCACAGAGAGGATTGTCGGGAAAGAGGCAACTGTTTGGGGAAGCTCCTATTTATTATTTCTACCGGTACGTTTGTTTTCCATAATGAGGGTGTCACACAAACTGTCTTGCGCTCGCAATGTCCGTCTTTCTCGCTGTCGTTCTGTCTCGTACCACTGGCGGTAGAAGTCTGCTTCCAGAGGACCTCTGCATTCCCATGCACGCGGCTACCGTACTTGTGTGTTGAAGCAAATGTGACGTCAACATGGTGGATGGTAAAATCAATAGATTTAGGTATCACCCTAATGCCTGTTAGCTGTAAAAGTCCATAGATAAGGCGCATTGTTATAAAAGCCGCAAGGTCGAAAAATAGGTAAAAAGTTGCGGCTTACAGTCCGAAGATTACGGTACTTTAGATTTCTGTTACTTGGATCACATGAGACAGAACAAACAAAGTCCTGTAGAATAATCAGCTGGAATGAATCAAAAATAAAAAGGTAACGAAAAAGAAATAAAAAGAAAAGCCGCTGAGGTTTTACGGCACTAGTGGCTCGTTTTTTCGACAGCAGGCTGACAGGAAAGGGGGGATGAGAGAGGGGGAGACATGCAGCAAAGGACCACAGGTTGGATTCAAACCGGGTCGACTAAGGTCTCCGTACACGGGTTGGATGCGCTAACCGCTGCGCCACCTGCACGCCCAGCCACGGATTTTTAAGAGTTAAACTAATATATTGTACAGATTTATTTCCTATATAAAAAAATATTTCAAGCTCTTATTTTCAGTGATAATCATGGCTCCAGCCTAGTATCCCAGAGGAGGAGAGGACAGTGAGCTAAGTCATGGTGTGACGCGCTAATGAGCGACAGAACTGCAGACGTTAGCAAATGTTCACTGAACCTCAGCAGTGAGGATTGATGGAGCCGTTTCTTCTGCTGACGTTTTCCCACTGGGGTTCTGAACATTTCACAGCACGTCATGCAGCTTTATGGAGACGTAAAAGTCATTTTCCACTGCCGCTACAGGCACCAAGACATGTTTAAACCACCTCAGAGGCAATGAACTTGATTGGCCAACTACCTGATCAGAACCACATTAGCTATTAGCTGCGCTGTAGAACAGTGGGTAGCACTGTCGCCTTGCAGCAAGAAGGTTGCAGGTTTGATTCCCGGCCTGGGATCTTTCTGCATAGAGTTTGCATGTTCTCACTGTGGATGGATGAATGGATGGATGAATAAATGCATGAGTGGATGAATAAATGGATGAGTGGATGGATGGATGAATAAATGCATGGGTGGATGAATAAATGCATGAGTGGATGAATAAATGGATGAGTGGATGGATGGATGAATAAATGCATGGGTGGATGGATGGATGAATAAATGCATGAGTGGATGGATGAATAAATGCATGAGTGGATGGATGGATGAATAAATGCATGAGTGGATGAATAAATGCATGAGTGGATGGATGGATGAATAAATGCATGAGTGGATGAATAAATAAATGCATGAGTGGATGGATGAATAAATGCATGAGTGGATGAATAAATGCATGAGTGGATGGATGAATAAATGCATGGGTGGATGGATGGATGAATGAATGCATGAGTGGATGGATGAATAAATGCATGAGTGGATGAATAAATGCATGAGTGGATGGATGAATAAATGCATGGGTGGATGGATGGATGAATAAATGCATGAGTGGATGAATAAATGGATGAGTGGATGGATGGATGAATAAATGCATGGGTGGATGAATAAATGCATGAGTGGATGAATAAATGCATGGGTGGATGGATGGATGAATAAATGCATGAGTGGATGGATGAATAAATGCATGAGTGGATGGATGAATAAATGCATGCGTGGATGGATGAATGCATGAGTGGATGGATGGATGAATAAATGCATGAGTGGATGAATAAATGCATGAGTGGATGAATAAATAAATGCATGAGTGGATGGATGAATGAATGCATGAGTGGATGGATGAATAAATGCATGAGTGGATGAATAAATGCATGAGTGGATGGATGAATAAATGCATGGGTGGATGGATGGATGAATAAATGCATGAGTGGATGAATAAATGGATGAGTGGATGGATGGATGAATAAATGCAAACTATTGACCATGGAGTGGATGAATAAATGGATGAGTGGATGGATGGATGAATAAATGCATGAGTGGATGGATGAATGCATGAGTGGATGGATGGATGAATAAATGCATGAGTGGATGAATAAATGCATGAGTGGATGGATGAATAAATAAATGCATGAGTGGATGAATAAATAAATGCATGAGTGGATGAATGAATGCATGAGTGGATGAATGAATGCATGAGTGGATGGATGAATAAATGCATGAGTGGATGAATAAATGCATGAGTGGATGGATGAATAAATGCGTGGATGGATGGATGAATAAATGCATGAGTGGATGAATAAATGCATGAGTGGATGGATGAATGCATGAGTGGATGGATGGATGAATAAATGCATGAGTGGATGAATAAATGCATGAGTGGATGGATGAATGATGGATGAGAATAAAAAAAAAAAACTTTGAGTCATGTTTGAACCGATGCAGGTTGGTCTGTGTTCTACTCACCCAATTTTTATTTATATATTCAGAGGGTGTAGCTTTCAAATAATGTATTGCACGTGTAATTTGGGCTCACAGGTCTTAATTTATTTGCTTTTTCATTTGAGTTTGCAGAATAGGTGAGGATTACCCAAACTGAGGTGGATGTTAAGAGATCAAACGTTTATGAAAAGCATTGAAACCCTGAGAACTATCGGATTATTTCGGAGGTTGTATTGTTTTTTGGGAGGATACGGTTCTTGGAGATAATTGGAGTCTTTATTTCCAAATAAATGGATGTTTGTGGCCCTAGAACTGGCCGGCCAATCACAATGCAGAGATGTGTTTTGAATTTCTGGACGCAAAGTGGGCTGGGTTTTGAGGGCAGGACGCTGGAAAAGCACAACAAGGAAGATGGCAGCAACTATTGACCAGTTCTGGTTTGACTCAGCTTTGGAATCAGTTCTGGAAGGATCAGACTTTGGGTTTTCATTGAAACGTGAGCAGGAAGAGGCTCTACGCTCATTTATTTTGGAGAAGGACGCCGTTTAACCGACAGGCTGTTTGTTTCCACCCACCCCCCCACCAGCTTCCTGTGGCGCTTCCTATGTCACTGTCAGTGGCGCTCATTGGTGCGTTGGCCAATAGGCACAGACATGGTTGATCTCATCAACAATCTTCCGCTGTCTCCTTCATCAGGGCCAGACTAAATGACACATTTAATCTGGTTTATCAGGCGAACTTTCACCCCTTTCTGACTCCATAGAACTAGAGCAGTGGGTGAGCGGAAGGTGTGCCTCACCCGTCCTTGGAGAGGTGGTGCCTGAAGAAGTCGTTAGCAGCCAATTTGATGGCCTTCTCTGGAGTGACTAGGGTTAGGTTCACCGCAGCTCCTGGAGGATCAAACGGACAGAGAGCCATGAGGGAAGACGGCGATTTCCACCTTTCAAGGGAAAATCTCTCTACTTACCTCTGTACATCCCAAAATAACCCTCAGAGCGAATAGTTTTAATAAGGCAGTCTGACCTGAAGAAAGCCAAACAACAAAGTGCTGTTAAACGAGTGGAAAGAACATAAATAAGCAGAAATTCTGCTGGGATTAGTTTTATACAGTACATGCTGGTATAAAGGCGAGATCCATTCTGCTGGTTCTGCAGGCGAGTCTTCGCCAGGTCAATGGGAAACACGCAGGTTACTCCAACGATCCCAGCAATCCCTCCATTGATCAATTTGGCAGGCAAACTGCACAAAAGGAAAAAAGGCCTCCAGTGAAAGATCTTTCCTTTTTCCTCAAATGATCCTGATTCTTATCCATCTTTACCTGATCTGTTTATCAGCCATTGATCGCAGTGAAACCCGTCGGTCAGCGGATCACCCTGGAGCTGCTGCTTTCTAATGGTTGGTTGTTCTAACGGAGATAACCTGCAGCGCTCCTCGTTTTCCCAATTAATCAGGCTGCTGGTACTTCAAGCAAGTCTGTGACAGAAAAACAGGAAGCAGTTTACTTTACTATAGCATCACTAGCAAACCAAAGATCAGAATCTCCTAATTAAAGTATAATGTTTATATATCAGGAACAATAAGAATCTATAATCTATGGTTAACATCTATTAAGAAGCATCATCTTTGCTATTTTAAGATTATACTGAGTTGCTGCAGAGGATACAGGGGTGTTCAAATATATGGGCCCTATAATAACTTAGCCTTCACTAGAGAAACTTAATAAAATAAAGAGGTTTGTTTTTAGTCTATAAACCATTTTAATTAAGGGACAGTGTCCAGTTCCAACATTGACGTCACTTTTTGTTGCACAGTGCAGAATATTGCTAATTCACATCTTTGGTCCCTTTCTGAGCAGATCTAGATCCCTTAGAAATGCATCAGAAGAGAAAACATTCGACTAAGCCTGAAACAATTAATCCTGATTAATTCATTCATCCATCCATCATCCATCCATCCATCCATCTGCTTCCTCCTATCCGGGGTCGGGTGGTGGGGGTAGCAGCTTCAGTAGGGAGGCCCAGACGTCCCTCTCTCCAGCCTCTTGGTCCAGCTCCTCCGGGGGAATCCCAAGGCGCTCCCAGGCCAGCAGAGAAACATAGTCCCTCCAGCGTGTCCTGGGTCTCCCCCTGGGCCTCCTCCCAGTGGGACGTGCCTGGAACACCTCACCAGGGAGACGTCCAGGAGGCATCCTAACCAGATGCCCGAACCACCTCAACTGGCTCCTCTCCATGTGGAGGAGCAGCGGCTCTACTCTGAGTCCTCCCCGGATGACTGAGCTCCTCCCCCTCTCTCTAATCCTGATTAATTATTTTAATATTAAATTAGCTAATTTAGTAATCTATTACTCATTAACTGCAGTATAGAGACTCTAAAACAGGCCTTTAGCTGATAGAACGACCCACTTATATTATATTATTATACCTTGATTGTTTAAAAAAACCAAATATGTTAACATTTTACATTTAAGATTTTTTTTTTAAGTTTTCGTCTGTCAATCTGCACTATCCAGCCTCCTCAAGTGGAAAAGATTTATTTTCACCTGCTTTCATTTCATTAAATCTTCTTTAAGGAACCTTTGGCTATCTGATTATTAATCGATTTATCAAAAATAATAATCGACAGATTAATCGATTTGCAAAATAATGGTCAGTTGCAGCCCTAGATTCAACTAAAACAGATTTATGTCTTTAAAGGCCAACTAATGGTTTGAGGCTAAATTGCAAAATGTATAAAAAAAAATCTGGTAAAATCAATAGCAGCAAAAGAGCCAAAAGATTTTAAAAGTTTTGTAGCTTGAAAGAAAAGACCATTTTCTCAGAGTGAGAACTTTAACCAGATGTGTCCATCATGTGACCGTCTGCAAACGCCTTCCCACCGGCAGCTCAGCTGCATCATGTGACCGTCTGCAAACGCCTTCCCACCGGCAGCTCAGCTGCATCATGTGACCGTCTGCAAACGCCTTCCCACCGGCAGCTCAGCTGCATCATGTGACCGTCTGCAAACGCCTTCCCACCGGCAGCTCAGCTGCATCATGTGACCGTCTGCAAACGCCTTCCCACCGGCAGCTCAGCTGCATCATGTGACCGTCTGCAAACGCCTTCCCACCGGCAGCTCAGCTGCATCATGTGACCGTCTGCAAACGCCTTCCCACCGGCAGCTCAGCTGCATCATGTGACCGTCTGCAAACGCCTTCCCACCGGCAGCTCAGCTGCATCATGTGACCGTCTGCAAACGCCTTCCCACCGGCAGCTCAGCTGCATCATGTGACCGTCTGCAAACGCCTTCCCACCGGCAGCACAGCTGCATCATGTGACCGTCTGCAAACGCCTTCCCACCGGCAGCTCAGCTGCATCATGTGACCGTCTGCAAACGCCTTCCCACCGGCAGCACAGCTGCATCATGTGACCGTCTGCAAACGCCTTCCCACCGGCAGCACAGCTGCATCATGTGACCGTCTGCCAACGCCTTCCCACCGGCAGCACAGCTGCATCATGTGACCGTCTGCAAACGCCTTCCCACCGGCAGCTCAGCTGCATCATGTGACCGTCTGCAAACGCCTTCCCACCGGCAGCACAGCTGCATCATGTGACCGTCTGCCAACGCCTTCCCACCGGCAGCACAGCTGCATCATGTGACCGTCTGCAAACGCCTTCCCACCGGCAGCTCAGCTGCATCATGTGACCGTCTGCAAACGCCTTCCCACCGGCAGCACAGCTGCATCATGTGACCGTCTGCCAACGCCTTCCCACCGGCAGCACAGCTGCATCATGTGACCGTCTGCAAACGCCTTCCCACCGGCAGCACAGCTGCATCATGTGACCGTCTGCAAACGCCTTCCCACCGGCAGCACAGATGCATCATGTGACCGTCTGCAAACGCCTTCCCACCGGCAGCACAGCTGCATCATGTGACCGTCTGCAAACGCCTTCCCACCGGCAGCACAGATGCATCATGTGACCGCCTGCAAACGCCTTCCCACCGGCAGCACAGCTGCATCATGTGACCGTCTGCAAACGCCTTCCCACCGGCAGCACAGCTGCATCATGTGACCGTCTGCAAACGCCTTCCCACCGGCAGCTCAGCTGCATCATGTGACCGTCTGCAAACGCCTTCCCACCGGCAGCACAGATGCATCATGTGACCGCCTGCAAACGCCTTCCCACCGGCAGCTCAGCTGCATCATGTGACCGTCTGCAAACGCCTTCCCACCGGCAGCACAGCTGCATCATGTGACCGTCTGCAAACGCCTTCCCACCGGCAGCACAGCTGCATCATGTGACCGTCTGCCAACGCCTTCCCACCGGCAGCACAGATGCATCATGTGACCGTCTGCAAACGCCTTCCCACCGGCAGCTCAGCTGCGTCATGTGACCGTCTGCAAACGCCTTCCCACCGGCAGCACAGATGCATCATGTGACCGTCTGCAAACGCCTTCCCACCGGCAGCTCAGCTGCATCATGTGACCGTCTGCAAACGCCTTCCCACCGGCAGCTCAGCTGCATCTTTCTGCTTTGGATGCAGCGTTCAGACAGAAAGCAGCAACTAACCCAGGGGTAGGCAATTCCAGTTCCTGGGGGCCGGTATCCTGAAACTTTTAAATCCATCCTTTGTCCAACACACCTGAATCAAACAGCTGAGTTACCTCCTCAGTATGCAGTCAGTTCCTCCGGAGTCGTCTTAATCACCTAATTATCTGATTCAGGTGTGTTGCACCTAAGGCACATCTAAAAGGTAGAGGATACAGGCCCTTGGAACTGGAATTGCCCACCCCTGAACTAAACGGAACCAGGATGTGTGATGCAGAGCACCTTTACTGTGAAAAGATGCTTCCCTCTCTCCACCCCTCCAAACACCAATCAGAACCCGCCTCTCTTCTCCTCCCCACCAGCCCTCCCCCATCGCTTCCCTCAGTCACGACTCACCAAACGCAGCTTTCCCATATTTGCTGGGTTTGCTGCGCTCAGTGTGTGGCTGTGTTCTTATAAATGCAACGTCCCAAATTTCTAAGATCTTCTTCCTGGGAGACACAACAGCAGGAGTGGATGTTTAGGTTAGTGGGAACCTTATCTCTGAGCTCAGCAGCATGTGGCGTGTTTAGGTGGATGGAGGACGTTGACTGGCTGCTGCAGGGGTGGAGGAAGGAGGAGGAGGTGCAGAGGAGGTCACTCAGAGTGTTTCTCTGCTTCCTGGAGCTTAGACTCCACCCCCCGCCTCTCTAGCTCATCATGCTCTGATTTCCCTCACAGCAGTGACATTTCGCCTAAATCTTCATTTCACAGCATGTTCCTCTGTTCACTGACACTTCCTCCCCCTGAACGTGTTAAACTCTTAGTCAGCGACTTGGACTTGAACCCATTTTAGAACTGAGGATGGATGAAATATGACCTGGTTTGTTCCTTTTAACACGCAGCTCATGAGATGAAGCGCAGAAATCTCCACTCTACTTCAACATGCTTTCAACATCTTCTCCACTTTAATCTGCGTGACTAGCTCTGCTTGGACACGTCCCCGAGTCACAGCCTGCTGCAGCGGCTCGTCGTGACAATCCGAGTCTGTTTGGACACGACTGCCGCCAATGTGAGGAGTCCCAAGACAAAAAAACTAAAGCTGCAAAGATCTTTTAAGATCTGACAGATCAGTTTCAAACCATCTCTATATATTAAAATAATAAAGAAAGAAAGAAATCTTCCGTTTCCGTAACTTATTTTCAGTGAGACTCCTGAGTCACCTCCAAATTTTGTTATTAATGCACCAGCTCTGTTTTTCTCTTTCTCTGAGATTTTTGAAGCCTTTCAGTTTTGGTTTCCCTCCCAGTAACATATGAAGCATTCGCTTCATCTTGTTGAGATCAATCTAACGAGAGATTTTATTACCAGGAAATGTTTTAAATGTTATATTTCTATAGTCCAGGTAAAGTCCTGCAATAAACACCCGATAATCTGATAATAAATGAGGGGATTGCTGCTGTAGCTACTGCTTCATGCCGGTGACGTTACGTTTTACCTGATCGGGAAAAAAAAACAGAAAAAAATCTGTTTCTGGTGAACAAAGTAACTGTTAGACCCTGATATAAAGGGGCTGTGGTTAGCTGTAGCTAACAGCTTAGCCTCTGTTAGCTCGCTCAGTTAGCCATATTAAGCTACGCTACTTTTAAATTCATGTCAACAACAACCGTTTGTTTTCTACAAGTAGAATAAATGTTTTCTTCGTCTAAAATCTCTATAAAAGTCATTTTTCAGATGTTCCATCTGTCCTCTGACCTCAGATCTTTCAACGCAAAAACATCCCAATCCCTTATGTTGCTGGAGTGTCTGAAAAGCTCAAGAGGATTTTCTCCAAACACAAAATCCCAGAACATTTCAAGCCAAACCAAACCCTTAAACAGAGGCTAGTGCATCCTAAAGATAAAACCCCCAGACCCAATCTGAGCGGAGTGGTATATGCTGTTCAGTGCAGCGAGGAATGCTCTGATCTTTATATTGGAGAAACCAAACAACCGCTCCACAGACGCACGGCCCAACACAGAAGAGCGGCCGCCTCTGGACAAGACTCCGCAGTACACCTACACCTGATGGACAAAGGACATTCTTTGGAGGAACAGAATGTTCAGGTATTACAGGAGACAATTTCCCCCTTAATGGCAATCCCCCCTTTAACGACCGACCCCTAGAATCATAGACAGGTTCAGATATTACAGGCTAACGATGGAACCAAACGACCCATTCATCGGTTACCATTTGCATGTTTCCAAGCAATACAAGGCCTTGTCCATATACAGTGGGGCAAAAAAGTATTTAGTCAGCCACCAATAGTGCAAGTTCTCCCACTTAAAAAGATGAGAGAGGCCGGTAATTTTCATCATAGATATACCTCAACTATGAGAGACAAAATGAGAAAAAAAAATCCAGAAAATCACATTGTCTGATTTTTAAGATTTTATTTGCAAAATATGGTGGAAAATAAGTATTTGGTCAATAACAAAAGTTCATCTCAATACTTTGTTATATACCCTTTGTTGGCAATGACAGAGATCAAACGTTTTCTGTAAGTCTTGACAAGGTTTTCACACACTGTTGCTGGTATTTTGGCCCATTCCTCCATGCAGATCTCCTCTAGAGCAGTGATGTTCTGGGGCTGTCGCTGGGCAACACGGACTTTCAACTCCCTCCAAAGATTTTCTATGGGGTTGAGATCTGGAGACTGGCTAGGCCACTCCAGGACCTTGAAATGCTTCTTAGGAAGCCACTCCTTCGTTACCCGGGCGGTGTGTTTGGGATCATTGTCATGCTGAAAGACCCAGCCACGTTTCATCTTCAATGCCCTTGCTGATGGAAGGTTTTCACTCAAAATTTGACGATACATGGCCCCATTCATTCTTTCCTTCACACGGATCAGTCGTCCTGGTCCCTTAGCAGAAAAACAGCCCCAAAGCATGATGTTTCCACCCCCATGCTTCACTGTAGGTATGGTGTTCTTTGGATGCAACTCAGCATTCTCTCTCCTCCAAACACGACGAGTAGAGTTTTTACCAAAAAGTTCTATTTTGGTTTCATCTGACCATATGATATTCTGGATCATCCAAATGCTCTCTAGCAAACTTGAGACGGGCCTTGACATGTACTGGCTTAAGCAGGGGGGCACGTCTGGCACTGCAGGATTTGAGTCCCTGGCGGCGTAGTGTGTTACTGATGGTAGCCTTTGTTACTTTGGTCCCAGCTCTCTGCAGGTCATTCACTAGGTCCCCCCGTGTGGTTCTGGGATTTTTACTCACCGTTCTTGTGATCATTTTGACCCCACGGGGTGAGATCTTGCGTGGAGCCCCAGATCGAGGAAGATTATCAGTGGTCTTGTATGTTTTCCATTTTCTAATAATTGATCCCACAGTTGATTTCTTCACACCAAGCTGTTTACCTACTGCAGATTCAGACTTCCCAGCCTGGTGCAGGTCTATAATTTTGTTTCGGGTGTCCTTTGACAGCTCTCTAGTTTTGGCCATGGTGGAGTTTAGAGTGTGACTGTTTGAGGTTGTGGACAGGTGTCTTTTATACTGATAACGGGTTCAAACAGGTGCCATTAATGAAGGTAACGAGTGGAGGACAGAGGAGCCTCTTACAGAAGAAGTTACAGGTCTGTGAGAGCCAGAAATCTTGCTTGTTTGTAACTGACCAAATACTTATTTTCCACCATATTTTGCGAATAAATTCTTTAAAAATCAGACGATGTGATTTTCTGGATTTTTTTTTCTCATTTTGTCTCTCATAGTTGAGGTATACCTATGATGAAAATTACCGGCCTCTCTCATCTTTTTAAGTGGGAGAACTTGCACTATTGGTGGCTGACTAAATACTTTTTTGCCCCACTGTAAGACTCAAACTCACTGCGGATCCAGACATTTGAATTGAGAAAGCTTCCTGGAGAGGTGGAGAAACGTCTTCAAAGTCCAGAGGATTGTTTTTTTAAACTTTTAAGGAACTAGAATAAAATTCTAGGTGTTTCAATTTCTCACATATTTCCTTCAGCAGACATTTAACTAAAATTAGTCGTCTTTTAATCAAAAGGTCATGTGAAATATGCAGCTCTAATTGACTTTTTTCAGTTGCATTCAGGGGAAAATGGCTTTTTGAATTCCTGATCCAGAGGGAATCCAGACCTCCTGCCTGATACGAGGTAAACTGGTGACGTTTGGTCAACC